>CM042142.1:117124164-117151664 GCA_023376005.1 Doryteuthis pealeii
AATTCAATATTCCATTAATTTATTTGTATCACATATATATATATATATATATATATATATATATATATATATATATATATATATATATATATCTTATTATAATGGAGATTGTGTGCTTTTCTGTCTGTAACCGAAACTATATTACTACTCATATCACTATTCCCTTAGTTATTGACATCACATTTTCCATGATTGTATTTTTATTTAAACCTCAATTATTAATAACATTGTTTTACATTATTAATACTGTTAACTATCCCTACATACTGACAACATGCAATTATATTTATATATACAACAAAATATCGGTTTACTGTGGGGACGGGAAGGCTAATTTGCATATTGATATTAAAAATGTGATTTTATTAAATATGTGCTTAGTATTATTGATTTCTAACTGTTTGGTTTTATTTTAATGAATATAATCAAAAATCTCTTAAATGAATCTTAAATTAACAAGATAAAATAACTGTCATTTTATTCTGTACTTCCTCTTATAACTAAATACTTAAATTAGAAAAAATAACAATGAAAGACGAGAGTGATGGAGTAAGTTTCAGTTGTTCTATTTTTAATTATACTCCTTCTGTTTCAAATCTTTTTATCGGTATTCTTATTTAGTTTCATTAACCTTTCTAATTTAATATAATATTTTATTACATTAAACTTAAATACTTGCACCCGGAGGGTGAATATATTTGCTAGTATATATAATATACCAAACTTGTTGGTAAATCCTCGCGGTGAGAAAAAAAACCCGGCAAATCTCTTTAGTCGGATCTTAGCCCTGAAGAGCACTAAGCGAAACTTTTAGTAGGTTTATCTGACTCATTAGGTTTATATATATATATATATATATATATATATATATAATACTAATACTATTAGTAAACCCTTTATAAGTAAAAAAAAAAACGGTAAATAATGTGTTAGTAAAAATATACAACCACTTCACCTGGGGAAAAAAGAAAAAAAAAAAAAGAAAAAACCACATGTGTCGCACCAACCGAAAATAACCAATTAACACTATAACCCTTGGTTTAGTAATTTTAATATTCCATTAATTTATTTGGGAGTGAATAGAAATTAATTTTGGTTACAAGAGTCTAAATACAGAGGTAATTTTCTACCAACTAATTTGACTAATTACCGTACTATACAACTAAATGACCGATGAAGGAAAATGAGAAGGATAAGCTCTTAATGTAGTTTTGAGAAGAGAGCCCCATTGGTTTGAATTCAGAGTTTTCCTTCTCCTAGATCGGTTGTCATACCAAGGCTAAAGAGCCCAGTCTTCCTTAGTATTTACCTATAGTTGGAGTGAGAATAGTTGGATTTATATCTTTCTCAAGGGTATCAGTGCTATGTGAAATGCAAACAGCCCCGTCCAGGATTTGAACTCACCGTGTCCATTTCCAACGACGACAACCATTACACCATGTACCCCCTCCCGTAAAAGTTTGAGGAATTTTTATCTAGTATTATTAGCGTTAATCGGACTATTGTCCCCATCTTCATTGTTATTTGTACAACGTTTCGGCCGATATAACCTCCGGCCTTCTTCAGGTATTTCTTGTCGGACTCTGGAACCTTCTCGGACTCGGGAACCTTCTTTTCGAACTCGGGAACTTTCTTGTCGTATTCGGGAGCCATCATGGAACTTTGAACCTAACCCTTTATTTATTCCACGGGGGTATACGAATACGACAAGAAAGTTCCCGAGTTCGAAAAGAAGGTTCCTGAGTCCGAGAAGGTTCCCGAGTCCGACAAGAAATACCTGAAGAAGGCCGGAGGGTATATCGGCCGAAACGTTGTACAAATAACAATGAAGATGGGGACAATAGTCCGATTAACGCTAATAATACTAATCTTCAAGCCTCATCTCAAACATTCAGAGAAATAGAATTTTTATCTAAATTCTATGACAAACATGGTTTATATCATTAGGACTTCTCACGATCTTTTAAACACGAAAATTCCTGAATGGATTATGTCTCAATTTAACGTTGAAGGAGAAAGTGCAAATTTTGACACCTTTCTTTTAGAGAAAACTTTATTGAAATAACTTTTGATCTTGACGCGAAGTCTGTGTACGTTTAAAGGGATTGGATATTGCTGGATGGACGAAAAAACTGTAGCAAAAATATCCTAAATTTAAATTTGATTTTAACTTAATTTTAATTCAATTCAACAGTAGATTAGAATTTAGCATCGAATTGATTATTAGTATTAAAAAAATAGAATTAAATTGATTTAAACAAATGAAGTCACGTCTCTTCCGCGTGGCGTTCAAACACCCCACGTGACCCCGTGTTTATAACGCCCAGAAATATGAACACACAACACCGCGTTCATATTGAAAACGTCACTGAAGATGAACATACTTCGAAATTAGTAAGACCTTAGACAATTACTTTTGCATTGCAATGACTAATAATAATAATAATAATAATAATAATAATAATAATAATAATAATAATAATAATAATAATAATAATAAAATGATAATAATAATAAAATAAAATAATAATAAAATAATAATGATAATATAATAATATAATAATAATAAATAAAATAAAAATGAAAATAATAATAAATAATAATTAATAAATAATAATAATAAATAAAATAAAAAATAATAAATAATATATAATAATAATAATAATAATAAAATAAAATAAAATAATAGATAAATAATAAAATAATAAAATAAAAATAAAAATAATAATTAATAATAAATAATAAAAGAAAAACAAATAATAAGAAAATGAGAAATAATAAATAATAATAATAATAATAATAATAATAATAATAATAATAATAATAATAATAATAATTAAAAAATGTGCTATGCTAGTAATAAAATGGGTGAAAGAAAACTAATGGATGGAATACAACTGCCAAATCAGGACACTATAAAATCACTTGATGAAAATGAAAGTTACAAATACTTAGGAATTTTAGAATTATTATTATTATTATTATTATTATTATTATTATTATTATTATTATTATTATTATTAAGCAAACAGAAATGAAAGGAAAAGTTAAAAAAGAATATCTTTATTAGACAACTTCTAGAAACCAAACTTAACAGCAGAAATCTGATCAAAGGAATCAATACCTGGGCCGTCCCCATTATAAGGTACTCAGGACCATTCTTAAAATGGACAAAAGAAGAAAGACAGATTGACCAAAGAACGAGAAAGTTAATGACCATGCACAAGGCTCTTCACCCTAGAGACGATAGAGATAGATTATATGTGTCAAGAAAGGAAGGGGGAAGAGGTCTTGCCAACATAGAAAACTGTGTAGAAACCACAATCCAACAACTTGAAGATTACACAAGAAAGAAGCAAAGACAAATTACTTATGGCGGCCAACAATAGTAGAAATGACAGATGGAGAAACAGAAAAACAACAAAGACTAGAAAACAAAAATCGAACATTCAGGAATAAAATACAGGTTAACACACAACACCATTGTTACCGTATTATTTTTTTTCTTTACATCTACATTGTGATAGCCTTCTAAATCAACCTCCTAACCAATATATATATATATATATATATATATATATTTAAATTTAAAATGGAAGCGAATCCGATGGTATGTTGAAATGAAACGCAACACACATACTCATAAATTAAATAACACATTTTATTTAAAAAATTCAAATACCCCCCATGCATTGAAAACACACACACACACACACACACACACACACATATATATATATATATATATATATATATATATATATATAATTGTCGTCCTTCAATTTGTCCCTGTAGCGTAAGAGAGGACGTCCAATAGAACGCTTAGCATTTAGTAGTTGCCCGTATAAATTCTTCTTTGGAAGCCTGTTCTCATTCATTCGGACAACATGACCAGCCCACCTAAGTTGAATCTTGACTAGTAGGGTTTCGATGCCAGCAATATCGCATCTTTTTAAAATTGTGCTATTTCTTACTTTGTCATCCCATTTTATACCGCAAATGACACGAAGACAACGCATGTGAAATGCATCAAGTTGGTTTATTTGCTTGCGGTAAAATGTCCAAGTTTCAGCACCATACAGTAGAGTAGAAAGCACAACTGCTCTGTAGGTGTTAATTTTTATTTTAAGAGATACAGCTTTGGTACCCCATAAACGATATTTCAGATCACATATATATATATATATATATATATATATATATATATATTATATATAATATTATATTATTCAGTTTGAAAACTGTATAATTAACTTTAGCTGCTTTGAATGTTATCAGGTTTAAGAGTTTTCTTTGGAGATTACCCCAATATTCATTTTGAAACCCGTTTTTTTTCCCTTTTTGTTGGTGGGTTGTGAGGTTGCACGCGGACCTGTTAAAGTGTAACAGAATCTTCCCTATGGCGGCCATTTTCCAACCAAGCCAGGGGAGCGTTTGGCCCCCAAGGTCACCTTTAAACGCAGCGTCTTCCCTATTTGCCAGCTTCTGTCGCAATAACTTCCAAATTAGACAAGAGATTTTCAGTCGCCCGACCTTGACCCAACGTGGGCGTGCATTTAAAGCGAAACCCCTTTTTTCTCCCCTTCACAACCGCAGAGAAATAAAAACAAAATAAAATAAAAAAGAAGAAAGGGGAAGTAACTCGATTCAAACGCAGGTGTTATGCAAAGGAAATTGCGAGAAAACGGGAAAAAAGACGTGCCATAAATGGCAAGGCAAGACTGATTTTTATTGTTCCTCGACGAAGCGACGACGATACAGAGAAGAACGTAAAATGCACGCTGGGATGGTGGTGGGAGTGTTGAGGTGTTGGTGGTGTGTGGTGATGGTGGCGGATGTGGTAGCGGCGACCATCACCGGACAGACGTGGTAAAGAGGATTGGGCAGGTGATATAGGATTTGCTAGGACTTATCGTTTTCTTTAATTCAACTTTGTTTCTGCCGATCTAGCATTGTGTGTTAATATCCTTCTTTCTTTCTTTCTTTCTTTCTTTCTTTCTCTCTCTCTCTCTTTTTTCTCTCTCTCAGCATTTCGATGTATCTGTCTATCTATATATCTATCTCTCTCTCTCTCTCTCTCTCTCTCTATCTATCTATCTATCTCAGTTTGTTAATGTATATTTTCTTTCTTTCTTTTTTCTTTCTCAATCTATCTATCTATCTTTCTTTATCTGTCAAGGGTTTGTCTTTCTTTCTTTCTTTCTCTTTCTTTCTTTCTTTCTCAATCTATCTATCTATCTTTCGTATCTGTCAAGGGTTTGTCTTCTTTCTTCTTTCTTTCTTTCTTTCTCTTTCTTTCTTTGACTAACTTTCTCTCTCTCTCTCTCTCTCTCTCTCTCTCTCTCTCTCTCTCTCCCTATATTTCTTTCTCTCTCTCAGTGTTTAGATGTATCTTTCTTAGTCTATCGATCTATCTATCTATCTATCTATCTATCTCAGTTTGTTAATGTATATTTCTTTCTTTCTTTCTTTCTTTCTTTCTTTCTTTCTTTCTTTCTTTCTCAATTTGTCTATCTATCTTTCTTAATCTGTCAACGGCTTGTCTTTCTTTGCTCTTTCTTCTCTCTTTCTTTCTTTGACTAACTTTCTCTCTCTCTCTCCCTCTCTCTCTCCCTATATTTTCTTTCTCTCTCTCAGTGTTTAGATGTATCTTTTTTAGTCTATCTATCTATCTATCTATCTCAGTTTGTTAATGTATATTTCTTTCTTTCTTTCTTTCTTTCTTTCTTTCTTTCTTTCTTTCTCAATCTATCTATCTATCTTTCTTAATCTGTCAATGGCTTGTCTTTCTTTGCTCTTTCTCTCTTTCTTTCTCTTTTTCTTTCTTCCTTTCTTTCTTTTTCTCTCTCTTTTTCTCAGTCTATCCATATATAATCCATATGTCGACATTTCTGTCTTTATTTCTTTATTTCTTTCCCTCTCAGTCTATATTGCTCAGTGTGTCGATATCTCTTTCTTTCTTTCTTTCTTTCTTTCTTTATTCTTTTCTTTTTCAACCTATCTATCTGTCTATCTCAGTTTTGTTAATTCATCTTCTTTCTTTCTTTCTTTCTTTCTTTCTTCTTTCTTTTTCAACCTATCTATCTGTCTATCTCAGTTTGTTAATTCATCTTTCTTTCTTTCTTTCTTTCTTTCTTTCTTTCTTTCTTTTTCAACCTATCTATCTGTCTATCTCAGTTTGTTAATTCATCTTTCTTTCTTTCTTTCTTTCTTTCTTTCTTTCTTTCTTCTTTCTTTTTTCAACCTATCTATCTGTCTATCTCAGTTTGTTAATTCATCTTTCTTTTCTTTCTTTCTTCTTTCTTTCTTTCTTTCTTTCTTTTCTTTTTTCAACCTATCTATCTGTCTATCTCAGTTTGTTAATTCATCTTTCTTTCTTTCTTTTCTTTCTTTCTTTCTTTCTTTCTTTTTTCAACCTATCTATCTGTCTATCTCAGTTTGTTAATTCATCTTCTTTCTTTCTTTCTTTCTTCTTTCTTTCTTTCTTTCTTTCTTTCTTTCTTTCTTTCTTTTTCTTTTCTTCAACCTATCTATCTGTCTATCTCAGTTTGTTAATTCATTCTTCTTTCTTTCTTTCTTCTTTCTTCTTCTTCTTTCTTTTTTCAACCTATCTATCTGTCTATCTCAGTTTGTTAATCTTTCATTTTCTTTCTTTCTTTCTTTCTTTCTTTCTTTTTTCAACCTATCTATCTGTCTATCTCAGTTTGTTAATTCATCTTTCTTCTTTCTTTCTTTCTTTCTTTCTTTCTTTCTTTCTTTCTTCTTCAACCTATCTATCTGTCTATCTCAGTTTGTTAATTCATCTTTCTTTCTTTCTTTCTTTCTTTCTTTCTTTCTTTCTTTCTTCAACCTATCTATCTGTCTATCTCAGTTTGTTAATTCATCTTTCTTTCTTTCTTTCTTTCTTTCTTTATTCTTTCTTTTTTCAACCTATCTATCTGTCTATCTCAGTTTGTTAATTCATCTTTCTTTCTTTCTTTCTTTCTTTCTTTCTTTCTATTCTTTCTTTCTTACCTATCTATCTGTCTATCTCAGTTTGTTAATTCATTTTCTTTCTTTCTTTCTTCTTTCTTTCTTTCTTTATTCTTTCTTTCTTCAACCTATCTATCTGTCTATCTCAGTTTGTTAATTCATCTTTCTTTCTTTCTTTCTTTCTTTCTTTATTCTTTCTTTTTTCAACCTATCTATCTGTCTATCTCAGTTTGTTAATTCATCTTTCTTTCTTTCTTTCTTTCTTTCTTCAACCTATCTATCTGTCTATCTCAGTTTGTTAATTCATCTTTCTTTCTTTCTTTCTTTCTTTCTTTCTTTCTTTCTTTCTTTTTTCAACCTATCTATCTGTCTATCTCAGTTTGTTAATTCATTCTTTCTTTCTTTCTTTCTTTCTTTCTTTCTTTCTCGGCCAATCTATCTATCTATCTATCTATCTATCTATCTATCTATCGGTCTGTCCTCGTACGTCACCAACATAATGACAGCGTCATGTAGTTAAGTTAAAAATGGTTAACACTCCGGCGTCAAATGCGGTTTATGATGGGGATGACCAAATAACAGACATTCTGAAACACAATGCCTCCGAGCTGCGAATTTTAGGACTGTGATTTCAAGAGACATTAAAACGGAAAAAGAAAAAGAAAAGAATAATTGAAAAGAACGGAAACCAAGAAAAAAGAAAAAAAGGAAGAAAAAGTCTCCACACCCCCGAAAAAAAGGGGGAGGGGTGCAGGGGAGGAATGAGGAATCTCGTTAAGATTAACGAGAGGAAAACCGGAAAACAAATCCGAAACAAGTAATTCTGAGAAGATTTTACAAGTACGATACAATCCATACAGCATGTTTAAGCATTTATTTGCATGGCCACCAACAATGCCCCCGTCAAATCTATCTGAGACTACTACTACTACCACCACGCCGCTCTGTCAGAGAGAGAGAGAGAGAGAGAGAGAGAGAGAGAGAGAGAGAGAGAGAGAGAGAGAGAGAGAGAGAGAGAGTTGTCAGGGAGAATTGTCTTCCTTCTCATATACCTTACTATTCACCCCTAGCTGGGTCGGGAAAAGTTAGATGCATACCTTTCCCAAAAGTATCAATGCTATGAGAAATGCAATCAGTCTCGTCCAGGATTTGATCTCGAATCACCATATGCTAGTAGTACTTGTTCCATTTTCCCTCTGTATGGAATCGAATGCCTTGGAGAAATCTACGAATAGTATATATATATATATATATATATATATATATATATATATATATGCGTGTGTGTGTGTGTGTGTATGTGTGTGTGCATATGTGTGTAGGAGGAAAAACGATACCCTGAGTATGATACTAAACTACATCTGATGGCGAGGCTCCAGGACACGACGCACTACCAGGTCAATTTCTAAGCGGAGTATATATTTACCAACCCCTCCACCCGAACAGGTCAATTTCTTAAGCTGACTTAAACTAGTTTGAATTGTTTTCTTTCTCATATACTGGTTGCCAAAACATGGCGAAATAGCCCAGTCCACCTTACTATTCACTCATAGCTGGGTCGAGAATAGTTAGATGCATACCTTTCCCAAAGTATCAATGCTATGAGAAATCCAATCAGTCTCGTCCAGGATTTGAACTTGGATCACCGTGTCCATTTATTACGACGATTACCCTTGCATGCACTCCTCCACGTGGAGTATAACTGGTTTGAATTCAGTGACTTATTTATTTATTTTTTTGTCATCTTTTTTTTTACCAACCCCCTCCACACGAACAGGATGTGACACAAGGGCCATTTTTCAAGCGGAGTGTAACAGGTTTGAATTCAGAGTTTACCTTCTCCTAGACTGGTTACCGGGTTATTTCCTATAAGTCTAACATAAACAAAGGAGAACCACTCTTGACTGATAAATTATTCATTTATTTTCCCATTAAACTAACCCTAACCCTAAACCTAAACCCTACTCCTAACCCGAACACTAACCTTAAACCCTAACCCTAACCCTAACCCTTACCCTAACCCCATCTTCTTTTTTCCAAGTTGATCAATAAATAAATAAATAATTTATCTGTCAAGAGTGCTTCCCCTTTGTTTATATTAGACTTATAGAAAATAACCGGGTTGTAGAATGCGGCAAAAACCTTTTCAAAGAGATTAGACGTCTTCTAATGTGTCCTACTGCTGGTCATAGATGGCGACACAATGCATGAGAAGAGGATAGCGGTGGCTGAGCGGTCCGTGACTCGGGTAACAAGTTTTCCTGTTGCATGCAACACTCCACGGTCGGTCGGAGAAGCCCCTCTTCGATCAATCAGCTGGTCATGCCGATTAGGCCTCATCTATGGGTTAAATAGATTTTAAAACATGTTTTAAAAATTTGTTAAAAAATTTCAGTTAAAAAAAGATTTATGCCCAGTAAGAATGAATAAAACAAAAAGACTTCGGCATAGAATAAGCCAAGGGTTAAAATGTTAACATGGAGGATATTCTCTCCTTTTTGAGGGAAATAAAACTATACCATAGAATGTAGACATGAAACAAATCAATACCATACAACATAATCCCCAATAATGATAACACATTGATATAAAACCAAATACTAAAAAGTATAAATATAAATACACGATATATAAAGTAAGTAAAGTCGTCGGGACGGCTTAATGTCGGTATCAGCCAGACAGCAAGGAGTCTATCCCCTTTTCACTAGCGCTAGACCAAGGAGATTATTTTAGCGTCTGGGGTGGAGCGCCACACCTACTATCAGCTCCTTACTTTACCGCAAAGATCCCTGTGCTACTCATATGCTGAGTTGGCGAGGGCGGGTATCGAATCAGGAACCTTGTGGTTTCTATCCGAACGCTCTACCGACTGAGCTAACCCGGCCCTGAGTTAACGCGATATATATTACTTCCTAACCGTTAGGCATGACATAACCCTAGACGGGTTGATATGCCGTTAAAATCAATAAACAAACAAATAAGGATTGACATGCCGTAAATTCAACCAACCAGCCAACCAACCAGCCAACCAACCAACCTTCCAGGGTTGCCTCCACTACCAGGCAATGAACCAGACTCTACTCCTTTTAGAAGAAGTGGGTAGATGTTGCCTAGCAAGTACTACCCCGCTGAAGCTAAGCTCTGTATTTATTTGTACAGACTCTATTAAAGCCACCCGATATTTTCCCCGGCGGGTGGATTTAAAGGACAAATCAGCAGCTGGTCTTTGCTTTCAATGTTTTTTTTAGGATTAAAAAAAAATTGTGTTGAGGGCTTGTACACCGTTGTGCAAATCAATTGTAACAACCGCTTTAGTTTCCTTACTTTCATCATACGGTCAGTTTTAGACACACTGGAGTGACAGGGTGAAATCGATTTCTATTTTTTCCTCAGATTAGGTCACTTGCAGTCATCATTATCATCATGTCGCACCAGCAGCACGAATATCCATGACAATCTCTCGCCAACCATCCCTATCATTCATTGACCGCGAGAGGTCCTCGGCACAGCATGCAGTATCCGCACAGAGCTGGTCTATGTAGGTCTTTGTTGGATGACCCGCACTAGCGTGTCCATGTGCTGGTTTCCACAGAAGGATGTCGTTTATGAGTTCATCCTTACTTCTCCAGCAGTGTCCGGCATTTGCAGTAGTGTGCAGTAAAATGAATCTATTTTCGGGGTATATGATGAAATATTGCGTCATCCGTGGTTGCATTAGATTTTTATCAAGTCCAGACACTATTGTCTCGACTGTCGATTAGTTGTCCTAAGGCCATTGTCTGCGATAGACGTCACTCCAAGTAAGCGTACAAAAGCTGTAACTCTGCATGAACACACTAGCAAGCCTTACTGATAAATCGCAGATATAATAATAATAATAATGAAATCCTATAGGTGCTAGGGCTTGACATGACCAGCCGATTGATCGGGGGGGGGGGTGCTCACCGACCACCCGTCTAGCCTAAGTAAGGGTCTAAGTGGAATGTTGTAGTAATATGAATCTATTTTCGGGGTGCATAAGGAATTTTTTTGGCCTTGAAAATATTGTGTCATATCAGATTTTTATCACGCCCAGACTCTATCGTCTCGACTGTCAATTAGTTGTCATATAGCCATTGTCTGCGATAGACGTTTCTCCAAGGAAGCATACAAAAGCTGTAACGATGCATGAACACACTGACTTATAATAATGGCGGAATTATTTGTATTGTTTCAATTAATTTGTACAAGGGTATACAACGTTGTTTTCAAATTCTTTGTAAGCACTTATGTAGTTTATTTTATTATTATTATTATTGGAACCTTTCCGTCCACTAAGGACGATGGCGTAGTGTCCAAATTTTTTAATATACATCTGCGCAAGTGACTCTGCAGGCCAATTCTTGAGTGACAGTCTTTGGTGCACTGAATGCACACAAACTGAGGTGCTTTCTGGGACTGCTGGCTTTTCTCTCTCTTTCTGGCTCTCTTTTCTGTCGAGGCTACTCTCCACTCTGCCTCACCCCTCTCCGTGCCTTGCTTAACGTTGAGGCGCCAGCCCGCTCTATTTTTTGCATCTACGTCCCACGTGTTTGTGTTAATATGTCATATCCTCACAGCTCTCCTGCAGACATCTTTAAATCGAAGGCGTGGTCTACCAACCAATCGGGAGCCTTTTTACTTGTACTAATTTATTTTATAATATCTAATATCTAATAATATCTATGCACTTATGTAGTTTATTTTATAATATCTGAGTAAAAATAGTCTTAGTAAGTTGACTCAGCTGCCCGAGTTTAAATCATGAACGAGTCTGTTTGTATTTCACATAGAGCTAATATTCCTACAAAAGGTATGAATTCAGTTATTCTCCTCCGGCTATGGGTAAATAGTAGGGAAGACTGAGCTCTTCAACCTTGGTATGGTAATTGGTTTATGCCAGGGGTTACCAAACTACGGTCCTCGGGCCGTATCCGGCCCGCAAAAGCATTTTATCAGGCCCGCCGATGGTACTTGAATTTGTTAAAACGTACGGAACGTTAGACGTTCTGATATCATTTAAAATTAGATATCATGTTAAGCTTACTAAATCTTCGTGGACTTGACTATTGTAGGTAGGTTACAACATTTCGTAAATTTTATTGGAGGTACCAATTCCAAACCAAACATTGATGATATCTTGAAAGGCAAACTTCGGTTTCACAAATCTCACTAAACCTTTCTGCTAATGTAGCATTCTTTGATATTATGAAAATAGATATGTTGATTAAATTTGTTTTTATGCATCTTACGCCACTCATCCATGAATATAACATGGAAAGATAAATTTTATTTTGTTGTATACTCTTTTTTTTACTTTCTTACTTCTATTCTTCTAGCGTCTCTTCTAGCGTCTGGAATTCGTCTTTGGGACTTCGTGTCTGGTCTTCCATTGGGGATTTCTCCTTATCAGAAGCCCCGTGTCATTGGTAGTTTTTAGATAATAATACAAGACTTCGATTTACTTAGATCATATTTTATTTCGAAATCCCCACCAGACTACCTGCGCAGATTGAGTCAGCAGCGTGCATAACACGACTGACCAACGTCGTGGTTTGGCCGATACTAACTCAAATCTCTTTCTAATCTAAACCAGAAGAGGGTCTTCTCCACCGATTCTCACGGTATCCACTGGAAGAAGGATCAGGACTGAGGTCAAGCCTTGTCATTCAATCCTTCAAGGCCGGTGGCTGAACTTATAACAGCCATTTTGGTTTCTACACTACTGTACATAAGTATTAGGAATCTAATAATTATGTAACAATTTTATATATTTTTATCTCCGAGCTTTCGTTCTGGTTAGCAAGTATTGAACACCATAATAATGTGGCTCACACTCGTTATTTTTTTAATTAACCAGCCCACCGTGAAAAAAGTTTTGTGACCACCTGGTCTTAGCGAAGGAAAATTCTGAATTAAAGCCTGTGTATATCTGGAGAAAGATTGTCCCCACCAGGATATTCCAGCTCTCCCACCAACACTCCCCAAAACAACTTTTAACAACTACTCAAAAATGTAAATATACGAATATTGACATCACTTTCTATAAATGAGATATTACTACCTAGGTATGTGAACGGGTCTACTAACTTCAGAGCCTTGTCAACCAGTGTGGCGATCTCTATCTTGTTGAAAACACATGAACCCCTTAAAACCACACTTAACAACTACTAAGGTAAATAGGAACGTACACTGAATGCGATTCCTTAACCTCTCGGTATAAAAAAAAAACCCTAGATGGGTTGCTTAAATTGTAAATCTCTAACTTCCACTTGCATACCTCCAGCTAAATCTTCACCAGCTTATATTTTCCCAATTTTCATAATAGAGCAATGTAGGGGAGACATTAATTGAAATTTCACCGTTTAGCGTTGTTTACAGACTTGAGTTCTCTGGTGATTGTAAAAGCATATATCCTGTAAGTACGTATCAATTAATTCTTGGACGAAGCTGTTTGCATTTCAATTAGCGCTAATACCCTTGGGAAAGGTATGAATCTAATTATCCCCCAGCTATGGATAATAGCAGGGCAGACTGGGCTCTTTGGCCATGGCTAGGTAAACAGTCTAGGAGAAGGAAAACTCTGAATTCAAACCTCTTAAACCCGCTTAAGAAATTGACCTTGTGTCGCATCCTGCTTCAATGACACGTGCCTGTCAATCTGGACGATTCAAAGAAATGTGTGTTGGGAACGAATAAAAATTCTGTTTAAATCAGTTTTTATTACAGCATTGGTACGAGACTGTGCATTCTTCTCTTTTCTCTTTTTGCCACTCCCACTTTTAAGAGACGTAGAAAGTGTTTGTTGAATGGGTTATCTCCCCTTCGTAAAACAAAACAAAAAACAAAATGGACGCATACGTACGAAGCTTGAGACGAGACGTCTAGATTATCTGGTAATCAATCCACGCGCGAATAAGAAAGTAAAAAGGAGTAAGAAGAAGAAAAAATGCCGGCTATTTCTAATATGAGACTCAGATGACCTTTGTAGTAGCGTCACAAAAAAAAGAAAAAAAAAGAAAAAAAAGAAAAAAAGAAAAAAAAGGAAAAACGAAAGAAAATTCAATTCAGTTGCTTTTCCGAAGTTCATACTCACGCCTTTGAGTTGCATTCGGTTATCTTTGTTTTTTGTTTTTTTTTTTTTTTTTGTTATTTTTTGTTATTCTTTTTATTTTTTTGTTATTTTTATATTTTGTTATTTTTTTTAGTTATCTTTTACTTTTGTTATTTTTTGTTATTTTTTTGTTATTTTTTTTTATTTTTATTTTTTGTTATTTTTTTGTAATTTTTATTTTTTGTTTTTTTTTTGTTATTTTGTTTTTGTTATTCTTTTTATTCTTTTTATTCTTTTTTTTTATTTTTTTTTATCTTTAATTTTTATTTTTTATATTTTTTTTTGTAATTTTTTTTCTTATTCTTATTTTTTTGGTTTTTTTTGTTATTTTTAAAATTATTTTTTATTCTTGTTTTTTATTTATTTTTTTAGTTTTGTTAGTTTTTGTTAGTTTTTTGTTATTTTAATTTTATTTATTTTTTGTTATTTTTGTTATTTTTTATTTCTTATTTCTTTTTACTTCTTTTGTCTGCAATTGAAACTTCAGTAGAATACTTAAGAAAAAGAATTTATCACTGCCAGGAAGTTATTTTTTGGACGGATTACTTACTCTGCACCAGAGAATTGAAAACCAAGCGATCTTCCCCTTGATATAAGGGCGACCTTGGCATGAATGCAAATAGATAAATTACCTCCCCCCACACACACGCCCCCCACACACAAATATATATATATATATATATATATATATATATATATATATATATATGTGTGTGTGTGTGTGTGTGTGTGTGTGTGTATATATATATATAAAACATATTTGTGAATAAAAAAATAAGGGGTATCGTGATTATGAACCATTTCCACTCGTGGTCCATAATCACGATACCCATGGTATTTAAGGCCTTTTTATTCACAAATAAATTTGCTCTGTTTATAAAAATTAAACATTGAGCTCTCATACGGAACCGAAACTCTACAACAAACTACTGGTAGAGAATAGGACCAGTCCTTAATGATTTTGATGCTTCTATCTAGGAATGGAGTGAAGTGCTTTAATTAGCATTGCGCAGTTATTATTATCATTATTATTGGATCCTTTCCGCACACTAAGGACGATGGCGTAGTGTCCAGGAAAAAATAAATAAATAAAAAATAATAAAAAAAATAAAATAAAAATAAAAATGTATCTGCATCTGCGCAAGTGACTCTGCAGGCCAATTCTTGAGTGACAGTCTTTGGTGCAAATAATAAAGATAAACCTAATGTGTCAGATAAACCTACTAAAAGTTTCGCTTAGTGCTCTTCAGGGCTAAGATCCGACTCAGTCGGGTCTTAGCCCTGAAGAGCACTAAGCGAAACTTTTAGTAGGTTTATCTGACACATTAGGTTTATCTTTATATATATATATATATACTCTACCGTTATCGCTGATTGGCTGTGGAATTGGCCAATCGGATATAAAGAGGTCGAGGATTGCGTAATATTATCATTTTTCTGTTGGCGTTGCACATGGGTGGTGTGTTGGAATTTGATCGTCTCCAACGGGGTCTGGCTGGCTGAGGGGGTATTATGTTGGAAGACCCGAAACCCCCCTATGAAGCCAGTCAATAACATAACTGACGACGCTACCCTGCGCTGTGTAGTCTGGCGTATTTCGAACATATATACATATATATATATATGGGGAGTCAAAAGTTTTTTCATATTGTGTTATGTGATAATTTGTGGCGCATATATCACGTGACTAAAGCAGTGCATTGCCTTGGAAACCGCATCGATGTGGTTTACAAATGATAAAGTGAAGTGATGCACAGTGTGTCAGTGCAATAACTATCTGGATTGTACAAACCCCAGCGAGTACTTTCCACGGCGGCGAGGACTGCTTTTTCGTACCGCGATAAAAATGCAAACCTTTTTTTGAAGAAACGCGACAATAATCTGTCCAATGAAATATAATCACAAAAATTCAACCAAATGCTAGCTATTTTTTAGTTAAGTTATTTTCACTCGTATAAATGACCTAAAAATATTTTTGTCGGGTTTTATGCAACTTTTACCTTATTGTAATATTCTTTTCTTTCCATGTTTCATTTCTCTCTACCTCGTTTCCTCTGGGTCCTTTGTTCTCTTTTCTCTGTTTCTCTTTTCCTCTCCTTTCTAATTTATCCCCCTTTCTCCCCCTTTCTCTCTAACTCCTTTCATCTGACACCTTTTTTCTCTCTACCTCTTTTCTCCTCTCCCTTTTTTCTCTACCCCCCTCTCTCTCTCTTTCTTCTATGTTTTTATATTCTCTCTTTTCTTTCCTTGCTTCTCTTTCTCTATCTCGCTCTTTTTATCTTCTCTCTTTTCTTTTCTTTTCTTCCTTCCTCTCTCCTTCTCTCTCTCTCTCTCTCTCTCTCTCTCTCTCTATATATATATATATATAATATATATAATATATATAATTTAACTAAGGAATTACATCGACTTAGTTAACGTCGGGCAGAGTCCTGAAGAAATCATTTCAATTTGATTGAAACCATGGTAGACACTTTATTTTCCATCTAATAATAATATTAATAGTATTATTACTGCTCTGTATTTTTAATATATTGAGCACTTTTGGATTATTTACTGATGCCACTACGACGGAAAAGTTAAAGCGGCAATTGGATACTATATATATATATATATATATATATATATATATATATATATATATATCATATTTTTTGCTTGAAGGCAATTACAATGCATGTATCGCATAAAATTCGATACTTATTTCAATAGAAAATGAATTTGACAAATGAACTTGAATTTTCTATTAAAATAAGTATCGAATTTTATGCGATACATGCATTGTAATTGCCTTCACGCAAAATATGATATATACTTTATTCAACAATGCTTCTAAAAAACAAACGTCCAAAAATCTTATATATATATATATATATATATATGTGTGTGTGTGTGTGTGTGTGGGTGGGCACGTATTTCTTCATTCTGTTGTTTTACAACTCTAACAGCTCGAGTCTTATTAATTTTCTTTTTTATGTTTTTATGTTTCATTTTTTATCATTTATTGATTATACAAATTTATTTCGGCCAACTTCACTTTTATTTCTATGCAGATTATTACTTTAAGCGGTGTGAGAACATATTAAAAGTTTTTGTATGTAGTGCATAAAAAATATTGGTAATAACTGTAATGAATACAAAAACATTCCCCCTAAATTTGTTTTCATGACGTAGTTCGCTTTCGTTGGGATCCTTCCGTCTACTAAAGACGATGGCATAGTGTCCACCTTTTTTTTTTTTATCTGCAATTGCGTAAGTGGCTGAACAGACCAATTTTTGAATGGCAATCTCTGGTGCAGTGATAGCAAACAAACGGTTATGCTTGCTGGAGATGCTGTTGTCTCTCCTTCCTTATGATTCTCTTTTCTGTGGCGACTTCTTTCCTCTCTTTTTCATTCCTTTTCGTTCCTTGTTTGACGAGGAGTCGCCAGCTCATATGGTCTTCTGCATAAACCTCCCATGTGTTGATGTCGATGTGGCATGTCTTCATGTCCCGCTTGCCGATCGGGTGCCCTCTACTTTGTCTTTGTCCATCCTCCGGGTGTGGCCAAGTTATCTTTTATCGTCGGATATTTTACTCATATATAATCTCCTAAAGGCCACCTCACGAGGTATAATGGTTTGCAAGCTAGATTCGCAGACCATTGTTGGTGATTTTGATTCTCATTGGACGCCCCATATTTCCAAGGAACTGTTTCAATATATACCATACGTAAGTAAAGTACAAAAACTGATGGTTAGTTCACTAAAATTGAGCAGAACGTCCCAGATTATGATAATAATCGGACGGTTAGCTCAGTCGGTAGAGTGTTCGGCTAGAAACCGCAAGGTTCCTAGTTCGATACTGGCCCTCGCCAACTCAGCGTATGTGTAGCAAAGGGATATGTGCGGTAAAGTAAGGAGCTGATGGTAGGTGTGGCGCTCTACTTCAGACGCAAAAACAATCTCCCTGGTCTAGCGCTAGTGAAAAGGGGATAGACTCCCTCGCTGATTGGCTGATACCCACATTAGGCCTCCCCGACGACTTTACTTACTTTACTTATTGTTTTTCGTGGGGTGTTGTTTCCACGATTCGTTTAAGACTGCACGCAGCATTCTTGATCTGCTCCCATCTAGTTTATTCTTTAGGGGCTTCGTTAGGCTCCAAGTGGTGAAGCCGTACAGCAGCACTGGTACGACAACGGCCACCTGCCCCAAACTATCCGTGTGAGGCGAACAAGACACGCAGGACACTGCTGGAGAAGCAAGGACGAACTCATGTGACGTCCTCCTGTGGAAGACAGCACATGGGCACGCCAGTGTGGGCCGACCAGCAAAGACTTACATTGACCAGCTCTGTGCGGATACTGGATACTGCGTAGAGGACCTCCAAAGAACGATGAGTGATAGGGACGGCTGGAGAGAGATTATCATAGATATCCGTGCTGATAGCGTGACATGATGATGATGATGATGATGATTTGAATAGACTGAGTTCTAAGCTCAATGGATAGTGAACTTTGAAATATCCCAGAAAACAAGTGGTAAATTCCAGGAAAATTTTGTACAGCCCTGGGGTAACTTTGATAGACAAAGTGTTAAAAAGAAAAATCTGTATACTTTATATGCAAGTAAGTAAGTAAGTAAAGTCGTCGGGGTGGCCTAAGGTCGGTATCAGCCAATCAGCGAGGGAGTCTATCTCCTTTTCAATAGCGCTAGACCACGGAGATTGTTTTTGCGTTTGAGGTGGAGCGCCACACCCATCATCAGCCCTTACTTTACCGCACAGATCCCCGTGCTACTCATACGTTGAGTTGGCGAGGGCCGGTATCAAACTAGGAACCTTGTGGCTTCTAGCCAAACGCTCTACCAACTGAGCTAGTTTATGGGAGCTGCAAAAGAATGCTGTACGCAATCTTAAACAAGATGTGGAAACAAGACCTCATGAGAAAAAAGCTGTTCGGCCACCTGCCTCACATCACACAAACCAGACGTGTGAGACGAACAAGACACACTGGGCACTCTAGAGAAGCGAGGATGAACTCATAGTGACGTTCTTCTGTGGAAGTCATCACATGGCACGCCAGTAGGACATCCAGCAAAGACGTACATAGACCAACTCTGCGGATACTGGAGGCTGAGCAGAGGACTGCACAGGGGAAAATAAATGATAGGGACGGCTGGTGAGAGATTGTCATGGATACCCGGCTGCTAGAGCGATATGTTGATAAGGATGACTGGACGTAATCTGACTCTGGATATTTACTTGCCCAAAATGTAAAACACTCAGTGAGAGTCTAACTCCCTAATCCATAGTGATAATCTGCTTGATAATCTGACAGAAAATTAGGACCATATTACCTTTAGGCACCCCTTTTTGATCTCGATTAAGAAAGGACATGTTTTTCATTTACACCGTCAATATCCGGTTGTTTTAACAGACGATTTTTAGATTTTCTTTTAATTATAAAACTGACCCCTAACCCTAACCCCTAACAAACAACCTGATATTTATGGTGTAATGTAAAACATGTCCTTTCTTAATCGAGATCAAAAAGGGTGCCTAAAGTAATATGGTCCGAAATTTAAAACCCAGGGATCTCAGTGAAGTGACAGATCGAATGGTTTACACATCTACATTTTGCCCGGTGCGAAACGACACCACTCTCGGAAACCGTTGATTTGTAGTAAAGGGGGGGGGGCGCTTCTCTTGCTACCGGTTCCACTGGCTGGTTTTACAGATGAAGATGAAGAGGCGCATGCGCATCGGGGGAAAACAACAACTAATGGCGCCCGTCTGTCACGTGATCCCGTCTTGCCTATTGAGTTGCGGATGTGGTTGAGAGTACCGTAACCAGGGGCAACAAGCCAGAACGATCCGATTGCTGATGCTGTAGCTTTTCTCTCTCTCTCTCTCTCTCTCTCTCTCTCTCTGTCTCTGTCTGTCTCTCTCTCTCTCTCTCACTCTCTCACACACACACACGCACACATACGGTCATACACAAAGAAAGATGGTTACATACACATACAAGCACTCTCTCTCTCTCACGTTCACACGCATACACAGACGCTAACACAAACACTCCCACACACACACCCACAGAGACGACACACACAGACATACACACACAATCACATAAAACACCATCACCAAATACACATATGACCATGCTCTCTCTCACACACACACGCATATATATATATATATATATATATATATATATATATATATATATATATAAATGAAAATTGGAAATGAATCCGACAATATGAGGAAGAATAAATAAAGAAAAGAAAGAACAGAATGGATAATAAAAGATGAATTTAATCAATATCACTTACACATGTTTTCGGTCAGTTCATCTGTGTGAAAATATTTCGCACACAGAGAAGATTCGACCTTCATCAGAGTGAAATTTTATTTTGAATGAAAAAATTCGTTGGGGAACAACGGAGAAATTTTGGAAATGTTCGAATAGAATTTTTTTAAAATCACATTTGGAACGCTGAAATAGACCGTTAGAATTTGGATATTTGATTTTTCTAGGGGTTATGGTAGAAAATAATTTTGTATTGCAAAAAAATGAAGTGTTATTATTTATCCCTAACATGTTGAAAATTTTCTCGGGCTTAGTTTGTTATTGTTTTGAAATATTTTCACACAGATGAACTGACCGAAACACATGTATAAGTGATATTGATTAAATTCATCTTTTATTATCCATTCTATTCTTTCTTTTCTTTATTCATTCTTCCTCATATATATATATATATATATATATATATATATATATATATATATATATATGCTCCCCATCCACTTGTGGTTGAGCACTTTGGAGGGGATTTGCTGATGACCGCCAACTAAAGCGTAAACGAAACGCTCTTCTATAAAAGGATGGAGCACTCTATGGCGGCTTATATGCATACAGATGAGTGTATTAAAACAGTTAAAATCCCCTTCGCATTCTGTGGGTGATTATAGCCTAACGGTTAAGGTATCTGATCGATGCTGAACCGATTGGAGTTCTATCCCGGTTGTAGGTAGCTCACAAAATGTCGAGCCACACTGAAGAAACTTTATAAGTCAAAACACGTGTCTGTGGATGACTATATATATATATATATATATATATATATATATATATATGTGTGTGTGTGTGTGTGTGTGTGTGTGTGTGTGTGTATGTTTCATTTGATAGTGCAAAATCGTACGTACAAGGTGTGTCAAAAAAGTAACGTGATTTTTGTACGTTTGGACACAACTTGTATTCTGAAAAAAAAAAGTATAAAAAAAAATAAAATAGTATTAGCATTTGATAATTGCGCATATGCGAGAATTCAAGGATTCGAAGAATACACTAAAAAAGAGCAAAGAAAGACTAATTACATCAGACAGCAACAGCAATTGCAACAAACAAGAAAAGAACAAAAACTAGAAAGCGGAACTAGAAAGTAAAGCAAACGTGTGGATACTTCAAATGACACACTCGAGAAATTGCATTTGAGAAGACCTGTACATGGACGAGAAAAGGAAACCTCAAGAGAGAAACTGAATCTCTTATAGTTTAAAAAATTATGCTATAAGACACAATAATAAAAGAAATGAATTAGATAAGACACAACAGAATATCAAGTGTACAATGTGTGGAGACAGAGACGAAACTATTTATCACATAATAAGCGAATGCAGCATACTAGACAAACAGAATACAAGACTAGGTATGACTGGTTAGGAAAGGTGTTCTACTAAGAATTGTGCAAGAACTAAAAATTGGACCATATTACTAAATGCTACATGCGCAAACCATGTATGTATTATTCAATGAACACACGTGTAATCGGCTGCAATTAATCGGTACCTCGATTAATTCAGTGGATTTAACCCTGAAGATCCTTATGGTGAAACTCGAGTAGGTTTCTATTGTATCCATTTCTTTAATATATATATATGTATATATATATATATATATATATATATATATATAATCTTAAGTTTTACGAAATGTCGGTGGGATAGCTTATTGTGGGTATCAGTCAGACAGCGATGGAGTCTATCCCCTAGAGCTTGACCAAGGTGATTGCATCTGAGGTGGAGCGCCCTTGGCGATAGACTCCATCGCTGTCTGACTGATAACCACAATAAGCTACCCCACCGACATTTCATAAAACCTAAGATTACAATGGAACCTCGGTTCTCGAACATAATTCGTACCGAAATTATGTTTGAAAAAACCCAAAAAACTAATTATGTTTTTTTAAAAATTATATCACTAGATCCCATAAAAGAAAAAGGCCTCATACTAAAAAAAAGCAAGAAGCAGGCGATATCCAGCACATACTATTACGGATGCGGACTATGCTGATGACCTGGCACTACTCGCAAATACACCGGCACAAGCCGAATCCTTACTACACAGCCTAGAAAAGGCAGCACGAAATGTCGGCCTGTACGTGAACTCTGATAAAACTGAGTTCATGTCCTTCAAAAACAAAAACAACATCTCAACCATCGATGGCAAACCCCTAAACTCTGTAGAACAATTTAGATACTTAGGCAGTAACATCTCCTCCACAGAAAACGACGTTAATGCACGCATAGGAAAGGCATGGGCCGCTATAAATAGATTATCTATCATATGGAGGTCCAATCTCACAGACAAGCTAAAGAGACAGTTCTTCTAGGCCGTTGTCGTGTCGGTGCTGCTATATGGCTGCACCACCTGGACCCTAACTAAGCGACTAGAGAATAAACTAGATGGGAGCTGCACAAGAATGCTGCGGGTGATCATGAACAAGACGTGGAAACAGCATCCTACGAGAAAGCAGCTGTACGGCCACCTACCACATATCACCCAAACCATCCGAGTAAGACGAACAAGACACGCGGGACACTGCTGGAGAAGCAAGGACGAACTCATAAGCGACGTCCTCCTGTGGAAGCCAGCACATCGACGGGCCAGTGTGGGCCGACCAGCAAAAACGTACGTTGATCAGCTCTGTACGGATGCAGGATGCTGCATAGAGGACCTCCAGAGAATGATGAGCGATAGGGACGGATGGAGAGAGATTGTCATGGATATCCGCGCTGAAAGCGCGACATGATGATGATGATATATATATATATATATATATATATATATATATATATTAGCTAAGTATTGAAGAACATGCTTTAATAAATAAAACACACTAAGATACTCCAGGAAAATAAAGGCTTGAAACCATAATAAAGTAAACTCAGATACCCCCACCCGCGGAGAAAAAAGACATACCTACCCTGCAACCCACTTGTCCCACTTAGAGTGAAAGTGCATCAAGGTAATAGATAGAAGTAGAATTATGTGGGTCAGTCAAACCCAACTTAGGAATTTACCAACAGACTAGGCAGGCACATAAAACACCGCCAACCACGCAAAGGATTAAGGAAAAAAATTTTTTCCACCAATAAAAAAGACACTTGAAAAGAAAAAATGCAATATGATCACCCCTGAATGAGGGAGGGGAAATGTATGAATATAAAATGAGTTTGGCTATGTGTCTGTCTAAATAAAAGATATCGGTGGTCTGAAGAAGCTCGTGGGCATACTCGTGAGTGGAAATGGTCCATAACCACGATACCCATGTATTTAAGGCCTTTTTATTCACAAATAACTTTGCTCTGTTTACAATAATTAAACATTGAGCTCTCATACGGAACCTGAACTCTACAACAAACTACTGGTAGAGAATTAGGACCCGCCTAGAATCACCTTGTACCAAAAACTTAGTACCGCACCAAATTATATATATATATATATATATATATATATATATATGCTCCCCATCTCCCAGGAGGTTGAGAACTGACGACCGCCAACTAAAGCGTAAAGACGGAGCCCTCTATGGCGGCCTTTACATACATACAGATGTGTATATTTAACAGTTAAAAAACCCTTCCCATTCTGTAGGTGCCGATAACCGAGCGGTTAAGCAGCCCAACAGATAATGAATCAATAGGGTTTTGATCCCGGCTGTAGGTAGCTTACAAATGTCTACGCACACTGAAGAGATGTGATACGTCGAAACATGGTGTCTGTGGATGACTATATATATATATATATATATATATATATATATATATATACATAGTCATTCACAGACACGTGTTTCGACTGATCAAATCTCTTCAGTTTGGCTAGACACTCCGTGAGCTACCAACAGCCGGATAGAACTCCGATCAATTCAGTATCAGTCGGACAGCTTAACCGCTCTGCCATCGTCACCCAGAGAATGCGAAGGGGATTTTAACTGTTTTAACACACACACACATACGTATATATATATATATATATATATATATATATATATATATGATATTTCCAGATATACAGAAAGGTTTTCAAGAAAAAATGATAGAAAAATAATCTAATTAAAAGAAACAGATAGAAAATTAATAGAAGCAAAAATTTAAAAATTGATGGAAAAAATAATAGAAATAAAATTTTAAAACGTCATTGATAAATGATTGTAAAAAAATTGTTAGAATAATGAGAGATACCATATTTTGAAAATTAATTGAAAAATGATAGGAACAAAATTTGAAAAACTGATAGAAAAATGATAGAAACAAAATTTCAGAAAATTGATAAAAAAATGATAGAAACAATTTGAAAAATTGATAAAAAAATGATAGAAACAAAATTTTAGAAAATTGATAAAAAAATGATAGAAACAAAATAAAAAAAATGATAGAAAAATGATAGAAACAAAATTTCAAAAATTAATATAAAATGATAGAAACAAAATTTGAAAAATTGATAGAAAAATGATAGGAACAAAAAATTTTGAAAATTGATAGAAAAATGTTAGGAACAAAATTTAAAAATTTGATCAAAAATTATAGAAACAAAATTTGAAAAATTAATAGAAAAATGTTAGGAACACAATTTTAGAAAATTGATAGAAAAATGATAGAAAGAAACAATTAAAAAAAACAAAGGTTTTCACATATGCACCAATGATTACGATTTTATTAATTCATATTTTAACAAACCGTTTTAAAAAATGTTTGCTCTGTAAAACATTGCATAATTAAAAAAAAAATAAACTGATAGAACTTCTCAGGCTAAAATAACCCTAGACAGTTTGACATGCCACTAAAATCAATCAATCAAATCAAGTTATGCAAAACAAGGGACTTAAGAACCGCAAATCATCACCGAAATATTTATAACTAAGAGTTTATAGGGATTGGCCCCTATATTTTTACGGCATATGGAATTGACCAAATTAAAATAATAAGTTTTCTTAAATAACTAGTTTTACAATGGTATGTCATGAGTTTTGAATTAGGTAAACAAAAGAGAATCGAATGAATATTAGTTTAGAAATATTTTAGAAACAATAGAAACAATGGTTTAAATTCATCCGATAATTTATGTCACCAGAATTCCACAGATATCAAAATCATTCGATATTGCATCATTGCAAATCACCTGATATTTTAGCTTAATGATCACAATAGACAATGACAAAAAGAAAATTATAAAAAGGCCCATAGAGCTGAAAAACAAATAGAGACAGTAACAGCTTATGCTCTTCCCGACTCGACAGAGTTGGGGCGAATGCCCTCTAACTCGACAGTAGGAGTGAAAGTTCCCCCCCCCCCCCAACATCGACACAATGGGGAGAAGTCACTGCCGAAGACACAAAATGATATATCAGGTTGGTCTCGGAAATTCGTTTCCAATTTTTCTCTCTCTCGCTCAACAAAAACAAATTTCAATCACAAGTTTCAATCACAGACAAAACTGCTACAATGTTGACACAACCAAAATCGCACAGATATAAACAATACATGTCACACTTGTCACACACAACTATGTACAGACACATACAGTCTGCAACACTGAAAGAACAATTGAATATACCAATTGTAATTAATGTATATAAAGTTTGTTTCCTTTATCAGTTTTGTTTTTTCTACGGAAACTTCATTTCCGTAGTCTTATACATATAAATTGTGGGGACCCATAACGCGGATCTTCAATCTTCAACTCTTCAACTAAACACTCACCAAACAATCACGGTCCCTACAAGTTAAAAGTAATCTATTTACATGCACAACTCTTTTTAATTTAAAAGTGAAGTTGTTCCTTATTTGTGCTTATCAGGCCTAAACGTTCCCGCCAACATAAAAGAGTGTTTGAAAAAAAAATACTTATAAGTAAACCAAATGAGAACATCTAAAGGAAAAAAAAAGCTACTTTTGTTAACGAATCACTTTGCACATTTCAATATGGCGGCCGAACGAGCGGGAACGGAGTAATCAACAAATTGTCTCAAGATGGTGCTATTTCTCTTTCGCACCACCGAGAGAGAACTGCGCCGTACTTGGTCGTACGCACCACTGACCAAAACAGCCATAAACAGTTATAATCGACTTATGAGTGAACGAGAGTTCCGGTGCCTGTTGATTCTTGAAGATGGAAACCATTAGAAATAATCTTGGGGTAAAGAACTGGAAATAAGAATAAATGAAACTAGCGGAGTCGTCAACAAGAGTTAAAATAAAAAAAATAAAAAAAATAAAAAACGAGGCTTAGAAGTCCGCAATTTCCTTTGAGCGCTTACTGACCCACATGCGTTTGGGCGAAAGCAGCAGCAGCAGCCAAAAAAAAAAAAAAAAAAAAAAAAGAAATGAAAAAAAAAAAAAGAAGAAAGGATGAGTACTGAAAGAAAAAAAAGGCGGGGAAAGTTACGGTCTAATGAGATCTCGCGAGTTCTCGTCCCACATCGTTGCGTTGAAATAATTGCCTCACCGACTTCGTCTCTTGATAATGGGACTATATTAGTGGTTGTCGGTTGGTTCCATCTGGCATAGACATTAGCTTACAAACCAACCGTATCGAAGAAATTCGTTCAGGTTCATGCCTAAAAAGTGACATGCTGACCTTTAAGAATTCGTTAATGCTGATGGGAAAGAATTTCTTTCTTTTTGTTTTTTGTTTTGTTTTTTCTTCCATTTATCTTACATAATTCTTTTTTTTTTACAAATTCAACAGATTTTCATTTTCATTATATTTAGTAACCGTGGGCGAGGTTTTAAACGAATTCCAGTAGAAGCTCTAAACAAAGATCTATATGTGTTATATATATATATATATATATAAAATGGATAAAAGTAACCTACTCGAGTTTCATCGCCTGAATCGTCAGGGTTATATCCGCTGAATTAATCGAGTTTTCGATTAATGTCATTTGGTACCATGTATGACCGTTGAAATGGGTCTTATTTTTTTTAAAGATAGGTTCATCTATGAAAAACAAAAACAAAAAAAATAAGACCCATTTCAACGGTCATACATGGTACCAAATGACATTAATCGAAAACTCGATTAATTCAGCGGAGTAGGTTACTCGAGTAGGTTACTTT
>CM042142.1:117156664-117166664 GCA_023376005.1 Doryteuthis pealeii
TCAGCAATTACATAACATCATTTGTTTTTTCAAAATATTAAATTTCATACTGTCAGATTAATTTCCATCTATTTTTCATATATATATATATATATATATATATATATATATATATATATATATATATATATATATATATCGGTAAGGTTTGAAATGAAATCTGACGGTATGAGAAAAGGAATATTGAAAATTAAGTTAACTAGCAAATATATGCACCCTCCGGGTGCAAGTATTTAAGTTTTAATATAATAAAATATCATATTAAATTAGAAAGGCTAATGAAACTGAATAAGAATGTAGATAAAAAGATTTTGAACAGAGGGGGTATGATTGAAAAATAGAACAAGTTTGAAACTAACTCTTCCATCATTTTCCTTTACTCCCTTCTTTTATTGGTAACTTTTCCTAATTTAACTGTTTAGTTAAAATAGGAAGTAAAGAATAATATTACAATTATTTCTTCTTGTTAAGGGATTTCTTTTAAGATTTATTGAAGAGATTGTTGCTGATATTCATTAATATAAACCAAACAATTACAAATCAATAATACTAAGCATATATTTATTAAATCAAATTTTTAAGATCAATATGCAAATTAGCCTTCCCATTCACACTGTAAACCGCTATTTTGTTGTATATATAAATACAATTGCTTGTTATTAGTATGTACATATGGTCAAAAGTATAAGTAATGTAAAACAATTTTATTAATGATTGAGGTATAAATAAAAATAAAATCATGGAGAATGTGATGTAAATAACAAAGGGAATTGTGACTTGTATAGTAATATAGTTTCGGTTACAGACAGACAAACCCACAATCTCCATTATAATAAGATATGTTTGGCTCTAAGGTTTTGACGCATTCAGTACATTATCGATATGCTTAAAATTTAAAGTCTACAATAATTGTGTAATATCAGCTATGTTGTTGGTTGGTTGGTTGGTTATTTTTGTTTAATGGCATATCAAACCTTCTGGGCTATTTAATGCCTGTTTTTTTTGTATATAGGATTTTTAGCGATTAGTTTGTAGGTAAAAAATTGTATTTCTCTGAATGTTTGAGATGAGACTTGATGATTAGTATTATCTGCGTTATTCGGACTATTGTCCTCATCTTTATTGTTATCTGTACAACGTTTCGGTCGATGTGCCCTCCGACCTTCTTCGGGTATTTCTTGTCGGACTCGGGAACCTTCTCGGACTCGAGAACCTTCTTTTTGGACTCAGGAACCTTCTTTTCGAACTCGGGAACTTTCTTGTCGAAGTCGGGAACCTTCTTGTCGTAATCGGGAGCCATCACGGAACTTTGAACCTAACCCTTTATTTATTCCACGGGGGTATCTTGTTCTCATTTCGCTAACCATAGCTGGGGTAGGAGTTGTGTTAATCATTTTTCTATGTTACTGCCGCCGCTCAGGATTGAATCCGGAATCCAGAGATAACTGTCACTTAGAACTGTCTTAACCTAACTACCTTATCCACTAGGCCATGTGTCCAATAGGCCGAAACGTTGTACAGATAACAATAAAGATGAGGACAATAGTCCGAATAACGCAGATAATAGGTAAATATTGGTTTGGTTTTATAAACTAGTAGAAATAAATTTCATTAACTCCATGTGTATTAATAGTAACTAAAATAGCCTAAAGTTGGTATCAGCCAGAAAGCGAGGGAGTCTATCCCCTTTTTACTAGCGCTAGACCAAGGAGATTGTTTTTTTGCGTCTGAAGCGGAGTACCACACCTACCATCAGCTCCTCACTCTACCGTACCGACCTTTGTGCTACTCATACGCTGAGTTGGCGATGGCCGGTATCGAACCCGCAACCTTTTGGTCCCTAGTCGGACGCTTTACCAACTGAGCTAAACCGGCTCTGTGAGAATTAATAAACTGGTTGGCCTCAGCCACCGCCTTCTAGCACCTGTATGATAAAAATAGTATTGGGTGTTTACTATAAGAGCAATTTGAAAAATACATTCGGGATAATTATAATCCTGCTAGAGTTTGGTATGACCAGCTGATTGATCGGATTGTGTCTCCTCGACCACCCGTCTAACCCAAGTAAGGGCCGAAGCGGGTGTTACATGTCGCCAGATCCCTTAGTATCCGGGTCATAGACGGCTCAGCTACCACGATCCTGTCTTTAAAAAATTACGAATAGCCACCCACAGCCAACAGGTAGACCCATTTGGTGGGTTTCGTGTCCTTATGTAGAGTTGCAGTCGGCGTATTCTACAGCCCCTTCGACAGGGCGGAATAAATGGTTGCAAAATGTGGAAATGAACTAAACCACAAAAAAGAAACTGAGTCGCACAGAGATCAATGGAAAGAGAAATGCTAGAAATGACTAAGCGATAAAAAGAAAAAAAAAACCCCAAAAAACAAAAACCAACAAACAAACATGCATCAGAATGCAGATAAAGGTAATAGGATAAAGATTAATGGACAGGAAAAATGTTAATAGACAGGAAACGAAGCTAGAAGAGATGATAACCGATGACGCAGAAGGTTAACAGAATGGTGCCCAATAAATAATAAGCGTAGTAGAAAAAGACATGACAGGAGAGAAGTAATGGAATTTGCACGATAGTCAAGGTAGAGATTGAGAATGGCATTAGTCCAGCAGGGGGAGGAGTCAGATGAGCTGCCGCTTTCGACGGAATCCCTAAAGTGGTGTGATGCTGAACTCCAGTGTTACCCAACAACCCCTGCGACACTACCGCTTTCAAACTGCATTGGCTTCTTACCTTTCCATTGGATCACAGTGGCAGTGTGGAGAGGGGGGTTTTGCTGCTTGGGTAACAGTTCATCCTCCCTACAAATCTACCCAGGCTACGTAGTTCCACAAAAAAAAACAAAAAAACAAATTGGACACTACTCCATAGTCTCTCGTAGACGGAAGGATGCCAATAACGTACAACCACTGTTACTACCAATTATTTCCGGATTCGTATTATCTGCGTTATTCGGACTATTGTCCTCATCTTCATTGTTATCTGTACAATGTTTCGGCCAATGCGCCTTCTGGCCTTCTTCAGGTATTTCTTGTCGGACTCGGGAACATTCTCGGACTTGTGAACCTTCTTTCTGAACTCGGGAACTTTCTTGTCGTAATCGGGAGCTATCACGAAACTTTAAACCTAATCCTTTATTCAGTCCACGGGGGTATCTCGTTCCGCTAACCATAGCTGTGGTAGAGGTGTTAAGCTGTGTTAATTATTATTCAATCATACTGCTGCCCTTAATCATGATTGAACCTGCAGTCTAGAGATAACTGTCACTTAGAACTGTCTTAACCTAACTCCTCTATCCACTAGGCCATGTGTCCAATTGGGCTCATACTAATCATTGAGCCTCATCTCAAACATTCAGATTCAATGTAAAAGCCGCATGGCTGTAGAACCTCTGGTCATCTTCTTTTGACATATGATTGGACTTGAAACTTCCGGTCATTATCTTTTCCACTTCCCACTCGGTCAAATTCTGGAGATGAATAGAAAATAAGATAAAAAATATCAGAAACAGAAAGCGTATTTGTCAATTTATAGACTCTGTCAATTTACAGATTTCAGTTTCTGCCCTTTGAAACGCTATATCTATATATCTATCTATCTATCTATCTAGTTTGTTAGCTAGTTAGCTAGCTATCTCTGTTCGTATCTATCTATCTATCTATCTATCTATCTCTGGACTCTCTCTCTCTCTCTGTCTCTCTCTCTCTGTTTCTGTCTCTCTCTCCACACACACACACACATATATATATATATATATAATATATATATATATATATCTGTTCGTATCTATCTGATTCATTTGAAATTTGATTTCGAAAGTCATGATAATGAAAAAACTAATGCTGCGTTTGTTATATATCCCTTCATATCGGGTATATAAATGGCGAGGAGAGAGGAGAGAAGATGGGTTATTACTTGTTCTGCTTCGTCGGCGCCCATCTTCTTTTTCTGGGCTTTCTTCCTTCTGTTTGGCTGGTTGTCAATACTTATTTATTGGTTTTAATGATTAAGCAAGTCTTATTGTTTTTCTTTCTTCTGTATTAAAATCCCAGAGGCCAAATGGGATTTCAACTGCGTGGTGAGAAGGTGGCATCGTTACTTCTGGTCTAACTAAACTTAAACTTCAGCTCTCACGCTCCCATTGGCGGAAGCATGGGGGTCAACTAAAGGTCATTACCTATCAATCATATAACCGCGTCTGATTTTGAATTTCAACGAATTTTAATTCAATATCTAACTACACTTACAAACATAGTTGGACCATATGACCTTTAGGCACCCCTTTTGCTTTGCTAATTCATAAGGACATTTTTTCATTTACACCGTCAACATCCGGTTGTTTGTTAATAGACAATTTTTAGAGTTTTTTTTTAAATCTTAAAACTAGCACCTAACCCTCACCCCTAGTCCTAACCCCTAACTCTAAACCCTAACAAATCGGATGTTGACGGTTTAAATGAAAAAAATGTACTTAAGAATCAGCAAAGCAAAAGTGGTGCCTAAAGGTCATATTGTCCACATAATTCGTAGGCTACCCACGAATTTTGTTACACGTTTGCTATGAGTTTCTGGGCAGAGTTCGTTCGTGTTTTTTCTTCGGTTCCCCTCGATTACTCGCACCGAAAAACAATGCAGGTAGATTGCATTGTTATCGACCGGCGGTAAGAGAAAACAGCTCGTTCCCGCCGCGCAGGTTTATTGCCCGAGCAGAGACACCACCATTTTGATCTGAGTAATGCATACATCGCTCGTGGCATCTGTTTTGTCTGTCTTCGCCAGACGTCATCAGCTGTTCGCATCTGGTTTCAAAAGAAACACGATAAGATTGTGCAGCATTTCTCTTTGATCTGTTCGAAGATGCCGGACCGAGGAATTCTTGGTATTAGATATTAACAAATGACCCTAAGATATGTGCATCTCTTTGCGCGCTAGCACTGGAAATGCTCGGTGGGCAAGAGAGAGAGAGAGAGAGAGAGAGAGAGAGAGAGAGAGAGAGAGAGAGAGAGAGGGAGGAGAGAGAGAGAGAGAGAGAGAGAGAGGTGGGGGTTGGGGGCACAAGGAAGAAGATTTTTTTAAATGCAAGAAATAGAAGAAAAAAGATAGATGAGGAATTTATTTTCTTTTTATCTTGAGTGCCATAAACATTTAGATGGACTCACCGACCTATCACCGAAGTGCAAAAAACAAAAAAACAAAAAAAAATGAAAAAAACAAAATACCCCCCCCCAAAAAAAAAACAACAACAAAAAACAACAACAAAGACAGAAAAAAACGTAGATTGCACAACTTGTTCTATTTCTCTCTCTCTCTCTCTCTCTCTCTCTCTCTCTCTCTCTCTCTATCTATCTATCTATCTATCTATCTATCTCTTTTACTCTATCACTTTCATTTATTCTCTTTGTTTTCTTTCTTTCTTTCTTTCTTTCTTTCTTTCTTTTGTTTCAAGTGAATTAAGTAAAAAAGAAAATCATCAGGGCGGCCTAATGTCGGTAAGAGCCATACAGCGAGGGAGTCTATCCCCTTTTCACTAGCGCTAGACCAAGGAGATTGTTTTTTGCGTTTGAGGTGGAGCGCTACACCTACCATCAACTTCTTACCTTACCGCACAGATCCCTGTGCTACTCATACGCTGAGTTGGCGAGGGCCAGTATCGAACTAGGAACCGTGTGATTTCTAGCCGAACGCTCTACCGACTGAGCTAATTGAATCGATTGTTTTCGTTGTTATTCACTTTCCCTACATATTGTTCCACACACACACATGCATCTATACGAATGTGAAGAAAAAGTGGAAGTGAATCCGACAGTATGTAATATTAAGAAAAAATTGAAAAACACAAGTTCATAAAGATGTAGTATCAGTTTTAATCCTTGTCTGCTGATTTATCCTCAAAGTAGAAAGTTGTATCAGAGTTGATCCTGTTAGTAATCCCTTTAAGCAGTCCATCTAGCAAGTATTTTTAGGACAATTTATCAACACCTTTAAATAGTAAATTAAAAACAGGTTTGGACGTTTTCGACCGGTTAATTCATCCCCTGCTGTTTTGGAACAGTTTATAAATATAAGTTGTGTTCTTTAGCACACCTTATACACAAATAATCCTCTCTCTGTCTGTCTGACTCTGTCTGTCTGTCTGTCTGTCTGTCTCTCTCTCTCTCTCTACACACACACACACACACACACACACATCAAAGCCTGAAGAAGATACCAGAAGATCTGAAACACGTGTGGCATATGTAAAACAAAAAGAATTTAAAACATTTTTTCTGAGAACAAAATACATTTTGTAGACCTTCTTTTTTTTATAAAATATTGAATTTTCTCCCGTTGGAACCAGAACAACATTTATATATATATATATATTATATAATATATATATATATATATATATAATATATATATATCGTATTTATCTGATTCATTGAAATTTGATTTCGAAAGTCATGATAATGAAAAAACTAATGCTGCGTTTGTTATATATCCCTTCATATCGGGTATATAAATGGCGAGGAGAGAGGAGAGAAGATGGGTTCTTACTTGTTCTGCTTCGTCGGCGCCCATCATCGCACATAATCCAACAACTAGTTTCATTCAACAATTTGAAATAGACTGACCGACAAAGCAAAAGTGTCTCGCAGATTTCTTATTTTCTGGGATACATTTTATTTTTTCCTCAAACGAACGAAAGCCCTAATGAAGATTTATTGAAACAGATCGAAACACTGCAGCGTAGATGAAATAAACATCACTCGTTTATGAACTTGTTTTTCAATTTTTTCTTGATATTACATATATACGAACGTGTGTGCGTGTTTGTGTGCCTATATGTTAAGGACAGACAAGCAACGTGTCGGGAATTTTCATTATGATATAAATATGATATATAATATATATGAATATATCTTATTATAATGGAGATTGTGTGTTTTTCTGTCTGTAACCGAAACTATATTACTACTCAAGTCACAATTTCCTTAGTTATTTACGGCACATTCTCCATGATTCTATTTCTATTTAAACCTCAATTAATAATAAAACTGTTTGACATTATTAATACTGTTGGCCTTACCTAAATACTAATAACATGCAATTGTATTTATATATACAACAAAATAGCAGTTTTCAGTGTAAACGTAAAGCTAATTTGCATATTGATATTAAAAAAATTGATTTTAATAAAAATGTGCTTGGTATTATTGATTTCTAATTGTTTGGTTTTATCTTAATGAATATGATTAAAAATCTCTTCAATAAATCCTAAAAGAAATTCATTAACAAGAAGAAATAACAGTAATTTTATTCTTTACTTCCTATTTTAACTAAATAGTTAAATTAGGAAAATTTAGCATTGAAAAACGGAAGTGATGAAAGAGTAAGTTTCAGTTGTTCTTTTTTCCGATTATACCCCCTCCGTTTCGAATCTTTTATTTGAATTCTTAATTAGTTTCATTAGCCTTTCTGATTTAATCTAATATTTTATTACATTTAAACTTAAATACTTGCACCCGGAGGGTGCATATATTTGCTAGTATAAATAATATAAATAAATATTCAATATGATATGAAAAACCACGTTGTATAAACCAGAGCGACATTACCAGAAGGCCATATGAACTAGATCACCCTTCTCATCACGCCCAACACAACAGTATAAAAAAGGATACCCCCTACACAAAAATCTCTTTGTCTGATTATCACGTAGGCGAGAAACTGACAGTTACCAAGAGCCGTTGACTTTAATCAAACTCGAAACTAAATATGCTCTACTACCAATACTAAGCACACTTTATCTATAAATATAGCAAACAGCATTATATATATATATCTTATTATAATGGAGATTGTGTGTTTTTCTGTCTGTAACCGAAACTATATTCCTACTCAAGTCACAATTCTCTTAGTTATTGACATCAAATTCTCCATGATTTTATTTTTATCTAAACCTCAATTATTAATAAAATTGTCTTACATTATTAATACTGTTATCTATGTCTACATACCGACAACATGCAATTATATTTATATATACAACAAAATAGCGGTTTACAGTGTGAACGGGAAGGCTAATTTGCATATTAATATTAAAAAATCGAATTTAATAAATATGTACTTAGAATTATTGATTTCTAACTGTTTGGTTTTATTTTGATGAATATAAGCAAAAATCTCTTCAATGAATCTTAAATGAAATCCATTAACAAGAAAAAATAACTGTCATTTTATTCTTTACTTCCTCTTTTAACTAAATACTTAAATTAGAAAAAATAACAATGAAAGACGAGAGTGATGGAAGAGTAAGTTTCAGTTGTTCCATTTTTTATTATACTCCCTCTGTTTCAAATCTTTTATTATACTCCCTCTGTTTCAAATCTTTTCATCTGTATTCTTATTTAGTTTTATTAGCCTTTCTAATTTAATATGATATTTTATTACATTAAAACTTAAATACTTGCACCCGGAGGGTGCATATATTTGCTTGTATATATAAAGGAGTCACGTCTATTTTGGTATGTACGTGCCGACTTATAACTCAAAAAAGAAGTGTCATTGTGCATTGAAATTGCGCATACACTTTAATATGTTGATAATAAGATTTACTTTTTGATTTCTGCAGATTAAATTATAAGGTTCGATAAGTAAAAATAAACGATTTGTGCAACTCTTCAGAGTTCATTATACAAAATAAACTATTCATAGAATAAACGAATAATTTTCAACTTAATTATATACGCGAAATTTTCCACCTCCAAATAAGAATACATATTTAATTCGTTAGCTTCTTTTGATTGTTACATATTTAGGGGTGAAAAAAGAAAATAAATTAAACGAATACATTTTATCGCTTTAACTCAACAAAAAATTAAGAACTGAATTTAAACCTTTGTCATGTGTAGAAAAAATTTTTTCAAAGCACTTACGAATTTAGGGTTACATTTAAAAAAAAACAATGTTTTAAATGTAAACAAAAAAGAACAACAATAAAAAACAAAACATATTTATAAAATAAAGAAACATAGTAATACGTGAATTCTTGATTAATTCTTTTTAATATGAAAAGGAATTTGCAAAATCATTTTCTTCTTTGCCGCCTCTCTTAATCATCTCATTTCCCTTTGTCTCTCACTCCCTGGTGTTCATACATTCTTTTAGCCTGATAATATATAATATATGCTCCCATAAATTTGGTATGAGCTCTCTAATTGGTAATTTAAAATAACTCTCACTATTAAGCATATAAACAATGATCGTTTCCCCGGAAATTTGATCTCTCAGTGACCGTAAAATACATAAACAAACCTATGTACGTAATAGTTTAAAAACACCAGTCCCCGCTACAGCTGTCAGTGGACGAGAGGATTAGATATCAGGCTGCCAAACGGTCAGTCTGAGTTCGACCCTAGCCAAAGAATAGCTGTGTCTAGCCACACTGAAGAGGCGTGAAACGCCGAAACACGTATCTGTGGATGACTTATTAATATATATATATATATATATATATATATATATATATATATATATAATGGACTCTCCCGTCGATTTTCGACGAATGAGGGTTCATACACACAATGAACTCCCACACAGGGATTTGTTTATAGTGGTGAAGGCTTGTGTTGGACCATCCACACTTTTTGGCACAGTCGATAGGAAAGAATTGGTGCATCAAGGGTTGCCACAAACCCAATCAACAACCGACCTCAGGAATTTTGAATTCAGAGTTATCCCTCTCCTAGACTGGTTACCTACCCAAGGCTGAAGAGCCCAGTCTGCACTACTATTTAACCCATAGCTGGAGGAAGAATATATGGATTCATACCTTTCCCAGGGAGATTAGCGCTATGTGAAATGCCAACAGCTTCGTCTCGGAATTGAACTCGAATCGACGAGTCCATTTTCCACGACTCTAACCACTAGCCCACGCGCCTCCATCCACACACACACACACACACACACACACACACACACACACACACACATATATATAT
>CM042142.1:117169164-117176664 GCA_023376005.1 Doryteuthis pealeii
TTTATCTTGTTAATGGATTTCATTTAAGATTCATTGAAGAGATTTTTGCTTATATTCATTAAAATAAAACCAAACAGTTAGAAATCAATAATACTAAGCACATATCTATTAAATTCGATTTTTTAATATTAATATGCAAATTAGCCTTCCCGTTCACACTGTAAACCGCTATTTTGTTGTATATATAAATATAATTGCATGTTGTCGGTATGTAGACATAGATAACAGTATTAATAATGTAAGACAATTTTATTAATAATTGAGGTTTAGATAAAAATAAAATCATGGAGAATGTTATGTCAATAACTTAGAGAATTGTGACTTGAGTAGGAATATAGTTTCGGTTACAGACAGAAAAACAGACAATCTCCATTATAATAAGATAAGATATATATATTCTTTTTTACTTATAACTAAGCATCAATCTCTCTATCTATTTATCAATTCATGAGAAAGGAGAAGAGTTTTCGAAAAATCAGAAAAACATGATTTTCAAATAGTCTCCTTTCGCATACCTTTGAATTTGATTCCAAACATTCTATCTATCTATCTATCTATCGATCGATCGATCGATCACCGTTTGCTAATATATATCTTAGTCTGTTAATATCTATCAAAAAATCTCATTTTGCAAACAATTAAATTTGATTCCAAACATTCTATCTATCTATCTATCTATCTATCTATCTATCTATCTATCTATCACCATTTCGTAATATCTTAGTCTGTTCATATCTATCAAACATTCTCTTTTCACATACAATTAAATTTGATTCCAAACATTCTATCTATCTATCTATCTATCGATCGATCTATCTACCTACCTATCTATCTGTCTATCTATCACCGTTATATCTAAGTATGTTCATATCTATCAAACAGCCTCTTTTCGCATAACATTGAATTTAATTCCAAATATTCTATCTATCTATTTATCTATCTATCTAGCTGTCTATCACCGTTTCCTAATATCTATCTTAGTCTATTCATATCTATCAAACAATCTCATTTCGCATACAATTAAATTTGATTCCAAACATTCTATCTATCTATCTATCTATCTATCTATCTATCTATCTATCACCGTCTCTTAATATCTATCTATCTATCTATCTATCTATCAATCAATCTATCACCGTTTAGTAATATCTATCTTAATCTTTTTATATTTATCCATCTATCTCAATATCACTCTACCTTCGTTTCCTAAAATCTATACACCCCGTCTCTTAATATCAAACTATATATTTATCTATATCCATTCGTCCATCCATCCATACATCCACCCATCCATACATACATACATAGACCGATAGTTAAATAAATCTACTCTAAATATAGCGTATGTTATTAATGTGGTATTTTAACTGCTGTATCTGTGACAGTAACCGGGCAAGGCGGACCCCGTGCAGACTCGAACATTGATGTACTTTCCATTCTCAAAATGCATCTGCCTTATAGTGAATGTGCAAACCTCGTTTCCTCGGAAGGTAACTAACTCTCCCTCTCTCTCTCTCTGTCTCTATCTCTCACTCACTCATTCTCCCTCTTTCCTTCTCTCTTTCTCTGTCTCTCTCTGTATCTCTCTATCACTTTCTTTCTTTCTTTCTTTCTTTTTCTTTCTTTATCTGTGTTTTTTTTAAGCAGAAAACGGATATCCTTCCATACAAGCTATAAAACTGGCAATGAAATTCATGAATTTCGACCCGTACCTAAATATTCAATTTCTAAGGCCTCCGAGGAGTGTTCTGGTGTAATAGTCACAGACTTATGATCTCTCACGGCTGTTATGGGCAACCTTGTGAAAAGAAGGCGCAGGACAGAACCTCTCTTGCTTTCTTCGCCCACATCGTATCCCCTCTCTCTCTCTCTCTTTCTCTCTCTCTCCCCCCCTCTCTCTCTCTCTCTCTCTATATATATATATATATGTGTAATAAAATGGGTTCAAGAGATAACCTACTCGAGTTTCACCATAAGGATCGTCAGGGTTACATCCACTGAATTAATCGAGGTACTGATTAATTGCAGTCGATCACACGTGTGTGTTCATTGTATTCATCACACGTGTGATCGACTGCAATTAATCAGCACCTCGATTAATTCAGTGGATTTAACCCTGAAGATCCTTATGGTGAAACTCGAGTAGGTTATCTCTTGTACCCATTTTATGATAAATTTACTCTACTTCGTATTGAGTACTTTGCATTTGTTATATCGCTGACTTAACCCCTGAATTTTGCACCTCCCAACCATCGTGCCCATATTCACTGGTATGTCACTTTTTATCTTTATGTATATATATAAATACTATGGGTTAAATAGTAGGGCAGACTGGACCCTTCAACCTTGGGTAGGTAACCAGTCTAGGAAGGGGATAATTTTGAATTCAAAATTCCTGAGGTCGGTCGTTGATTGGGTTTGTGGCAAAACTTGATGCACCAATTCTTTCCTATCGACTGTGCCAAAAAGTGTGGATGGTTCAACACAAGCCTTCACCCCTATAAACAAAAACTGTGTGGGTGTTCATTGTGTGTGTGAACCCTCATGCGTCGAAAATCGACGAGAGAGTCCATAATATACACACACACACACACACATACACACACACATATATATATATATATTAGTGTTATTATTATTATTGTTTTATTATCATTTTTAATATTATTATAATTTTTTCATTTGTTAATGTAATTATAGTCATTTTAGAACATTGGTGCTATTATCAAAGTTTATTTTGTTTAGTTTTGGATTTTGTGTCCAACATGCAGTGCTTCTAAGATTTTTAGTCCAAAACTAAACAAAATAATCTTTGATAATAGCACCAATGTTCTAAAATGCCCATAATTACATTAACAAATGATAAAATAATAATAATAATAATAATAATAATAATAATAATAATATAATATATATATATATATATATATATATATATATATATATATATATTTCTCTCCACCACATCACTTTTTTTTTTCTTGAGGATGACTAGATCCTATGAATTTTGAGTATGGGGGCAAGATTTTTATTTTTTTAAATTTTTTACATATATATATCTACATTTCTAGATTTCTATCCCCGCTTAGGCATATAAAGTGGTTTGCCTAAGAGAAAAAATATTTGGTGAGTAACTTCAGTGGACCTGAGGCCTAGTATAAAATCATGCCTTGAAATTGTCTATATCCCAGTACCTGTATATATCAATTTTATAGCATCTGAAAGAAAAGACACAGCTAAGTAGTACATATAATGTTTAGCTCAGTCGGTAGAGCGTCCACCAAGGAACATAGGAATATAATCTTCATACAATGAGCGCCTCATACTTCTGGCCTTGTGCCACATCTAAGCTAAGCTTAGTAAATAACTATATATACATCACAATGGGGTAATAAGTAGCAAGTTGGTTTGGCAGACCATAATAATCTTCATACAATGATGATGACTCTGGGTTCAGGCATGGTTTCGGGACTGAAGCATCATTACTACTAACCCAGAGCGCCCCAGCAGTATCTCAAGATACCACCAGACTTTGTCGGTTTGATGTCACAATGTAGGATTGCCATATCCACGCTGATGCGGTTAGAGCTTTCTCCTGGATCTCGTTTATGTATTTCTTCTTGTCTGGTGGAGAAAGTCCGAGTTTAGACAAAAATGCCAAGGTTGAGTTGGTAATAAATCCCCGGCATCCGACTTCGATAGGAAATACATTTGTTATCCATCCGTTTCTGACGCATTGTTCACGTGGGTCTTCATATTTTTCCAACTTACGCTGATGTGCACAATCAAGATTTTCTTCAAATGGAACTGTCAATTCAACAATAAAAACTTTCTTTTGATTAACAGACCAAATGACAATATCAGGACAATTTATTAATCTCTCTCTCTCTCTCTCTCTCTCTCTCTCTCTCTATATATATATATATATATATATATATATATATATATATATATATAGTTGAATGAATGGACAAATAAAAGGTTTAGCTTTTATTTATTTACATGGGAACAATATTTACAACCAATGGTTTCCTGCTAACGCATTCGTCAGGTAAACGAAATAGTTTTTTTTTTAAATGACAGAAATGGTGTAAATGGTCGAATGTGTGCGTTTGTTAACTATATTCTCGTGTTGCATGTTTACGGGTTTACGTGATGTCAAATGCGCTTTTTGTTTGTAGGTGTGCGTATTTTTGTTTGTGCGTGTGCGTATGTTGTCATGCGCGTGCGCAGGAAAATGCGTGAAGACTGTGACGTTATAATCGTATCCACGCGCGTGTGTGCGTATGAATATGCTTATTTGTGTTTGGTATTCTTGATTACGTATGTTTTGTGAGATGAATATAACTAGTACAAAATAAAAAACACTCTCCGGTCGATGTAAAAATAGATTTTTGAAACATATTGCCTAAGGGGTGGGAGTAAAAAATTCAGTGTCAGAGAGTTTGTACCCTAAGTAAGTAAAATCATCAAATTCATTAAAGGATTAAAAAATAAAACAATTTGAAATGTAAACTTTAAATATGTATTAAAATAAAACAAACTATATATAGATATATAATACCAGTCATGTATTTATTAAAACTTGTTTTACAAAACAATGAGGACTGTCTAATGTTGCATGTTCAAATTTTGAGTGTATCTATTCTATGCTACGACGATTTTGGGTAATGTGACGTAAGAAGTGACGTAGTTTTTGTTACAGACAAAAACCGGAAGCGAATCTCCATTATTAATAGAAGATAATATATAGATATATATATATATAGATATATATATATAGATATATATATTAATTAAGTTTTCCTTCTTCTAGACTGGTTACCTAGCCAAGGTTAAAGAGCCCAGCCTGCCCAGTTATTTACCCATAGCTGGAGGAAGAGTAGTTGGTTAGCAAGATTCATTACTACTGAACAGAGTTCTATCCTCGATGGATGACCCACACTTGTGTCACTTTGTATCCGTGACGGACAGGTTGGGTAAATATCTAGAACATGACAATTAGTGATAAGAAAAGTGATGTGTAGCTGGAATAAGAGAATAAAGATCCCATGTTAATCATGCTATAGTGTGACATGTGACACGGGTTGTTGTGGGGACTGAAAATCCCATGTCTGTGGACGGGAACGCAACAAATGCATTGATACGTTTGTCGATGCAGAAAGATTGAGAAAAATACTTGATTAGTATTATCTGCGTTATTCGGACTGTTGTCCTCATCTTCATTGTTATCTGTACAACGTTTCGGCCGATATGCCCTCCGGCCCTCTTGGAGTGGAGAGGCGGGATTTGTTGCTTGGGTAACAGTTCACCCTCCCTACAAATCTACCCACGCTACGTAGTTCCACTAAAAAATCAAATTGGACACTACTCCATCGTCTCTCGTAGATGGAAGGATGCCAACAACGCACAACCACTATTACTACCAATTATTTCCGGATTCGTATTATCTGCGTTATTCGGAGTATTGTCCTCATCTTCATTGTTATCTGTACAACCTTTCGGTCGATGTGCCCTCCGGCCTACTTCAGGTATTTCTTGTCGGACTCGGGAACCTTCTTTTCGAAATCGGGAACCTTTTTGTTTAAATCGGGAACCTTCTTGTAATCGGGAGCCATCACGGAACTTTGAATCTAACCCTTTATTTAGTCCACGTGGGTATCCTGTTCTCATTCCGCTAACCATAGCTGGGGTAGAGGCGTTAAGCTGTGTTAATTATTATTCTATGTTACTGCCGCCCTTTACCAGGATTGAACATGCAGTCTAGAATTAACTGTCACTTAGAACAGTCTTAACCTAACTCCTTTATCCACTAGGCCAAGTGTCCAATTGGACTTTGTCACGTTTTCTTTATATGCTATGCTGATCTCGCTGGATGCACCAAGACTCGTGACTTTGTGTCACATCCTACCCGTAGCGAACGGGTTGGTATGTTTTAGAGGCGCCAGATGTGTGATGGTTATCGCCGTAGGAAATGGACACGATTTCAAATCTTGGACGAGGCTAGTTGCATTTCACATTTACTATCCATGGATTAAAAAGAAAAAATATGTTTATAAAATGTGTTTATAAAAAAGAATTGAAATGAGTTTATTTCAAAACTGTCGGCATTAAATGACCCACTGAGGTTTATGTGCCGTAAAACAAAACAAACCAAACAAAACCTTAGGAAGCATATACATCCAACTATTCTCCCTCCAGCTATACGTAGGGCAGACTGAGCACTTTAACCTTGGTATGGCAACCAGTATAGTAGAAGGAAAACTCTGAATTCAAACCTGTTAAACTCTGCTCAAGAAATTGACCTTGTGTCATATACTACTCGTGCGGAGGGGTTGGTAAATACATACATCGATCACGCCACCTGGTGGATATTATCAGACGCGGGTGGTAATTACCTTTCGTGTCCCCTAGCGATAAATATTATCCAAACAGTGATGTACAGTTTGACATTAGTATCACCAGTGGAGTTGCTAGAAAGCGCTTGAACATAATGGACTGCCTTAAGGAAACAAAATGACTATGTCCATTTTGTCGCCTTTGTTAACTAGGTATGTGCAATTTTACTCATGGGAATTACGAAAGACCAGGGAATTGTCTAACCGTAATGCAATTTTTACTACTTTATTCATTAACTAGAAGCGGCTACCAGGCGTTGCCTAGGTAGTGGGGGATGTAAAAAGTTAGTCTCACAGATCCATTATTATTGAATCGCGAGTTGGATCCTTGTAGTATGCCACATTAAAATCCTTATGTAAAAAAGACCTTGCATTGATCCAGCCACTCTGAAAAGAAAAATTGATGTCTACTATTTAAAATATTAAAGACAAAAAGATTATATGCTGTTATCATTTAAATCTTATTTTTTAATTATCTTCATGAATATAAATCAAATCTCTATTATTTTTTCTCAAAAACCAAGCCCTGAGGATATTTAATGTATATATATATTTACTTTGTCGTTAATTGTTTTATTTTTGAAGTTTCCTCCGGACATACATATACACACAACTGCCCATTATATATGTACTAGCAGCGGCTACCCGGTGTCACCTAGGTAGAGGAGGATTTTTTAAGTTAGTCCCGCGGATCCATTATTACTGAATCGTGAGTTGAATCCTCGTGGGATGCCCCATTTAAATCCCTATGCAAAAAATAGACCTTGCATTGATCCAGCTACTCTGAAAAGAAATGTTAATGTCTACTATCTAAAATATTAGATGAAAAAAAATCCATGCTGTTATCATTTAAATTTTATTTTTTAATTATCTTCACGAATATAAATCAAATCTCTATTATTTTTGCTCAAAAACCATGCCCTGGTGATATTTAATGTGTATATATATTTACTTTATCGTTAATTGTTTTATTTTCATAGTTTTCTCTGGACATACATACACACACAACTGCCCTTTATATATGTATAGATGACTTGATTTTTTATTAAGAATAGCATATTTTATCTTTTAAAAAACTTGAAAATTTTTTTTTGTTATACTA
>CM042142.1:117181664-117189164 GCA_023376005.1 Doryteuthis pealeii
AACAGAACTCACAATTTTTTAAATAAAACTGTTAATTTTAATTTTAATTCCAACAAGGGTTAGGGTTAGGGTTTAGGGTTTAGGGTTAGGGTTAAGGTTGGGGTTTAGGGTTAGTTTAATGGGAAAATAAATAAATAATTTGGGTTCAGTTTTTTCGGGGTCACTCTGTAATATCATGTTACTCAACTAGGAAATATCCGAATTATGACTAATCTGCCGAGAACAAACTACATCAATGATAACTCGCCGGTTCGCTAATACCATCTCACGAGATTACTGAATCTTCTCAGCAGTGGTGGAGGTTTACGGGCGTCCTACTTCCTCTGCATGTTTCACACGTGTCCTGCCAATTTTTAATTTTTCTATACTCTCATACTCACTTCTACGCGGTAGTGCACTGGCTCCGTATTGTGCTGAAAGCCTCTGATGAATTTGAAATAATTTTCATTAAGGTATTTACCTCGCATCCCACTTTTGGGGGTATGACACAAGGTCTTTTTAATGTGGGACCACACACGAACCGAAGCTCATGGGATGGCCGGCACAAAAAAAGCGTAGATCCCATCGGCATTCTCCTCAAGGGTGCGCTTCAGGCACTGGGCAATAAACCCAGTCCTGACCCTTTAAACCAAGGGGACAGTTGTTGCCTGGGGGGAAGACCCCCAGGGATCATGTCATTAATTTCATTGGCCGACGAGCGAGTTGGTGATGGGTTTTTCATTAACTTGTAAACAGATGTTTTATCCATAAATGGGGCCCTAAAAAGTACTACCACTCCGGGTCAGAGTGGACCTCGTAGTAATGGCAATGAAGGTGTGCAATTCGACATTCCTCAGAGCTCCAAAATTAGAAAATCACTACTAGATGCAATTTGGCGTCATACCAAGGACACATTCCTATCTGACTGCTATCTTAATACCTTATTTTATACCAGTATATAGTGTAGAGGCGCGTGGGCTAGTGGTTAGAGTCGTGAAAATGGACTCGTCGATTCGAGTTCAATTCCTAGACGAAGCTATTGGCATTTCTCATAGCGCTAATACCCTTGGGAAAGGTATGAATCCATATATTCTCCATCCAGCTATGGGTTAAACAGTAGGGCAGACTGGGCCCTTCAGCCTTGGGTAGGCAACCAGTCTAGGAGAGGGATAACTCTGAATTCAAAATTCCTGATGTCGGTCGTTGATTGGGTTTGTGGAAACCCTTTTCTTTCCTATCGACTGTGCCAAAAAGTGTGGATGGTCCAACAAAAGCCTTCACCACTATAAACAAATCATTGTGTGGATGTTTATTGTATGAACACTCATACGTCGATCGACGGGAGAGTCCATCATATAGTTTATTGGCTACTTTTCTATCTTTTCCGTCTGATGATTGTGCACATCGTATGAAATGGACTTCGTGTTCACAATTCAAATAGTCTTCTGATTGCTTGGTTGGTTTGTTGGTTTAATTTTACGGCATATCAATACTTTTCGGGTCATTTAATGCCGAATAAAATCATTTTTGGTATAAGGTTACTTACAATACCTGCTATAGCTTAAATGGTCACCCATCTAAGTACTGAACAAGCTCATCGCTACTTAACTTCGGTGATCAAGCGGGAACCAGTGCTTTCAGCCCGACTTGACCGTAAGCATATAGCCTTCTGAGCGTTATATTTGAAAACTACGTGAAGTAAATTGCGTTTTGATTTTTTTAAAGAAAATTCCCTGATATATATATACATCTATCTATCTATCTCTCTCTCTCTCTCTCTCTCTCTCTCTCTATATATATATATATATATATATATATATATATATATTTGAACATAACATCCGCCCGTATGCATAACACACGTAAACACGTAAAAAAACAAGTTAAACAAACGCACAATAAATTTGACCATATTTTTATCATTTTCAAAAAAACTTTCGCTGCCCGACGATTGCTCCGCTTAAACAATTATTTTTAGATAACATGAAACCAATGGTAGCAGACTTGTTTCCATACAGATGAGTATATAATAAAATATATATTTATTATTCATCTTTCTCTCTCTCTCTCTGTATGTATATATAATATATATATATATATATATATATATATATATATATATATATATTGTGTGTGTGTGTGTGTGTGTGTCTGTATATATATATATATATAATATATATAAATATATATATCTATGTTGCTGTTGCTATCCTTCCGTCTACTAACGACGATGGCGTAGTATCCATTTTTTATCTGTAACTGCGTGAGTGGCTAAATAACTAAAGAGAGCTCAATGTATAATAATCAATTAATTAGATTTAATACTGAACAATATTTAACTTTCAAAGAAAGAAAATACTTAACAAACCGTCATTCCGTAATAAATTTATTTCAAAGCCATTTGAGCTTCTGGTCGAAATAAATTTATTATGGAATGACGGTTTGTTAAGTTTTTTCTTTCTTTGAAAAAAAGTCGACTACACGTGTCTGTTCATCGCGTTGATCCTTATGGTGAAACTCGAATAGGTTATCACTTGTACCTATATTGTAATAAATTTCCTCTACTAATGTATTGAGCACTTTGTATTTGTTATATCGCTGACTTACCTATGAATTCTGTACCATCTAACCATCGTGAGCATATTCACCGGTAAGTCACCTTTTCCATTATACACACACACACACACACACTCACGCACACACGCACACACACACACGTACACACACACATATATACATATATATAAAATTATATATATAAAAAATTATATATATGATATATATACATAAAATTATATATATATGATATATACAATATATAATATATATGTATGATATATATAATATATATATATAATATATATATATATATATAAATGATATATATTTATATACATATAAATATATATATATATATATATATATATATATATATATATATATATATATATATATATATAATGATATATATATATCAAATGATAGAAAAATATATTCATTTTAACAATATTGTGTGTTTTCATACCCTTTTATCTACACACACACACACACACACACACATATATATATTATATATATATATATATATATATATATATATATATATAATATATATATATAAACACCTATGCGAGAAGTTTCATTTTTTAAGCAACCAACCTCCTATCTACTGATAAGACTTTGAATCGAGTCGAATTGAAAATGCCTTTTTTCCTATGTCTCCGTGGAATTCGGATTAAGCGTTGTAATTTGATTATATAAACTAGTAAAAAAGCGTTTCGGCTCAAATCTCTTGGTAATACGGCGGTTCTTATTATCTCCCTTTGCAACAGCCGACGTGCGTCTGGCCTTGACGAAGTTCTGAAAGATAAAGATGACGATGACGATGCCGAGCCTGAGCAACGATGGTTTTTCGGCTACTACGCTGAACATTTCGTGTCCTTGGTGACTACGGCGGGAAACATTTAAAAATGATTTAATTTAGGTTCAATCCTACCAGCGGTGAATAGTAATCAAATAAGGAAAAGAAAAAAAGAAAAAAAAAAAGAAAAAAAAGAAAAATTAAAAGAAAAAGGCACATGTCTGTTTTGATATATCTGCTCCAAAAGTAACGCCACTGTTTAAAAATCTTCTCTCTCTCTCTCTCTCTCTCTCTCTCGCACACTCACTCACACGCACGCACGCACACACACACACACACACACATGGTTTGTTGTTATTTACTCAACGTCCGCGTACCTCATATGGTAGAGGCGTGCTAGTATCATTGATAGGTTAATTTCGCAGGGATGGTGCGATGCGGACTGTTGGTCGAGCGGTAAAGTCACAGACTTTGCCTGATGGACTACCGGTTTCGATTTCTGTCGGAGGGAAATCGTTAGTATACATCGCTGATGAGACTTAATAAAGTTGAAACAGACTGTACGATGTTCTAGCATCGCATGATCGTTTGCGAAATTCACTTTTCATGGTTATTTTCTATAATTATCGAATTTTATACGATATACACATTGTAATTGCCTTCAAGCAAAAATATAAATAATAGTATATACAATATATATATATATGAATATATACGGTGTGTCAAAAACGTATCGCATTTTTTTGTAATTTTTTGACACACCTTGTATTCTGAAAAAAATTAACGTCCCATTCATTGTTCATTGCTATCATGGTAAATACAGCTTCAAACTCGACACTTTCATGACACACCTTGTATTCTGAGAAAAAAAGAAGTTTCATTCAATGTTCATTGCTATCTTGGTAAATACAGCTTCAATCTCGATACTTTTAAGTCACACCTTATATATATATGGGCCGGGTTAGCTCAGTCGGTAGAGCGTTCGGCTAGAGACCACAAGGTTCCTAGTTCGATACCAGTCCTCGCCAACTCAGCGTATGAGTAGCACAGGGATCTATGCGGTAAAGTAAGGAGCTGATGGTAGGTGTGGCGCTCCACCTCAGATGCTAAACCAATCTCCTTGGTCTAGCGCTATTGAAAAGGGGTATAGGCTGACTGGCTGATACCGACTTTAGGCCGCCCTGTCGACTTATATATATATCTATATGTGTGTGTGTGTGTGTATGGAAACAAGTCTGCTACTATTAGTTTATTAACTATATGTTTTATTATGAGGCGTGTGGTGTAGTGGTTAAAGTCATAGGAAATGGACTTGTCGACCCGAGTTCAAATCCTGGACGTTGCATTTCACTTAACGCTAATACCCTTGGGAAAGGTATGAATCCTACTCTCCCTCCAGCTATGGGTAAATAGTAGGGCAGACTGGGCTCTTTAACCTTGGTTAGGCAACCGGTCTAGGAGAAGGAAAACTCTGAATTCAAACCTGTTGAACCCCGCTTAAGAAATTGACCTTGTGTCATATCCAGCTCGTGCGGAGGGGTTGGTAAATATATATATGTTTAATTATGTTTATTAACATAATTAATATATAATTTTCTGTATGTATTTCTGCATTTGAGAGTGAATTTCTATCTCTATGTCTCTGTTTCTGTCTCTGTCTGTCTGTCTGTCTATCTGTCTGTCTGTCTGTCTCTCTCTCTGACTCTCTCTATATATATACATATATATATCATTCTCTATTTCTTTGTGTATATATATCTCTCTCTCTCTCTCTCTCTCTCTCTCTCTCTCTCATATCTCCCTCTTTCTTTGTGTAGTTGTTTCTCCTCATTAGTGACATTCTCTTTATTTGTCTCTGTTTCTTATTTCATAAAAAAGTTAATAAACTAATTTATTTATGATAAACATATATTTATGTTTAATATGTTCAGCTATAATTACTCTCCTAATAATACTGAATGTTGGCTTACTACCAAGCATGCCTTCCGATCGCTGGATACAAACAATGCTCATGTCCTGTCAGCATTCTCCTTCAGGTGGGACCCCAGACGCCGGAAAATCAACCCATTTTACCCCTTCTAGCCGAAGGAACAGGTGTTGCTGGAGTGGGGAAGAAGGCCGTTGGAACATGAGCCCTTAATGTTATCACGCAAACCACCGAGTACGAATGCCAGATGGAGCGTGAATACACATGATATTTTACCGACGTCCCATCAAGCCGAAATAGATACAAGATCATTTTATTGTGGGGAACGATGCGCAAGTCGAGACTCATGTGTGATGGGTACAAAAAATGCTTGGTCACATCGACATTATTCTTTTGGGGCGCCTCTCGCACTGTGTTGCGTAGGGACCAAAGTCGAGTTATAGTAGTAGTAGTAGTAGTAGTAGTAGTAGTAGTAGCCGTCGTTAGCTCATACGAAAGTCGTATAGTCGAAAAGGGGTTGTTTATTTCTTTCTAGACTCGTGGGTTCTTTTCCAGAGAGAGAGAGAGAGAGAGAGAGAGAGAGAGAGAGAGAGAGAGAGAGAGAGAGAGAGAGAGAGGTCTAGCTGTTCTATCGTAAATCACGTTCATGTGCACTGTTCGTTGCTGGTCTAAACATGCCAATGTGCGACCCCAAGGTACCCATGTCTGCCTCTGACAAAGGCCCCGAGGAAAAAGGCTGATTTTTTTCTTGTTTCGTTTGTGGTCCTGCAGAAAACCTGGGACTTCCGTTTTTATTTTTAAATCTAGTTCAGGGTCGTTCAATGGCTGGCACCCGTTGAGTGTTTATAATTCCAAACTTAACATCTTTTTGTTCTTATTTCTTTTTCTTCTCTTTTTCCAGAAATCCAAATACCGTTTTCTTTTCAATCCCCAACTGCGCGCGCTGTCTTAGATAGTAAAAGAAACTTAGTTAAGAATAAAGTTGTAGAAAGTAATATAGCGTTGTTGGTTGATGCATGCATTAGTCAGAAGACCGGCAAAGAGATGAAGAACCAACAACAAGATAGAATCCAACATGGCGTGAAAAATAGAAAGAAGCAACCAGCAAGAAAACTAGGCGGTCATAAATGGCCAAAGAAAGAAAGAAAGAAAGAAAGAAAGAAAGAAAGAAAGAAAATTATGCATCTCATTTCTCTGATATTCTGTCTACTTCTCTCACTCTCCATAGCACATAAGAACTGTTGTATCCCGAGATGTAGGATATACAGAATTGATAATAAAAATAGGGAATATGTTAACAATAACAATATTTGTCTTATTTATTCTCACTGACAGGGAATACAGTGGGATGGTTTTGGATTCAGTTCGGCTTGTGATAGGATACGCGTGTGTCACGTACCGGGTCCGGTTCTTGTCTCTGGCCGTCAGTATTTTTCCTCCTCCTTTTTAGAGAGTTTCCGGTTCGAATCGTTAGGGGAGATAACTCTCCCTAACAAGAACATTGTTTATATACCCGCAACAAACAGCCTTTTTTAAACACATTTATAACCCGTCCTTCGGGACGGGGGTCCGGTGTGCTTCGGCCACTAGACCTGTGTGTTAAATTAATAGCGTCGATCCCAGGGGGCTATCCCCCAGGCACTACCTGCCCCCTTGGGAGCAGGGCTGGGTTTATTGCACAGCGCCTGAGGTGCCCCCCTTGAGGGGGAATGCCGAAGAGATCGACGCAATTTTTGTTCTTTCCCACCCATGAGCTTCGGCTTGTGGGTGGGCTCACGTTAAAACGAGGCCTTGTGCCCAGCCCATACAAGTGGGGTATGAGGCAAATACCCACAAACCGCCTCGTCCAGAGCTTGAACGCGGGTGAGCCGTGTTCATTTCGATAACCGTTACATATGAGCGCCTCTTGTCTTTTCTTTCGCGGATCATCGTTATTGTCTGGTTTGCTTTTATATGAGCCTAGTCTTCATTTTTCCTAAAAAAAAATAAAATAAAAATGATACATTGCTTTCACGGTGTGAACTTTGTTGTTTTTTGTTTATCAACTGACCAGATACAAAAGAAAGTAGGCAGTTATCGTGATCTTTATTTTGAAAGTCGACACGATGTTCTACATATAGCGCGATCCTCCGTTCTGATATGACATAGGTTCTCTTTTCAAATCTGCTAGCCTGTGTCGACAAAGAGACCAGTTAGTCTGGCGAGGGATTAGTCTATTGTCCTATAATGTAGA
>CM042142.1:117191664-117195203 GCA_023376005.1 Doryteuthis pealeii
AATTCTCCACCAGTTTCACACCTGATGATGGCACAAAGACGTGCTCGTGAAAGAACTTTTGCTACACCAATTCCATCCAACAGTTAGAAAGTGTCAAACAAAAACTTGTCCGACAAGAATTGTCAGTAAATTTAACAAAACATGTTTAAATGAAAAAATGCTACAATAATATATATATTATATATATATATATATATATATATAAACGTTATTATGCTGAATATCTAAAGATATACGTAAATTCAAATTCGTAAATATTTACCATAAAATGTATATGTAGTAGAAAAAAACAATATAAAATTTTAAACATTGAATTTCAAGTTGTTTCAATAAATGCTGTTAAAAGTTTAGATGAGTTGAACGAGAATATATTAAACTATTTGATTACAATTAAAAACTCACTAGAATAAGTGATTTTTTGTTCAATGTTCATATCTATCTTGCCAGTGTTGTATACCCTTTCTTTCCTTACTTCTATTCTTCTGCTCATCTTTGGTATCTTACGTTCATCTTCTAGCGTCTTCTAGATCAATCTTGTTGCCAAGACATTCATCAACCACAAAACCATATTATTTATGTAAGCTTTTATTTACTTAACTAAACACATTTCTCTAACTAACATAGCACGCGTATGCAGGTGAGCTCCAGCTGAGGCAGATAGACCTTATCTGCCTGACGTCCAAGCTGAAACTGAGAGCCAACCAGGTCCCACGTGATTTCACGTATTTCGCGGGCTTTCTGTAATATTCCATGGAAAGTCCCGCCCGTGATATGAAAAGGGGACATCCCTTCAGAAATACAGGGGGCTGACAATAATCTATGCAAAGATTATGTAACACCAGCCCTGGCGGTAAAATCCCCTTAATGGGGTCCTCTGTTGGCCGTGGGTCGCGACCCGTGATGCTTAAGTACGGAATTCTAGTGATTGAGCAGTCCATGACATGCAACACTACTTTGGCCCTTACTTAGGCTAAACGAGCGGTTGGAGAGGCCCCCTCCGATCAATCGGCTGGTAATGTCAAGCCCTAGCACTTACATGATTGTCCCAACGCTATTTCCCTTATAGCGAACCCTAACCCTTTTTATCATATATGTACTAAACGCCGGTGGCTGTGGGTCTTAGTGTCCTGGGTATGACGTTAAACTGGATCTAATGGCGAAGTTCCAATTTTGGAGCTCTTGTGGAGTACCTCTTCGTTGTCATTACTCCCAGGTACACTTTGAACCTGAGTCGTAGTACCTGTTAGGGTCCAATTTATGGGTTAAATCGAAAAAAATGAGTTTAAGAATATGTTTAAAACTAAATTGAATTTTAATATTTTTTCAATATCTATAAATGAATTAAACAAAACGTCTCCGGCATAAAATAATCCAACAGGGGTTGAAATGCCGTACAATCAAATTTGATAAAAAGGGACAATCATGTAGGTACTAAGAGTCGGGACAATCATGTAGGTACTAAGGCTTGACGTAACCAGCTGACCGACCGTTTAGGGTTATTTCCTAGTTGAGTAACATGATATTACAGATAGAATAGAACCCAAATTATTTATTTTCCCATTAAACTAACCCTAACCCTAACCCCTAAACCTAACCCTAAACCCTAACACTAAACCCTAACCCTAACACCCCTAGTTGAGTAACATGATATTACAGGGTGACCAGAAAAAAACAGAACCCACAAATTTTGTGATAAAACCGTGAATTTTAACTAGGGGGTTAGGGTTTGAGCTAGGGTTATGGTTTAGGGTTAGGGTTAGGGTTGGGGTTTAGGGCTAGGTTAGGGTTGGGGTTTAGGGTTAGTTTAATGGGAAAATAAATAAATAATTCGGGGTCCGTTTTTCTGGGTCACCCTGTAATATCATGTTACTCAACTATGAAATAACCCCGTTTAGCCAATGTAAGTGTCAAAGTGGAGAGCTGCATGTCATGGACAACTCAGCCACCAAGATTCCGTCCTGAAGTATCACTGGTCCCCACTTATGACTAGCATCTGGCCCCATTGGTCGGGGGAATTTTACTCTTTTTCAGAAGTTCAGCCGGTGTATTCTACTGCCTCAGCTGACTGCATACTTTATTGTTTGGGTTATGTGTATCTGTTGTATACCCTTTCTTTTTACTTCTATTCTTCTTCTGCTCATCTTTGGTATCTTACATTCATCTTCTAGCGTCTGGACCTCGTCTTGGTGGTCGGTCGCACTTAATTCATTTCTTCTTCTAGGTCAGTCTTGTTGCCAAGACATTCATCAACCACAAAACCATATTATTTATGTAAGCTTTTATTTACTTTACTAAACATTTCATGTAACTAACATAACGCGTGTGTGCAGTGAGCTCTATCTAAGGCAGAAATACCTTATCTGCCTGACGTCCAAGCTGAAACTGAAAACCCAACCAGGTCCCACGTGACTTCGCGTATTTCGCGGGCTTTCTGTAATATTCCATGGAAAGTCCCGCCCGTGATATGAAAAGGGGCCATCCCTTCGGAAATAGGGGTTGACAATAATCTCTGCACAGATTATGTAACATATCCTGTTTCTGTTTTTACATGAATAAAATTTACATACTCAAAAATTTACATAACTAAAAAAACACAACATAAAAAAACAACGCAACATAAAACATGAAACGTAACATGAACATATAACATACTAGCAGCGGCTACCCCGGCGTCGCCTGGGTAGAGGGTTTTTTTTAAAAGTTAGTCATGCAAGATCCTTATTACTGAATCGTTGAGGTTTGAATCCTCGTGGGATTCCCCATTTTAAATCCCTATGTAAAAAATGACCTTACATCGACCCAGCTACTTTCTGAAAAGAAATTTAAATGTCCAATCAAAATTATTTTTTAATTATCTTCACGAATATAACATAAATCGCTATTATTTTGCTCAAAAACCAAAGCTCTAGTGCATTATTTAATTGTATATATATATTTACTTTATCGTTAATTGTTTTATTTTTTCGAAGTTTCCTCCGGACATAACATATATACACAATGCCCTTAAAATATGTATAGATAACATTAAAAAATTTAAAAACATTGAGAATTACAAATTAAAATCTTCATAATTAAAAAATTGCCTTAAAATAATTCACATGATTTACATTATAAAAAATTTGTTATGTACATTTCGTTAATATGAATTCATTGTCTTTTCTTACCGGATTATTCAATGTTAGGTATTCATTATTATATCATAATGCATTTTAAGAACTTTGTGTTGGGCTCCCTGATTACGCATAAGAAAAGTTCCGATTACGACAAGAAGGTTTCCCGAGCTTCCGAAAAGAAGGTTCCCGAGTCCGAAAAGCACGCAGTCCGACAAGAAATACCCGAAGAAGGCCGTGAGGCCACATCGGCCGAAACGTCTTTGCTACAGATTAACAATGAAGCATGAGGAACAAGTCCTAATAATGCAGATAATTACTAACTTTGTGTTCGCTTTCCAATAAATACACCATAATTCTTATTATTTAGACCATTTTTCAACATTGACAGGCATCCTGCGTACTCTTTTCTTGATCTCTCTTCTTTTT
>CM042142.1:117195303-117222803 GCA_023376005.1 Doryteuthis pealeii
AGAGAGAGATCGCAGTTCTTTCTCCGGTAGAAACTAATTGAAAACATTTAAAAAATCAAAAGTTGGGGATGATGCTAAAGGTTTAAAGAAAGTAATGGAGACAACATTTTAGATGTGACAATATTGACTGAACATCAATGGATCAGGATGACCTGGTACGGATTTACCTGTCAGAATTTACGTTCAAGCCAAGCAATTTTGGATAATTATGAATGAATTAGGTTAGTGCATTAAAATTAAGTGAGACTTGATAATTAGTATTAATTTGGATTATTCGGACTATTGTCCTCATCTTTATTGTTATCTACACTATTTCTCTAAATTTATTAGATGAGGCTTGATAATTAGTATTATTTGGATTATTCGGACTATTGTCCTCATCTCTATTGTTATCTACACTATTTCTCTAAATTTATTAGATGAGGCTTGATAATTAGTATTATTTGGATTATTCGGACTATTGTCCTCATCTCTATTGTTATCAACACTATTTCTCTAAATTTATTAAATGAGGGCTTGATAAATTAGTATTATTTGGATTATTTCGACTATTGTCCTCATCTCTATTGTTTATCTACACTATTCTCTAAATTTATTAGATGAGGCTTGATAATTAGTATTATTTGGATTATTCGGACTATTGTCCTCATCTCTATGTTATCTACACTATTTCTCTAAATTTATTAGATGAGCTTGATAATTAGTATTATTTGGATTATTCGGACTATTGTCCTCATCTCTTTGTTATCAACACTATTTCTCTAAATTTATTAAATGAGGCTTGATAATTAGTATTATTTGGATTATTCGGACTATTGTCCTCATCTCTATTGTTTATCAACACTATTTCTCTAATTATTAGATGAGGCTTGATAATTAGTATTATTGATTATTCGGACTATTGTCCTCATCTCTATTGTTATCAACACTATTTCTCTAAATTTATTAAATGAGGCTTGATAATTAGTATTATTTGGATTATTTCGGACTATTGTCCTCATCTCTATTGTTATCAACACTATCTCTAAATTTATTAAATGAGGCTTGATAATTAGTATTATTTGGATTATTCGGACTATTGTCCTCATCTCTATGTTATCTCACTATTTCTCTAAATTTATTAGATGAGGCTTGATAAATTAGTATTATTTGGATATTCGGACTAATTGTCCTCATCTCTATTGTTATCAAACACTATTCTCTAAATTTATTAAATGAAGGCTTGATAATTAGTATTATTTGGATTATTCGGACTATTGTCCTCATCTCTATTGTTATCACACTATTTCTTCTCTAAATTATTAGATGAGGCTTGATAATTAAAGTATTATTTGTATTATTCTGACTATTGTCCTCATTCTTTATTGTTATCTACACTATTTCTCTAGATTTATTAGATGAGGCTTGATAATTAGTATTATTTGGATTATTCGGCCTATTGTCCTCATCTTTATTGTTATTGTCCACATAAAGGCATGTGTATGACGGTGAAGTTCTAATTTTGGAGCTCTGGGGAATCACCATTATTTCCAGGTCCACTCTGACCCGGAGTCGTACCTATTAGGGTCCCATCTATGGGTTAAATAGAACCAAAATCACTCCTAAAATGTGTTTTTAAAAAAATATATACAATCACGAATGAAACAAAGAACACCAGATCAAATTCTACACCAAAATTAAGAACATTGTGACAGAAACTTTTAACAAGTTAACACAGGTTAGCAAAAAATACAGTTCTTGCCTCGGAAATCAAGGCCTATCTTCACACACAATGGCTAAGAGATTGGAAGTTAAACCTGAATTTTGTCAACCTGAGAGTTATTACAAATGAGGTTGGTTAAATATACATCTTGTGGTGAGGCTTTCAATTCTGGAGCTCTGATGAGTAACGGAGTACTCTTTCGTTGCCATTGATTCCAAGTCAACTCTGACCTGGTGGGGTAGTACATGTTAGGGTATAGTATCGGTATCTAGTGAAATTGATTTTAACATGCGCATAGGGGTTGGGAGGCTAGATAATACATTTTTAACTTATAATACTTATTAATTCAACATAGTTGAATATGTCTGACACAAGGCAGCAAGTATAGTGCATCTAAATCACTACTCTGTAATTCTTATTCTTCGAGACTATCTCACAAGGTATTACACCATGACTAACCTTACTAAACAATGTCTGCGAGGCTTAGAATACGCTGACTGCATATGTTGGATTATTTTGGTATATATAAGCCATGCTGCAAGCCATCACTTAGATTTATTGACTAAGCTAGGCAACCTCAAACAATTAACAGCCCAAATACCTGGTTGGTTAACTACTTAATCGGCTGATATTGACAGATGTAAATTTGTATACATTGACGAACGACTTTCAAGACTGGGGAGCACCAAGGAACAACCAAAAGACCATACACAATATTAAGAGACTCTAAGGAGAAACGCAAGGATTCTTCACTAAGGATCGCGCTCTGCTCAACACAAAGGAATTCCGCAGGACAGCGCTCTTGCTTGAAGCCTAAAGGATGCCCACAAAAATCGTAACAGCATCTTCTGCCGAGGAGTAAGATACCCCACCTAAAAAGGTGCCCTGTTTATGCTATTTAGATTTGTCTTATCAACTTGATTACAAATTATCTTGAATCCCGTTGGCTGAGCAGTCCATGACATGAAACACTCCACTTTGGCCCTTATTTAGCCTAGACGGACCTTGGCCCTTATTTAGCCTAGACGGACGATCGGAAAGGCCACCTCCGATCAAGCCCTACAACTTATACGATTGTCCTGACACTACTGCTCTATGGTAGACCCAACTCTTTTCCACCCTGCACCTCTGCAGAGGGGTAAGACTCCCCCAATGGGGCCACCTGTTGGCCGTGGGTAACGACCCATGATGCTTAAGGATAGAACCTAGGTGGATGAGCAGTTCATGACTTGCAATACTCCACTTTGGCCCTATCTTGGGCTAGACGGGCGGTCGGAGAGGCCCCTCTGATCAATCGGCTGGTTATGTCAAGCCCTAGCACCTATATGATTTTCCCAGCCCTATTGCCCGTATGGCAAGCCCGTACCCCTTTTTATCATATGGGTGCTAGAAAGCGGTGACTGAGGGTCTACATGTCCTGGGAATGACGTTAAACTCTATCTGATGGTGAGGTTCCAGTTCTGGAGTTTTGGGGAATGTGGAGCACCCCTTCATCACCATTGCTCCCTGGTCCACTTTGACCCGGAGTGGTAGTACCTGTTAGGGTACCATCTATATATAGGTTATTTCCTATAAGTTTAACAAGATCAAAGGGGAACCACTCTTGACTGATAAATTATTTATTCATTTCCCCATTAAACTAACCCTAACCCTAACCCCGTCTTCTTTTTTCCAAGTAGATCAATAAATAAATAAACAATTTATCAATCTAGAGTGGTTCCCTTTTTATCATGTTAGACTTATAGGAAATAACCTATATATATATATATATATATATATATATATATATATAGAGAGAGAGAGAGAGAGAGAGAGAGAGTTTAAACAAAAGGCACATCTCCTGTTTAACAATTTTATTTTTGATCTTTTCCAATTTTCTGGCCAACTTTTTAATGTCTGGGTGGAATTGATGGATAAGTCCACCAAAGTTCAGTTCCCGAGTACTTTCGGCACTTCGAAGCGCCATCATCAGGGGTGATGCATTTTTTATATATTAATGTGGAGAAGAATTGGTGAGGAAGGTGTTATAGGCATTTTAGAATGTGTGTATTGCATTGGAAATTAATTTTGTTCAAGGACGGTTTGTATTGTTTTATGTATAAAGTTTAACTCTACATGTATAAATGAAAGAATTTCTGCCCAAATAGACCACACACAGACACACACACACACACACACATATATATATATATATATATATATATATATATATATAACAAGATTTGGCAATAAAGAACCCATAAGACTTGATATGCCTTTAAACCAAATTTGACCAGGAGTACCTGTTAGGATCACATATAGGATCACATTTGATCACACATAGGATCACATTTGAAAATATTCGTATTTGACCATGTGCCAAAAAAGACTCATAAGAACCAATCACACACACGATTCCCTAACCCCATGTCACAAAATAGGTATAGACAGTTGCTATACGTTAAATTAATCAATCAATCAATTACCAATTAAGTCTTCACCTTTCACTTTTGTACGTATTTATTAATCTTTGATCAGTATGAAGCACCCGGTGAGAATCAAACTCACCATAGTAGTAATAGTTATGCTAGATTGGATCGTTTATCGTTACACAGCGAGCCGATCTAGAGGACACTTACGCTTGAGTGCACTTGAACAGTCACAGACACAATTTGCACCCTGAATTTAAAAGAGTAAAACACTTTCTCCGCTCGCGGACCCCTAACAAGTGCGTATACAAAATAAATATAAACTGAACACCGAAAGTTCAACGCCCTTTATTTCCCGGGCTAATCTAAAGAGAAAAGATGGCGATTGTATTGGAGAGATCGCTCAACTAGAAAGAAATGTTCTCTTTGGCTCTCCTGAGCCAGTCGACCTTTTTTCCGCGCCACTGACAGATATATGGAACCCTTTTTTTGTTCTTCTCTCTTGCTTAAAAAAAGGCGTTATCACATGAGTAGCCTCATATTGTCGCATTTGTTTACCGGCAGGGTGGAGTCAACATTTGACCCTAGCCACGGCTAAACGACCACCCCCTGTGAGCCGAGAAAAACAACATCGAAGGACAGAAAAAACAAAATGAAAATGGTACCGATAAAGAATCCGTCAACAATACCAGCAGGGAGGGGCGTTGGGTGACCGGAGAGCTGGTCGGTGCTATCTGTAAGTAAAAGGGTATTTTAAAGTTGGTGTTTTTAGTTGTTATTGTTCGTGTAGATACTCGTGGGCAAGCGGTGAAGGGACAGAGTTCGAATCCCAGGTAAGACGGTGGGGAATTTGAATATTGTACAACCCTTTTCCGCGCCACCCACATTTATTGGTACTTTTTATAGCCTACTCTTCAAACAACTGAAAAAGGTTAAACTTCGAAGAAAACTGTGAAAACTATGTTTTAAAGTAAATTTGGTCATATTTCATAACCTTTGTAAAGTACCTCTAACTGGTATAGAAGGAAGAAAAGAGATTTGGTTTGGTTTGGTTTGGTTTGGTTTGTTTTACGGCATATCAACCTCAATGGGTCATTTAATGCCGATAAAGTTTTGAAATAAATCAATTCTTAATTGGATGATACAATTTTGTTTATGAACTCATGTTTTTCTATTTAACCCATAGATGGGACCCTAACAGGTACAACCACTCCGGGTCAAAGTGGACGAGGGAGCAATGGTGATGAAGGGGTGCTCCACATTCCCCAAACCTCCAAAGCTGGAACCTCACCATCAGATAGAGTTTAACGCCATTCCCAGGACATGTAGACCCTCAGTCACCGCCTTCTAGCACCCATATGATAAAATTGGTTGGGGCTTGCCATACGGGCAATAGGTTGGGAAAATCATATAGGTGCTAGGGCTTGACCAGCCGATTGATCGGAGGGGGCCTCTCCGACCGCCCGTATAGCCAAAGATAGGGCCAAAGTGGAATATTGCAAGTCATGAACTGCTCATCCACTTGGGTTCTATCCTTAAGCATCACGGGTCGCCACACACAGCCAACAGGTAGCCCCATGGGGGGAGTCTTACCCCTCTGCAGAGGTGCAGTCGGTGCATTCTAACACCCCAGCGACAGGGCGGAAAGAAAAAAGAGTCTCAGAGTTTTCCATCTCCTAGACCGGTTGCTATACCAAGGTAAAAGAGGCCCGTCTGCCCTACTATTTACCATAGCTGGAGGCAGAATAGTTGGATCTGTACCTTTCCCAAGGGTATTAGCACTACGTAAAATGCAAATTGTTGCGTCCAGGATTTGAACTCATCTCAGCGTGTCAATATCCTACGACGGTAACCATTACACCACACGCGTCATCTTATCAGAACATGCTTAAAGGATAATAACTTTTAGACTTTTTATCAGTAGTAGTATCTCTCTCTCTCTCTCTCTCTCTCTCTATATATATATATATATATATATATATATATATATATATATATATATATTTGGTTATTTTTCCCCGTAGGTTGGAGGTATTGATGCACCCTACGCATCATTTAAAAGGTTGGACCCTTCTTCAGGCATATACGTGATGACAAATAGGAACCCACCTGAATCATGGAAAAGAATAATTTGTATCATGATGATCTACGCCGGCCATCAAAATAAAGAGATTAAGGTTGCTGCCCAATGCTCCCTGAACACTGTAAAACAATCAGGCATGAACTGAAGAATTGCAATGGAGACTACGAGGCTGTGGCTAGAAGAAAGCAACATAACAGACGATCTGATTGAGTTCGTACAGCAGAATTCCTCAAAAATCTGCTTTGAAAAGTGTATTTTGGCAGCATTTTTTCTTTTAAACATGTTTTGCTCAAACTCTACTGACTATTCTTGTCTGACGAGTTTTTGTTCAATCCTTTCTAATTGCCAGACAGTTAGAAAGGATTGAGCAAAAACTCGTCCGACAAGAATCGTCAGTAGAGTTCAACAAAACATATATATATATATATATATATATATATATAGCCTGCTTCAGAGCGCTTCGGTCTCTGGAGCGGCTAAGTAAAATTAATAGTGTTGATCCCAGGGGATTATCCCCCAGGCAATACCTGCCCTCTTGATTTAAAGGGGCAGGGCTGGGTTTATTGCCCAGTGCCCGAGACCCCCACCCACCCCACGAGGGTGAATGCCGACGGGATCGACGCATTTTTGTGCCTACAACCCATGAGTTTCGGCTTGTGGGTAGGCCTACTTAAAAATGTCCTTGTGTCACGCCCTCATAAGTAGGATGAGAGGCAAATATATATATATATATATATATATATATATATATATATATATATTATATATGGTAAGATACTTTCAGTCTTGTAGAGTTTGGTAATAATAAACACCATATAATTTAAGTTTTGAGGGTATAATATTCCACTGTAAATATTATAATATGATAGTTTTTGGGTTTAGAAGAAAACTAATTTTTTTTTTTAAACTGTTAGTAACGTACTTATTTATGTTTGATAATGTATATACATATATACTTATTGTGCGATTGTCACATCTTACCAAGTGACTAAAACTTCCACTATGTAATCCATTGTGGTTTAATGGTTAGCAAGCTAGTTTCGCAGATCCATTACAACTGAAAAACGACTTCGATCATCGCCGAATGCCCCATACTTGCGAACTTTTGTCACATCCTACCCGTGGCGAACGGGTTAGGCACCTCACACTATAAATACAGTTGATAAGACACTTTTCTGACTTTTGCGTCTGGTGATTCAGCGCCGCATATGAATCTTCAAGTAACGCACTTCAACGGTTGATGATTCTAAGAAGTCTTAGGTTTTATACATGCTCTGCAATAATATATATATATATATATATATATATATATATATATATATATATGCAAGTTATAAAAGTTATTGCATAAAAAGTGCTCGATGCTATTATTGCAGAGCATGTATTATTGCAGAGCATATATATATATGCTAAAAACAATCTCCTTGGTCTAGCGCTATTGAAAAGGGGATAGACTCCCTCGCTGACTGGCTGATACCGACTTTAGGCCTCCCCGTCGACTTTACTTTTATATATATATATGAATGAAGAAAATGTTTTCAAAAATATAACAGACACAGAGTGTTACAATCAAAGGGAAAATTTTGTATGTCTATACTTAAGAATTTCGGTTTATGATAAACCATCATCAGGACAATGCAAAAGAAATTTTTGTAAGGGAGAAAAATGAAAAATGTTAAGTGCATGGTGAAGGTGTGAATATAATGTTATTTATTTTTTAAATATTTCCTTTGTTTGTAACATCCTGTGTTATATTTTTGAAAACATTTTCTTCACATATTGTCGGATTAATTTCCTCATCGTATTTCCACACATATATATATATATATATATATATATATATATATATATATATATATATATATATAAACTTGTTGGTAAACCCTTGCAGTAAGAATAAAGCCGGCCAAATGTTTGATTGTAAAAATATACTACCAAACATCACCGGGGAAAAAAATTTTTTGAAAAAGATAAAAGATCAAGATAGTTGTACCAATCGAAAATAATCGGTTGATACTATAATACTTGGACAAATGAAAAAAAAACAATTCATATGTAAATATATATAAAATATATATATATATATATGTAAACCGCCAGGATATTCTAAAGCTAAAAAGTTAAGAGTGCTCAATACCTAAGTAGAGCAAATAATAAAGATAAACCTTGAGGGCAAAGATCTTTGCACTTAAGAGCACTAAGTGAAACTTTTAGTAGCTATATCTGACTCATTAGGTTTAACTTCATATATATATATATATATATATATATATATATATATATATATATATATATATATAAACTCCTCCGCCCAAGCAGGTCAATTTATTTAATAATATATTCAACGGAGTTTAACAGGTTTGAATTCGGAGTTTTTCTTCTAGACTGGTGGCCAATACAAGGTTAAAGAGCCCAGACTGACATATTTACTCATAGCCGCACGGAGAATACCTGGATTCATACCTTTACCAAGGGTATTAGCGCTTAACCATTACACCACGCGCAGATTATCTCTCTCTCTATATATATATATATATCTATATATATATATATATATATATATATATATATATATATATATATATAAGAAAGAAAAAAGAGGATAGGTGTTGGCACAGCTGTAGATAGAATCACAAATTACTTTTGCCGGGTGAACATATGGGAAACTAATCATTAATTTCAAAGGAAAACGTTTTAGTTTTATAGACAAAAGTTTATTTTAGGAGACATAGATAAAAAATAATCTTAAACCAGGCGAGAATATATAATATTCTTTGCTTCTCCTGAGGAAGGCGTATATTGAACACTGAAACCGTGTGAGAGATAAAAACTTTTCTACAACTATATATATATATATATATATATATATATATATATATATATATGTAGTATATTAGGAAACATGAAAAAACACAGGATTAAATGGGTTAAGTGGTGAGTGGTAAACCTGTGTTTTTTCATTTTTCCTAATATACTACATACCGTCGGATTCACTTCCTTTCTTCACACACACACACACACACACACACACATATATATATATATATATATATATATATATATATATATGAAGGAATGAACAAATAAAAGGTTTAGCTTTTATCTATTCACATGGAAATAATATTAACAACCAATGGTTTCCTGCTAACGCATTCGTCAGGTAAACGAAATAGTTTGTTTTTTTTTAATGATAGAAATGGTATATATGTGCGTTTAAAACGCACACATTTAACCATTTATACCATTTCTATAAAAAAAACTATTTCTATCATTTAAAAAAAAAACAACTATTTCGTTTACCTGACGAATGCGTTAGCAGGAAACTATTGGTTGTAAATATTGTTCCCATGTAAATAAATAAAAGCTAAACCTTTTATTTGTTCATTCATTCATCTATCAACGCTCTATCACAGATATTGAGCACTTTTCTAATAACACTGTACGTTGGATTACTACTGCTTTTTCAAGTATGATAGTGCCAACCATACACACTAATAATAATAATAATAATAATAATAATAATAATAATAATAATATATATATATATATATATATATATATATATATATATATATATATATATATATAGTTTTTTCTCATGCAGAAAAAAAACCGGTTTAGATATATAGTCAACTATGTATTATCTCTTTTTGTTCAGACAACTGAAACCAATTAAGAAATGAGAATGTTAACTTGATCTAAACGTATTCAAAGTCTATTTTGCTGGTCAACCATAAGGAATTCTTTAAGGAATCAATAGGATTCGAACTTGAAATATGAGAATAAAGTCGTTCAATTAAGTTATGAGACAAATTATGTATAGAAAAAAAAATAAAGATACGCTACTATTGTAATGGTTATTGCCGTAAGAAATGGGCACAATGAAAACACATCCAAATATTCTCCCTCTAAACCATATAGTTGTGTATGAATTATTAGTACTATCAAAAAAACACCCTCCGGGTGGTGTAAAAATAATTTTTTGAAAGATATTGCCTGAGAGAAATGGAAAAAATAAATAAAATAAAACGTTTAACATTTTTTTTTTAAATTACTTAATAAGCTTCATATTCAGTCCCCCTCCATTGAGATATTTGTTTTGTTTTACGACAGTTTCTAAATGTTTCTAAAAATTACCGATTAAAAATATTCAGACTCTTATCTTTATAGAAAATTTTTTAAATCGTACAAGTAAAATATATATTGTTCGAATTTCATAAAATAATATAAGGGAGGTGGATAGACCTAGTAAGAAATATATTTTAGGAAAAAAAACTATTTTAAACATAAATTCCTCTAAAGATGAATAAGTACCAAAATTTTCGCGAAAATTTGACTCTTGATTAATTTTTCATAGAATTCTAAAAAAAATGACTTTGACGTAAATAGTGACGTAGTTTCGGTTACAGAAAAAAAGAGACCGAATCTCCATTATTAATAGATTACATTAGGAATACTTTAAACCATGCAACTGTGAAAAATTATATATACTAGCAAATATATGCACCCTCCGGGTGCAAGTATTTAAGTTTTTAATGTAATAAAATATTATATTAAATTAGAAAGGCTAATGAAACTGAATAAGAATGCAGATAAAAAGATTTGAAACAGAGGGAGTATAATCGAAAAATAGAACAATTGAAACTTACTCTTCCATCACTCTCGTCTTTCATTGTTATTTTTTCTAATTTAACTATTTAGTTAAAAGAGGAAGTAAAGAATAAAATGACAGTTATTCTTTCTTGTTAATGGATTTCATTTAAGATTCATTGAAGAGATTTTTGCTTATATTCATTAAAATAAAACCAAACAGTTAGAAATCAATAATACTAAGCACATATTTATTAAAATCACATTTTTAATATCAATATGCAAATTAGCCTTCCATTCACACTGTAAACCGCCATTTTGTTGTATATATAAATATAATTGCATGTTGTTAGTATGTAGATATGTTTAACAATATTAATAATGTAAAACCATTTGATTAATAATTGAGGTTTAAATAAAAATAAAATCATTGAGAATGTGATGTAAATAACTAAGGGAATTGTAACTTGAGTAATAATATAGTTTCGGTTACAGACAGAAAAACACACAATCTCCATTATAATAAGATTAGATAGGAATGATATGATTATGATGATGACTTTCACATCTGGACAGATAATATCCGTCTTTATCACCTAACTTACAACACAAACATCCTGATTAATAACCAAACTTGTGAAAAATATAGTAGTAAGACACCTGTACGTTGCTGAATTATAGTTACATATGCTTGTACGACACATATGCCACTCACTGGGTTCAGATAGCTCCAGCCCAGTGACAAGTATAGCATGATAACAGGAGACTGTGCAAAATGCAGGTTTTATTTCAGAGTATCTTCTCATGGACTGGAACAACAAGAGTTACCAACAAGTCAGAATTTTTTTTTTTTTTTCAGTTTTAATTTTGGAGTTAACTTCTTGTTGTGATGTTAGTCCCAACAGTAAAAAGAAGTCAAGTCGAGATGGGGTAAAATAAGACAAGTGTATTTACAATTAATGGTACATGTACGACTAGCTTGTCGTTAACGGGAACAGTCCTCCCTTTCCACTCGGTGTCTCACTATTTATAGTGAGAACCGGTGCATGTTCTCCACTGTAGGAACGGCCGGTACAACACTTCTCTTAAAAGTTTTTTTTCATTCGATAGGAATACTTGATATCATATAACCGTGTTAACAAATAATCATTGACAAAAAAAAAAAAAATCTTAATGCAAAATATTAAAAAGACAAAAATGTAACATTGAAAATGTAGTTAGGATTACAATATAACATTTACAAATGAATCAAACGTAGGCACTAAATAAACCATAAGGAGTTGATATGCCGTTAAACAAATAAACCAAGCCAAACTAAACCAAATTCAAAAAGGACATTCCTATAAATCCTTGTGACTATTTCTTTCCCCCAAAATCAAAACCCAGCTCCTTGGTTATAATTCTTTAACAGTTGAAAACATATAACAAATCGTGAAGCTCGTGGTGTAATGGTTAAAGTCGTGAGAAATGGATTCGTCGGCCCGAGTTCAAATGCCGGATGTGGTAATTGTATTTCACTTAGCGCTAATACCCTTGGGAAAGGTATGAATCCTACACTCCCTCCAGCTATCGATAAATAGTAGGGCAAAATGGGCTCTTTAACCTTGGTTAGGTAACCGGTCTAAGAGAAGGAAAACTCTGAATTCAAACCTGTTGAACTCCACTTAAGAAATTGACCTTGTGTCACATCCTGCTCGTGTGGAGAGGTTGGTAAATATATATTCATAAATATATATAACAAATCGTGATAAACCACTTGAAAATAGTGTCAGTTACAGACTTCCCACACTGTTTAAAGGAATGATAAAAACGTCTTTATCGGCGGGAGGTTTCCCAAAGGAAAATTGTTTTGAAGTTGATTCGTAATTAAATCGATAGTATTTTTTTTTTTTAGATATGCATTTACCCAACCCCTTCACATAATCAGGATGCCACACAGGTCAATTTCGAAACGGAGATTAAAAAGTTTCAATTTAGAAGAGCTTTCCTTAGTCTAGACCGGTTGTAGTACCAACATTAAAGAGCCTAGTCTGTCCTATTATTTACCAATAGCTAGGGGAAGAATAGTTGGATTCATACCTGTCCCAGTTGTAGTAGCACTATGTGAAATGCAAACAGCCTCGTCCAGGATTTGAATTTAGACTGTCGTGTCCATTTCCTATTGTTACATATTGCTTCTTATTATTTCTATCGTCTTCTACTGTCTGTTTTCTTCTGACCGTGTTGGGTCCTATTAAGGTTGAGGAGACGTTCTCCACCCCCCTTTCTCTCTCTCTCTCTCTCTCTCTCTCTCTCTCTCTCTCTCTCTCTCTCTCTCTCTCTCTCTTCCTCCTGTCCTCTCCCAGAGAAACTAACATATAACGAGTAGGTAATCAAGAGATACATATAGAGGGGGAAAGTGATAGCAGAAAGTAAAGTTTACAGGTCAGTTTTTTTTATTTAATTGCAAATTACGACTAATTAGAACCAATTAAAATGGATCTCTCTCTCTCTCTCTCTCTCTCTCTCTCTCTCTCTCCTCTTCTCTCCTAGAGAAACTAACTTATATAACGAGTAGGTAATTAAGAGATACATATATAGGGGGAAAGTGATAGGCAGAAAGTAAAGTTAGTGGTCAGTTTTTTTACTTAATTGCAAATTACGACTAATTAGAACAATTAAAATGGATCTCTCTCTCTCTCTCTCCCCCCCTCTCTCTCTCTCTCTCTCTCTCTCTCTCTCTCTCTCCCAGAGAAACTTATATAACGAGTAGGTAATTAAGAGATACATATAGAGGGGGAAAGTGATATGCAGAAAGTAAAGTTACAGGTCAGTTTTTTTTATTTAATTGCAAATTTCTAATAATTAGAACCAGTTAAAATGGATCTCTCTCTCTCTCTCCCCCCTCTCTCTCTCTCTCTCTCTCTCTCTCTCTCTCTCTCTCTGTCTGTCTGTCTCTCTCTCTCTCTCTCTCTCTGCTTCCATTCTTATTAGTCCTTGTTAATAAGGAACACAAAAGCATATTTTTTTGTTACTCTGATTCCAACATAACCCTGCGTACGTGGTAGAATAAGCACAGAACGACTGCTTCCTCGATTCTAAATCTAAATTCTAGCTTTCCCAGAGTCTCGTCTGATCGCGTCACCCTCCTCACCAATCAGGGGGTGGGGCTACTTGAATGACCTTGGATTCAAAGTTAGTCCGTCAAACTTCATGAACTTTTACATTCCGTAAAATTCAAATCTAACAACACTTCATTACAAAAATGATAGGCCATGCCTCTTCCTTATGTAACACTTTGACGATAACTGTTACACGACGTGCGCTACCTGATCTTGTATGTAACTTGCAGACGCATCGTAAATTATCATTGAGGTAAGTACATCAGTCTTCTTACAAGCTTGGTGGTCCGTAATGGCGAAGAAGACAAGATTCATATTTCTTTTTTTTTTTTAATTTTGTTTCGCTTGGCACTCGCCGTCAATTCCCAAGAAAATATCCTAGAGATTAGTAATGCCTTTTTATTTTATTTCTTTATTAATTAATAATCTTTTTGATGCGGAATCAGAATTCTACTTAAAGGTTAAAGGTTAAAAATCACACCTGCAACGTGAAAATTATCTCTACTTGACTATTAAAATATACATTTTTAAAAGAAATATGTAAGAAATAAACACGTAATTCAGATGTTCGGAAAGTAAGTTCGCATTTTCAAATGAAAAATGAAATAAGTAAAACCCAGCTTTCAGATCGTCATTTGGCATGATGGTGACAAGTCGGGCCAAGTCACCTTTAAGCACCTCAGAAGCGACCTGGATTCAGAGGGACATGTTTCGCTTTTCACCGTCAATATCCGGTTGTTCGTTAACAGACGATTTTTAGACGCATTTTTAAAATTATAAAACTAACTGCTAACCTTAACCCTAACCCCTAACCCTAACCATTTAAAAAATGTTCCTATGAAACGAGATCGCAAAAGGGGTGCCTAAAGGTCATATGGTCCAAAATTTCAACTTAATTAGAAGTCAACTTGAACTTCTTCAAAATAGTTTCCTTTGGAATATATACATAGATGTAGACATTTCCTTCCAGGAAGTCTTCAACTGACACTGCTTTCAGTCGACTTGTCAGACCAAGTCACCTTTAAGCACCCCAAGGGCGACCTGGATTCAGAAGGACATGTTTCGCTTTGCATCGTCAACACCCGGTTGTTTGTTAGGGTTAGGGTTAGGGGTTAGGTTTAGGGTTAGCAGTTAGTTTTATAATTTTTTTTAAATGCATCTAAAATCGCCTGGTAACAAACAACCGGGTGTTGACGGAGCAAAACGAAACATGTCCTTCTGAATCCCGGTCGCCCCTGGGGTGCTTAAAGTTGACTTGGTCCGACTGAAGACAGTGTCAGTTGAAGACTTCCTGCATTGTTTACGGAAGAAGGAAATGTCTACATCTATGTATATATTCCAGAGGAAACTATTTTGAAGAAGTTCAAGCTGACTTCTAATTAAGTTGAAATCTTGGACCATATGACCTTTAGGCACCCCTTTTGCGATCTCGATTCATAGGAACATTTTTTCCATTTACACCGTCAAAATCCGGTTGTTTGTTAACAGACGATTTTTAGATTTTTTAAAAATTATAAAACTAACCCTAACCCCTAACAAACAACCGGATTTTGACGATGTAAATGGAAAAAAAAATGTTCTTATGAATCGAGATCGAAAATGGGGTGCCTAAGGGTCATATGATCCGAAATTTTTTTAAAGTCTCATCACTTTCTGAAATAATGTCGTCTATTCAGTAAACTTGTGTCTATCTTCCAAAAAAGATCAGAAAAAACTAGTTACATAATGAATATACATAGCCAATAATTTCATCAATTGGCTATCCACAACAAGCCCTAGCACCTATATGATTGCCCCAACCCTATTGCTCTTATGGAAAGCCCCAACCCTTTTTATCATATGGGTGCTAGAAGGCCGTGGCTGAGCGTCTTCATGTTCTTAGAATGATGTTAAACTCTATCTAATGAGGAGATTCTAGTTTTGGATATCTGGGGAACGTGAAGCGTCCCTTTATCACCATTGCTTCTAGGCCCACTCTGACCCGGAGTGGTAGTACCTGTTAGGGTCCCATCTATGGGTTAAATAGAAAAACATGTGTTTATAAAAAAATGAGATTCCATTAAGAATGAATTTATTTCAAAACTTTGTCGGCATTAAATGTCCCACTGAGGTTGATATGCCGCAAAACAAAACAAACCAAACCAAGTAATGTAAAGTAGCTTAGTGGAAAATATCAGAAGGGTCGATTGATCAGTCTTGAACTCAGTTTTGTCTAGAATGGGGATCTCATGTGCTTAGAGACTCACGTGATAGACAAAGGCAGGGAAAGTAACATTGGAATTTAGTAGAGTTGAAGCAAGTAGTCCGTCAAGGCTAGACGTAGTTTTCTATCTTTGCTTCTTTTCACGCACGTGTGGGTTAAGAATGAATCTGGGCAATATGCACACAAGAAAATGTCTCCGTGTTGTCTCCATGACAAAAGAACAACAAAAATGGAACACAGAGAGTGAACCCCTAGCGGAAGAAAACAGATACCCGGTCCGATCCAAGAAAAAAACCCGCTACTAAAAACACAGACGTCCGATGGAATATAAACACGATAGAGGTTAATTTAATCAGAGGACTACGCAACACTACTCATCTTATAATCCGCGATTAACTTTTTTTCCGCTTTGTCAACAGGGTTTAGAATACATTGACTGTATTCCCTGCAGAGGAGTAAAGTCACCAACCCCCTGTAAGATTCAAGGTTGATAATTGAATAACATACAATTCCGATACGTTGTGAGACAAAACATTTAATATATATAACAGCACATGGAAACGATAAGATACATAATGTACAGGAGAATAGAACATGTAAATAACATATACAATATTTAGGTATAACAAGATACCCAAATGTACCTAACATATAAATGTTACAGACATGGAACTAAAGGATAGTCCATGCTGTATAAAGGACTTACAGTAATGTAAGGGGGGGGGGGCAAAAGCCCACCGAGAAGGGGGTAGATAGACTCTAACCCATAGCAGTTTCGGATAAGATCCAGCTAAAAGAGGAAGCCGCGTTTGAATGAACGCGCTTAACTACAGAGGCCCCCCTAGTGGAACAAAACAGCAACGCAGCGAGGAGATAACTCTTCCAGCTAAAGGAAGATCATTCCCTACAACCCTAAAAGAGGTGTCCTGTGTATGTTACTAAACTGTAAGGTATCCGTTTCTGGAGAGCTGGAGTGTGTTGATTTAAAAAAAACATATTTCTTAGATGAAAATTTGACAATCATTATTCTACTTCTGCGAGTTTTATCAAAAATTAACATCCTATATCGATCCCCACGGAGTGGTACAGGTGAATGGGAAGCGCTCGTCAGCCTTCTCGATCGAACGATCGGTTCGACAGGGGTTGCCCCTTTGTCTCCTCTTCTCTATATCCTCGCTCTGGAGCCCCTGCTCCGCAGGCTTAGGGATGAGTCGACAAGTCCGGTCCTGCGCGAAATCGCTGTTCTTGGCCGTTGGTGCCCAAAGTATCCGCGTACGCCGATGGCATCACCGTGTTCGTGTCCAGGGTCGAGGACATAGTTGCGTGTGAGAGAGGTGATACAAGGTATGAGCTGTGACTGGGGCAAAGATCATTGGGAGAAGAGCGAAGGTTGCGGTTGGGAGCCTGGAGAGGTTGGCGTTCTTCTGCCAGTGCCCTTCAGCTTGAAGGATGATCCAATCAAGATCCTCGGGATCTGGTTCGGGCCAGGCCTTCAGTTAGAGAGGAATTGGTCGGAAGTACAGTATATCAATTCATGTTTTTAAATTTTTTTTTTTTTTACTGAAGTCTAGTGACAAGAAGTCTTGTTGTATATCCACTATACGCCGGGTATATAATAGGTGAGAGAGAAGACAGACAGACAGACAGAGACGGATAGATTAGAGTAGGATGAGATTATGGTTCTTACTTGCTATTTTCTGCTTACTGCGTCTAACTCAGCAGCCATGTTCTTCCGATGGACTATTGGGCTTTCTGTTAAGAGTTAAAGCCCATGTTGATTCCGCGTAGATCGAGAAACGACATCTTCAGAGGTAGCGCCTTCGAGTCCACTCGCTCTGAAATCTGCGTCGCATCTGATGATAAAACTATCTCACGCCTTATCACGTGTTTTTCTAGTGGTCAAGTAAAAAGTTTACTGACCGCAAATAACTGTCGGGTAGCTTTCCATAGGACCCCGTTATTTTGAATCTAACGGACCCTAAAATTCAACATCTACTTACAGATGCCGTAACATAAAACATAAAATGTAACATGAAGCATGTAAATATAACATAAAAACATTAAAAAAAAACATTGAGAATTACATAATTCAAATTTTCATAATTAAAAATTATGTAAAAATAAAGGAAAACTGAATTCGACAAATATCTGCACCTTACTTAGAGGACTGCGAAATTTGTAGAGCTTGAATTCCACCAACTGGTGATACCAATCGTAGATGATGTCTGTGGAACGGTCTCTAAGAAACTTGGAAGAGAGACTGGAGGATCTGAAAATCAGATGAAGAATAGAGATCGTCCAGACCATATCACTGTTAAAAATCAACTAGGATACTCAGAAGAGTTATTGAGATCTGGAGGAGACATAATTTCATAAGCAGCTTATGATTTGTGTACGTACCTGTAGTCAGAATAGTTGAATTAGGGTCCGTTAGATTCAAAATAACGGGGTCCTATGGAAAGCTACCCGACAGTTATTTGCGGTCAGTAAACTTTTTACTTGACCACTAGAAAAACACGTGATAAGGCGTGAGATAGTTTTATCATCAGATGCGACGCAGATTTCAGAGCGAGTGGACTCAAAGGCGCTACCTCTGAAGATGTCGTTTCTCGATCTACGCGGAATCAACATGGGCTTAACTCTTAAGAGAAAGCCCAATAGTCCGACGGAAGAACATGGCTGTCGAGTTAGACGCAGTAAGCAAAAAATAGCAAGTAAGAACCATAATCTCATCCCTACTCTAATCTGTCTGTCTGTCTGTCTGTCTCTCCTATTATATACCCGGCGTATAGTGGATATACAAGACTTCTTGCCACTAGACTTCAGTAAAAAAAAAAAAATTAAAAAACATGAATTGATATACTGTACTTCCGATCAATTTTTCTCTAACTGAAGGCCTGGCCCGAACCAGATCCCGAGGATCTTGATTGGATCATCCTTCAAGCTGAAGGGCAGAAGAACGCCACCTCTCCAGGCTCCCAACCGCAACCCTTCGCTCTTCTCGCAATTGATCTTTGCCCCAGTCAACAGCTCATACCTTGTATCACCTCTCTCACACGCAACTATGTCCTCGACCCTGGACACGAACACGGTGATGCCATCGGCGTACGCGGATACTTTGGCACCAACGGGGCCAAGAACAGCGATTTCGCGCAGGACCGGACTTGTCGACTCATCCCTAAGCCTGCGGAGCAGGGGTTCCAGAGCGAGGATATAGAGAAAAGGAGACAAGGGGCAACCCTGTCGAACCGATCGTTCGATCGAGAAGGCTGACGAGCGCTTCCCATTCACCTGTATCACTGCCGTAGGGGATCGATATAGGATGTTAATTTTGATAAAACTTGCAGGAAGTAGAATAATGATTGTCAAATTTTCATCTAGGAAATAGTTGTTTTTTTTTTAATCAACACTCTCCAGCTCTCCAGAAACGGATACCTTACAGTTTAGTGACATACACAGGACACCTCTTTTGGGGGTGTAGGGAATTATCCTCCTTTAGCTGGAAGAGTTATCTCCTCGCTGCGTTGCTGTTTGTTCCCACTAGGGGGACCTCTGGTAGTTAAGCGCGTTCATCCAAACACGGCTTCCTCTTTTAGCTGGATCTTATCAAGAACTGCTATGGGTTACAGTCTATCTACCCACCCCCTCTCGGTGGGGCTTTTGCCCCCCCCCCTTACATTACTGTAAGTCCTTTATACAGCATGGACTATCCTTTAGTTCCATGTCTGTAACATTTATATGTTAGGTACATTTGGGTATATTGTTTATACCTAAATATTGTATATGTATTTACATGTTCTATTCTCCTGTGCATTATGTATCTTATCGTTTCCATGTGCTGTTATATATATTTAATGTTTTGTCTCACAACGTGTCGGAATTGTATGTTATTCAATTGTCAACCTTGAATCTTACAGTGGGTTGGTGACTTTAATCCTCTGCAGGGAATACAGTCTATGTATTCTAAACCCTGTTGACAAAGCGGGAAAAAAATTCATCGCGGATTATAAGATGAGTAGTGTTGCGTAGTCCTCTGATTAAATTAACCTCTATCGTGTTTATATTCCATCGGACGTCTGTGATCTTAGTAGTATTTTTTTCTCTTGGATCGGACCGGGTATCTGTTTTCTTCCGCTAGGGGTTTCACTCTCTGTGTTCCATTTTTGTGTTCTTTTGTCATGGAGACAACACGAAGACATTTTCTTGTGTTCATATTGCCCAGATTCATTCTTAACCCGCACGCGCGTGAAGAAGCAGAGATAGAAAACTACGTCTAGCCTTGACGGACTACTTGCCTCAACTCTACTAAATTCCAATGTTACTTTCCCTGCCTTTGTCTATCATGTGAGTCTCTAAGCCAATGAGATCCCCATTCTAGACAAAACCGAGATCAAGACCGATCAATCAAACTTTCAGTTTGCACTAATCTACTTTACACTACTTGGTTTGGTTTGTTTTGTTTTACGGCATATCAACCTCAGTGGGTCATTTAATGCCGACAAAGTTTTGAAATAAATTAATTCTTAATGGAATCTCATTTTTTTATAAACACATGTTTCTCTATTTAACCCATAGATGGGACCCTTACAGGCACTACCACTCCGTGTCAGAGTGGACCTGGGAGCAATGGGAATGAAGGGGTGCTCCACATTCCCCAAACCTTCAGAACTGGAACCTCACCATCAGATAGAGTTTAACGTCGTTCACAGGACATGTAGACCCTCAGCCACCGCCTTCTAGCACCCAAGGGTTGGGGCTTACTATAAGTGCAATAGGGTTGGAACAATCATATAGGTGCTAGGGCTTGACCTGACCAGCCGATTGATCGGAGTACACTACTTGCTGAAATTTATTGGCTATGTATATTCATTATGTAACAGTAGTTGTTTCTGATCTTTTTTTGGAAGATAGACACAAGTTACTGAATAGACGACATTCTTTCAGAAAGTGATGAGACTTTTAAAAAATTTCGGATCATATGACCTTTAGGCACCCCTTTTTCGATCTCGATTCATAAGAACATTTTTTCCATTTACACCGTCAAAATCCGGTTGTTTGTTAGGGGTTAGGGTTAGTTTTATGATTAAAAAAAAAACATCTAAAAATCGTCTGTTAACAAACAACCGGATTTTGACGGTGTAAATGGAAAAACTGTTCCTATGAACCGAAATCGCAAAAGAGGTGCCTAAAGGTCATATGGTCCAAAATTTCAACTTAATTAGAAGTCAACTTGAACTTCTTCAAAATAGTTTCCTCTGGAATATATACATAGATGTAGACATTTCCTTCTTCCGTAAACAATGCAGGAAGTTTTCAACTGACACTGTCTTCAGTCGGACCAAGTCAACTTTAAGCACCCCAGGGGCGACCGGGATTCAGAAGGACATGTTTCGCTTTGCTCCGTCAACATCCGGTTGTTTGTTACCAGGCGATTTTAGATGCATTTTAAAAAAATTATAAAACTAACTGCTAACCCTAAACCTAACCCCTAACCCTAACCCTAACAAACAACCGGGTGTTGACGATGCAAAGCGAAACATGTCCTTCTGAATCCAGGTCGCCCCTGGGGTGCTTAAAGGTGACTTGGTCCGACAAGTCGACTAAAGGCAGTGTCAGTTGAAGACTTCCTGGAAGGAAATGTTTACATCTATGTATATATTCCAAAGGAAACTATTTTGAAGAAGTTCAAGTTGACTTCTAATTAAGTTGAAATTTTGGACCATATGACCTTTAGGCACCCCTTTTGCGATCTCGTTTCATAGGAACATTTTCTATGGTTAGGGTTAGAGGTTAGGGTTAGGGTTAGCAGTTAGTTTTACAATTTAAAAAAACGCGTCTAAAAATCGTCTGTTAACGAACAACCGGATGTTGACGGTGAAAAGCGAAACATGTCCTTCTGAATCTAGCTCGCCCATGGGGTGCTTAAAAGGTGACTTGGCCCGACTTGTCACCATTATGCCAAATGACGATCTGACAGCTGGGTTTTACTTATTTCATTTTTCATTTGAAAATGCGAACTTACTTTCCGAACATCTGAATTACGTGTTTATTTCTTACATATTCTTTTAAAAATGTAATTTTAAGTCAAGTAGAGATAATTTTCACGTTGCAGGTGTGATTTTTAACCTTTAACCTTTAAGTAGAATTCTGATTCCGCATCAAAAAGATTATTAATTAATAAAGAAATAAAATAAAAGGCATTCTAATCTCTAGGATATTTTCTTGGGAATTGACGGCGAGTGCCAAGCGAAACAAAATTAAAAAAAAAAGAAATGTGAATCTTGTCTTCTTCGCCATTACGGACCACCAAGCTTGTAAGAAGACTGATGTACTTACCTCATGATAATTTACGATGCGTCTGCAAGTTACATACAAGATCAGGTAGCGCACGTCGTGTAACAGTTATCGTCAAAGTGTTACATAAGGAAGAGGCATGGCCTATCATTTTTGTAATGAAGTGTTGTTAGATTTGAATTTTACGGAATGTAAAAGTTCATGAAGTTTGACGGACTAACTTTGAATCCAAGGTCATTCAAGTAGCCCCCCACCCCCTGATTGGTGAGGAGGGTGACGTGATCAGACGAGACTCTGGGAAAGTTAGAATTTAGATTTAGAATCGAGGAAGCAGCCGTTCTGTGCTTATTCTACCACGTACGCAGGGTTATGTTGGAATCAGAGTAACAAAAAATATATGCTTTTGTGTTCCTTATTAACAAGGACTAATAAGGATGGAAGCAGATAGAGAGAGAGAGAGAGGGAGGAGAGAGAGAGAGAGAGAGAGAGAGAGAGAGAGAGATTTTAATTGGTTCTATTTAGTCGTAATTTGCAATTAATCAAAAAACTGACCTGTTTTACTTTCTCCTATACTTTGATTACCTACTCGTTATATATAAGTTAGTTTCTCTGGGAGAGAGAGAGAGAGAGAGAGAGAGAGAGAGAGAGAGAGAGAGAGAGAGAGAGATCCATTTTAATTGGTTCTAATTAGTCGTAATTTGCAATTAAGTAAAAAACTGACCACTAACTTTACTTTCTGCCTATCACTTTCCCCCTCTATATGTATATCTTGATTACTACTCGTTATATAAGTTAGTTTCTCTGGGAGAGAGAGAGAGAGAGAGAGAGAGAGAGAGAGAGAGAGAGAGAGAGAGAGAGGGTGGAGAACGTCTCCTCAACCTTAATAGGACCCAACACGGTCAGAAGAAAACAGACAGTAGAAGACGATAGAAATAATAAGAAGCAATATGTAACAATTGGAAATAGACACGACAGTCTAAATTCAAATCCTGGACGAGGCTCTTTGCATTTCACATAGCGCTAATACAATTGGGAAAGGTATGAATCCAACTATTCTTCTCCTAGCTATTGGTAAATAATAGGACAGACTGGGCTCTTTAATGTTGGCACTACAACCGGTCTAGACTAAGGAAATCTCTTCTAAATTGAAACTTTTTAATCTCCGTTTCGAAATTGACCTGTGTGGCATCTTGATTATGTGAAGGGGTTGGGTAAATGCATATCTAAAAAAAAATTGCTATCGATTTAATTACGAATCAACTTCAAAACAATTTTCCTTTGGGAAACCTCCCGCCGATAAAGACGTTTTTCTCATTCCTTTAAACAGTGCGGGAAGTTTGTAACTGACACTATTTTCAAGTGGTTCATCACGATTTGTTATATATATTTATGAATATATATTTACCAACCTCTCCGCACGAGCAGGTTGTGACACAAGGTCAATTTCTTAAGTGGAGTTCAACAGGTTTGAATTCAGAGTTTTCCTTCTCCTAGACCGGTTACCTAACCAAGGTTAAAGAGCCCATTTTGCCCTACTATTTATCGATAGCTGGAGGGAGTGTAGGATTCATACCTTTCCCAAGGGTATTAGCGCTAAGTGAAATACAATTACCACATCCGGCATTTGAACTCGGGCCGACGAATCCATTTCTCACGTCTTTAACCATTACACCACGCGCTTCACTATTTGTTATATGTTTTCAACTGTTAAAGAATTATAACCAAGGAGCTGGGTTTTGATTTTGGGGGGAAAAGAAATAGTCACAAGGATTTATGTTGCATAGTGGTTTCTTCAAACTCACGCTACTCTGACTCGTATACGTTGCGGGTATACAGCGGACATCGTTCCTGACCCCTAGACGATGTATCTAGTAGTCAGCATTTGAACTTCAATAACAACAGATACGCGTATACAAAAGATGACTCTTCTTTATTTTCTTCGGTGTGTGGTAGGTGAGTGGCGGGCACGGAAAATGACACTACGACTACTTATGTGGTGGTAGGTGGTGGGCGAGCCTCACTGCTCGCTAGCAGCGCCCGACCGTATCGACGGTCAGACACCTTCTGCTTTCTTCGCCGTCTCTCTGGGGTCTCTCCTTTGGGTCTCTCCGATGACCGCTTAAGTACTGACGACCGCCCACGCATTCTTTTGTTCCTTGACCGGAAGTCCTTTCCCTTTGTTCAAGTTAGCGTTTGTCCAGATGAGTCCTTTGTCACACCTCTTTTGTTTATACTAAGATTTCTGTCTCGCCTATCTATTGTTTTTCCCTGTTCAATTTTCCTTTGTCTTTTCGACTTCCCGCGCAAAACAAACAGTCAATCTGCAACATTTATAGGAATGTCCTTTTTGAATTTGGTTTAGTTTGGCTTGGTTTATTTGTTTAACGGCATATCAACTCCTAATAGTTTATTTAGTGCCTACGTTTGATTCATTTGTAAATGTTCTATTGTAATCATAACCACATTTTCAATGTTACATTTTTGTCTTGTTTAATATTTTTGCATTAAGATTTTTTTTTATTTGTCTATGATTATTTGTTAAGACGGTTATATGATATCAAGTATTCCTATCGAATGAAAAAAAACTTTTAAGAGAAGTTAACTCCAAAATTAAAACTGAAAAAAAAAATTCTGACTTGTTGGTAACTCTTGTTGTTCCAGTCCATGAGAAGATACTCTGAAATAAAACCTGCATTTTGCATAGTCTCCAGTTATCTTGCTATACTTGTCACTGGGCTGGAGCTATCTAAACCCAGTGAGTGGCATATGTGTCGTACAAGCATATGTAACTATAATTCAACAACGTACAGGTGTTTTACTACTATATTTTCACAAGTTTGGTTATTAATCAGGATGTTTGTGTTGTAAGTTAGGTGATAAAGACGGATATTATCTGTCCAGATGTGGAAAGTCATCATCATAAATATATCATTCCTATCTAATCTTATTATAATGGAGATTGTGGTTTCTGTCTGTAACCGAAACTATATTATTACTCAAGTTACAATTCCCTTAGTTATTTACATCACATTCTCAATGATTTTTTTTTTATTTAAACCTCAATTATTAATAAAATGGTTTTACATTTATTAATATTGTTAAACATATCTACATACTAACAACATGCAATTATATTTATATATACAACAAAATGGCGGTTTACAGTGTGAATGGGAAGGCTAATTTGCATATTGATATTAAAAAATGTGATTTTAATAAATATGTTGCTTAGTATTATTGATTTCTAACTGTTTGGTTTTATTTTAATGAAATATAAGCAAAAATCTCTTCAATGATCTTAAATGAAATCCATTAACAAGAAAGAATAACTGTCATTTATTCTTTACTTCCTCTTTTAACTAAATAGTTAAATTAGAAAAAATAACAATGAAAGACGGAGAGTGATGAAGAGTAAGTTTTCAATTGTTCTATTTTTCGATTATACCCCCTCTGTTTCAAATCTTTTTATCTGCATTCTTATTCAGTTTCATTAGCCTTTCTAATTTAATATAATATTTATTACATTAAAACTTAAATACTTGCACCCGGAGGGTGCATATATTTGCTAGTACAAATAATTTTCACAGTTGCATGGTTTTAAAGTATTCCTAATGTAATCTATTAATAATGGAGATTCGGTCTCTTTTTTTCTGTAACCGAAACTACGTCATATTTACATCAAAGTTCATTTTTTTTTTAAAAAAATTCTATGAAAAATTAATCAAGAGTCAAATTTTACGAAATTTGGTAATTATTCATCTTTAGATGAATTTATGTTTAAAAATAGTTTTTTTTTATTTTTTTTCCTAAAATATATTTCTTACTAGGTCTATCCACCTCCATTATATTATTTTATGAAATTCGAACAATATATATTTTACTTGTACGATTTTAAAAATTTTCTATAAAGATAAAAGTCTGAATATTTTTAATCGGTAATTTTTAGAAACATTTAGAAACTGTCGTAAAACAAAACAAAAATATCTCAATGAGGGGGACTGAATATGAAGCTTATTAAGTAATTTAAAAAAAAAATATTAAACGTTTTATTTATTTATTTTTTTCCATTTCTCTCAGGCAATATCTTCAAAAATTTATTTTTACACCACCTGGAGGGTGTTTTTTTTGATAGTACTAATAATTCATACACAACTATATGGTTTAGAGGGAGAATATTTGGATGTTTTCATTGTGCCCATTTCTTACGGCAATAACCATTACAATAGTAGCGTATCTTTATTTTTTTTTTCTATAGATAATTTGTCTCATAACTTAATTGAACGACTTTATTCTCATATTTCAGGTTCGAATCCTATTGATTCCTTAAAGAATTCCTTATGGTTTGACCAGCAAAATAGACTTGAATACGTTTAGATCAAGTTAACATTCTCATTTCTTAATTGGTTTCAGTTTTCTGAACAAAAAAGAGATAATACATTAGTTGACTATATATTTAAACGGGTTTTTTTTTCTGCATGTGAAAAAAACTATATATATATATATATATATATATATATATATATATATATAATATATATATTATATCGTAAGACATGTGTTATTGAATACCACGGAGTATTTTTTTCATTTTTTGTAGGATATTTTTCCAGTCTTCTGGCTATCCTTTTTGAATCTGGATCGAGTTGATTCATCATATTTTTCATACTTATTTCCCGAGCGCTTCCGACTGTTGCTCCAGTCGTATTCATGGGGTTATGTAATTTGGTTTTTTAGTTGATTTTAGTTTTATTATCTATGCTTTTATCAAATTCAGAGAGTCTATTATTTTTAAGAGGGGGTTAGGTGAGTGTTAGTATTGAAATATTTAATACGTTGTCTCCGACTTTAAAGGCTATTTATTAATGTTAGTTTTTTTTATTTTTTGCATATGGCTTCTAGGATCTGTAGGGTTTCTTATTGTTATTTTTGTAGATAATTTAAGTATTTTTCGTTTTAGATTTCCTAATTTCGGGGGAGGTGGATTTTTTCTGGGTGTTTTTAATAAAGTGTTGTTTTATGGAGCTTGTGTCGGAGAGATGTATGTAGACGGCAAGAAAGACTGGAAAAAATACCATACAAAAATGAAAAAAGAATACTCCGTGGTATCAATAACACATGT
>CM042142.1:117230303-117240303 GCA_023376005.1 Doryteuthis pealeii
AGATTAAATCAGAAAGGCTAATGAAACAAATTAAGAATTCAAATAAAAAGATTTGAAACGGAGGGGGTATAATCGGAAAATAGAACAACTGAAACTTACTCTTCCACCCCTTCCGTCTTTCATTGCTAAATTTTCCTAATTTAACTATTTAATTAAAATAGGAAGTAAAGAATAAGATTACAGTTATGTCTTCTTGTTAATGAATTTCTTTTAGGGTTTATTGAAGAGATTTTTACTCATATTCATTAAGATAAAACCAAACAATTAGAAATCAATAATATCAAGCACATTTTTATTAAAATTAGTTTTTTAATATCAATATGCAAATTAGCTTTACGTTTACACTGAAAACTGGTATTTTGTTGTATATATAAATACAATTGCATGTTATTAGTATTTAGGTAAGGCCAACAGTATTAATAATGTCAAACAGTTTTATTAATAATTGAGGTTTAAATAGAAATAGAATCATGGAGAATGTGACGTTAATAACTAAGGGAATTGTGACTTGAGAAGTAATATAGTTTCGGTTACAGACAGAAAAACACACAATCTCCATTATAATAAGATTATTATTATTATTATTATTATTATTTACTCCTTTTGAGTTTTCACACCAGTGTTAGCTGATGGTATTTCACTGGAGTCTGAGTGACAGCAATTCTCCTCAGGTCTCCAGAACTCTTCTGAGTATTCTGGCAGATTGCAGCAGCGCAGTGTTCTGAATGGTTTCAATCCTTCCTCTGATTTCCAAACTTTCCAAACCCTTTTCTAATACTTTTGGGACTGTTCCAAGTGCACCAACTATAATTGTTATCACTTTCACTTTTATATACCATAACTTTTTCAATTCTCTGGCAAGGTCCAGATATTTTTCCATTTTTTCATTTTCCTTTAGCTTCACCCTGTGATCTGCTGGCACTGCAAAATCCACCAGTTGACAAGTTCTTTCTTTTTTGTTTATCAACACTAGGTCTGGTCTTCTTGCTGGGATAAGATTATTATTAGCAAATAAAAACGCCTTCCGGGCGGTGAAAATAAATTATTTTTAAAAGATATTGACTGAGTGGGTTGGAGATAAAAAAATTCCATATCAGAGGTATTTTGTCATAAGTAAAATCATCAAATTTATTAAAGGAGTAAAAAAATGAGACAATTTAAAATGAAAATTAGTTCGGTCACCGTCAAATAAAATGTTGCGCGCGTCTGTTAATTATTAATTAAGTAATTATTTCGAATATTTTATACTTAAATTTTATATAAAATCGTAGGTATTTATTTATTTGTAAACTTTTAATTAAATTCTTGTTACTGAAAAAAAAGAGCGAGAATAAAAGATATTTCTTAAAATTGATTACAAATTTCACAAATAATTTTTTTCATTTAAAATAACATAATTTTTTAAATTAATTTCATTTGGTGATAGTGAATGTGTATCTATATTTACTTTGTCATTAATTATTTTATTTTTGTAGTTTCCTCCGGACATACACATACATACATACATACATACATACACACCAACTGTACTTTATATATGCATAGATAGATAGATTATAAAATGAACCCGATCTGAAATTCAGTTCTGTTTTTATTTTTATTTTTTCATTAATTGCCAAACAAACCCTTAAAATTTACGGATGACAAAGCAGCGGTTCCCCTTAAAACAATTCTATCAGAGTTACTTTCATTTTCATTTTTAAGAAAGAAAAAAAAGTTTATTTTTTCTGTTAAGCCTTCAAAAACAGTATTTGGGCGTTGTGGGTTATCCAATCCGTGTGTCCACCTGCGCCAGTGTGGGCTCAATTGTAATCGAACCCCTTTTGCTCAGAGGGGCGTCGACAAACAATCTTTACTTGGAGAATGGTGTCTCTATTGACTCAGACTAAACCAGGCGGAGTTATCTCTCTTTCACAGGGCTAATTATTACACTTCGCCAAACACAGTCGCTACGTACAAACTTAATAACCGTCCAGGGAGTTTTTGTGTGCGTATATATATATATATATATATATATATATATATATATATTAGCCTGAGCACCTACATGTGTGTTTATCTTAATAAAGTGTGTATAACACACAACACACACACACACACACACACATATATATATATATATATATATATATATATATATTAAAAGAAAGGAAATGAATCCGACAGTATGAGTATGAGCAAGATAGAATGAAAGCAACACACAATGCTGTTAAAGAGAAAACGATTTATAAAATATACATAGCTGATACTGATCAATATTTCGATTTTACAAAAATCATCATCAGAGCCAGTTACTCCGTGTTGTTAGTGGTCGGAGATAAAAGTTCAAAAACAAAAAAAATTGATTTTGCAAAGAAAACGAAAGTTGTTACATTATTTCCCAATGTGGGCATTCCCGCCACAATGTGTATATCTTTTTTGTCCGTCACCGCTTGATTGTAGCGGATTTTGAGGGGTTGGCAACATAGAGAAATTAACTTATTCCGACCACCAACAACACGGAGTAACTGGCTCTGATGATGATTTTTTGTAAAATCAAAATATTGATCAGTATCAGCTATGTATATTTTATAAATCGTTTTCTCTTTAACAGCATTGTGTGTGGTTTTCATACCATCTTGCTCATACTCATATATATATATTATTATATATATATATATATATATATATATATATATATAGTATCCGATTGTCGCTTTAACTTTTCCGTCGCAGTGGCGTCAGTAAATAATCCAAAAGTGCTCAATATATTTAAAATATATTTACTGTTTTTACTAGCTATTATCTAGAATCAGAATTAAATTGATAACAATATAGAAATTAGAATTAAGGAATGAATACACGTGTGGAACGATACATTGTTTTTTCTCAATTTTCGCGTTCAGGCCGCACGCAAAGGTTGAGAGAAAAATATCGTAGCGTTTAATGATCTCTTTATTTATTGATATCTATCAATAAATAACAGGAAATAAGAATACAAAAAAAAAAAAGGACAAAAAAAAATAAGTCAAAGATGGATATTTAGAAAGCCGATTCTAAAGAGTTTTGGTTTTAATTAAACCATCAACAGGGCTCACCTGGGTTAATAATCATAAATCATATGAAAAGAAATTTGTGGAAATAAGTTTGTGAGCCTTTGTTTATGGTGTTGAAAGGCTCCCCTCGGTACTCCAGATGTAAGAAATATGTGTACGTACAAATCCTTATGAATTATGTTAAGAAGAATAGAATAACATATATCTGTCATAACTGATAATGGATGCATCAGCTATCAATTAATCTGAGAGATAAAAATTTCCAAATAATCCATGTTCTATTCATGTTCAAACGTTGTTATCCGATAAATTTCTTCAATTTAACTAAGGAATTACATCGACTTAGTTAATGTAAAGTAGGGTCCTGAGGAAATCATTCTTTGATTGAAACCAAGGTAGAACCTTTATTTTCCATCTAACAATAATATTTTTAGTATCATATATATATATATATATATATATATATATATATATATCTTATTATAATGGAGATTGTGGGTTTGTCTGTCTGTAACCGAAACTATATTACTATACAAGTCACAATTCCCTTTGTTATTTACATCACATTCTCCATGATTTTATTTTTTATTTAAACCTCAATTATTAGTAAAATTGTTTTACATCATTAAGACTGTTAACAACATCTACATACTAATAACATGCAATTATATTTATATATTCAACGAAATAGCGGTTTACAGTGTGAATGGGAAGGCAAATTTGCATATTGATCTTAAAAAAATTGATTTTAATAAATATATGCTTAGTATCATTGATTTCTAATTGTTTGGTTTTATCTTAATAAATATGAGCAAAAATCTCGGGGATAAATCTTAACAGAAATCTATTAACATAAAGAAATAATTGTAATATTATTCTTTACTTCCTATTTTAACTAAATAGTTAAATTAGGGAAATTTACCACTGAAAGACAGGAGTAAGGGAAAATGGTGGAACAGTTAGTTTCAAAGTTGTTCTATTTTCCGATTATACCCCCTCTGTTCCAAATATTTTTATCTGAATTCTTATTCAGTTTCATTAGCCTTTCTAATTTAACATGATATTTTATTATATTAAAACTTAAAAACTTGCACCCAGAGGGTGCATATATTTGCTAGTATATATATATATATATATATATATATATATATATATATAACTTTACTTTATATATATATATATTTATATATATATATATGTGTGTGTGTGTGTATGTATATATATACATGTGTGTATTATATATATATATATATATATATATATATATATATATATATCGCCAGGTTCTTGGTTCGATACCAACCCTCGGCAACTCAGCGTATGAGTAGCATAGAGATCTATGCTTCTTGGTTCGATAACAACCCTCGCCAACTCAGCGTATGAGTAGTAGATGGATCTATGCGGTAAAGTGAGGAGTTGGTGGTAGGAGTGGCACTCGACCTCAGACACTAAAAACAATCTCCTTGGTCTAGCGCAAGTGAAAAGGGGTAGACTCCCTCGTTGTATGGCTGATACCGATTTTAGGCCGCCCCGATGTCTTATATATATATATATATATATATATATATATATATATATATATATATATATTGTTACGTTCCATCAAATGATAGAACTTTTGGAATATTCTGAGAGACTTGATGACGCCGGGAGAGGGGGGGAGTCACAGAACTTGACCCTAAAATTTCGCTTACTCATGGCCGTAACCGACCTAGCTAAGAAAAGGAAGGCACACGAAACGAACGCCTGATACTACACTCGTTGCTTTACCCACGTAGGCCAAACGTACCGATACAGGTGACGTCACGAGGTGGAAGGAAGGGAAAGCGATCCCTGGTAGTCAGTTTCAGCAGTGTATACCAGAGGGCCTGTCAATGAACATCTCGTGGGGGAGGGAGGACGAAGAATGTCCCCCAAGAAGAAAGTTATCACAATTGAAAATGCCAGATAAAGAACTAATACCAGAATAATCATTATCACGGAAAACAAATCACCCATAAAACAAAGATAAGTGCAAAGTCCTTTCATTATGAACCTTTCTAAATTGATCTTGAAGAAGAAATTCAACCAAAATGACATTATAAACTCTAGCCTTTCGGCGTTCGTATTATGATTCCCAAAGACTATAACCTTGAATTAAATGTGTTTTAAAATAATACTGTGCTTTATTGTTCTTTGCCAAGTTTTTTGCATGTGCACCTTTCATTTTCTTTGGTATCTCTGATGGAAAAGCGCTGTATAGCGTTGAACGATAGGCGTATGTAACAATATATATATATATATATATATATATATATATATGTGTGTGTGTGTGTGTGTGTGTGTGTGTGTGTGTGTGGTAGGTATTTATACAACCCATTCACCATGGATAGGCTGTGAAACAAGGTCGCAAGTATAGGGCATCCAGTGGGAATCGAAATAGTTGTCCAGTACTAATGGATCTGCGAGACTAGCTTTTTAAGCATTACACCATGATGGCACGTCCTATGAGTGAGTATGTATGTATCAAGTCGATCTAAAAAATTAGATATTTATTTCTAATGTTAGCAACCCTGACAAATGAAAATAATTATGACAGTAATTTTGCGTAGAGATTCACCCGGCGTTTGTGCCTAGCTGTCGAGAAAAATGTTAGTGCCTTGATTCCAGGGGAGATTACCCACCAGGCAGCACCTATTCTCCTCGTGTTAGCTTAACTAAGGAATTACATCAATAAGTTAACTGAAATGATTTCTTCAGGGCCCTACCCTACGTAGTGCCCTGAAGAAATCATTTCAATTTGATTGAAACCATGGTAGACCCTTTATTTTTCCTCTAATAATAATATTAGTAGTATTATTACTGCTCTGTATTTTTAATATATTGAGCACTTTTGGATTATTTACTGATGTCACTGTGACGGAAAAGTTAAAGCGGCAATTGGATACTATATATATTCATGTTATCCTCATCCCTTATTCCGCCCCTAACCTCCCTACCCTTCATTTCCGATATTAACTCACTCCCTCATCAAATCACATGTACGTAATTTTTGCTTTGAATAAAATCATTTGACTGATGATGTCCTTATGAATAGGACGAAATATTCCAACTCTTAGATTTGTTTTGAGTTATTATTTTTTGTTCACTATCCTTTTACCTACCTCATACTGTCAGATTTTACTCCAACCATCCTATCTTCATATATATATATATATATATATATATATATATATATATATATATATAATGATAATGGTACATGGTAATAACCTACTCAAGTTTCCACAAATACCATATATATATATATATATATATATATATTAGCAAATATATGCACCCTTCGGGTGCAAGTATTCAGGTTTTGATGTAATAAAATATTGTATCAAATTAGAAACTATTTAGAAAATGATAAACTGAGGGGGTATAATCGAAAAATAGAACAGCTTTAAATCTAACTCTTCCATCAATTGCCATCACTCCCGTCTTTCATTTTTCCTAATTTATCTATTTAGTTAGATTATGAATTATTTAATAAAATTACAGTTCTTTCGTCTGGTTTATGGATTTCTTTTAAGATTTATCCCCAAGATTTTTGCTCAGATTCGTTAAGAGAAAACCAAACTATTAGAAATCAATAATATTAAGCATATATTTATTAAAATCAAATTTTTAATATCAATATGCAAATTAGCCTTCTCATTTACACTGTAAACCGCTATTTTGTTGAATATATAAATATACTTGCATGTTATTAGTATGTAGAACCAACAGTATTAATAAGGTATAACCATTTTATCAATTATTGAGGTTTAAATAAAAAATAAATTCATGGTGAATGTGATGTCAATAACTAAGGGAATTGTGACTTGAGTAGTGATTTAGTTTCGGTTACAGACAGACAAACACACAATCTCCATTATAATAAGATATATATATATATTATTTATTTTATCAAAATCTTTGTGATTTTGTGAATAATTTTCATTTATTTGTATCCCCATGTACATGATAAGCAGATTATATATAATTGATTTTTCTTGGAGGAGTAAATGTATTTCTGTGAGTATTAATATATAATCTGCTTATCATGTACATGGAGATACAAATAAATGAAAATTATTCACAAAATCACAAAGATTTTGATAATATATATATATATATATATATATATATATATATATATATATATGTGTGAAGAGAGGAAGTAAATCCGACGGTATGTAATATATCAAGAAAAATGAATGTATGTAGCGCTGTTAAAAAAATTTATACATACACACACACAACCACATACCTAAAAAAATGCACAATGTTTCCTTCAATACACACACTAACAGCGCTACATACTCACACCATAAAATAGAATATTTGATGTCCTATTTCAAAACCGTCTCTTTTTTTCAAACTTCAGAATTTTTTTTAAACAGACTTATCTTATGCCCTGAAGATGATCTAATTAATAGATCGAAACACTGCAGCGTCGGCCAATAAACTCACCACTTAACCCATTTTAACCTGAGTTTTTTCATTTTTCTTGATATATTATATATATAATATATATATATATATATATATATATTATGGTATTTGTGGAAACTTGAGTTATTACCGTGTACCATTATCATTATATATATATATATATATATATATATATATATATATATATATATTGAACGAAAATTTGGTAATCACGTTTTTATTTCTGCTTTGTTTTTAATTAACCTCCCCCCTTCCACCTGCTTCCCCCAATTTGATGGCCGAATTATTCTCTTGGGAGATGCACTTTTCTCAAGTAAGTTTTTGCATTAATAAAAATAGATTTTATTTATTTATTTATTTTTTTGGCACTGTCATTATATCAATAAGCATAGAAAGACATTTCTTTTTTTCTTTTGTCTTATCTTTTTAGATTTGGGGTTTAGTGAGATACAAACACGAATATATAGCACCCGTTGGTAATATACACCTATCTCAACCACAACAGGGTGAAGAGGGCACAAACGACGAAAATCCTTACAGGTACCCAGAAGAATATTTTTGAAGGCACTTTGGACTTCTGGAATGTGTTGGTTGTGGTTACGGTGGGATTTAATAAACTTTATTCGAAAGCCTTTGTTAGTCAGTTCTGCTCTGTGTGGTCACCCCACTATACTGCCAGGATAAAACCAATCTGAGTAAATACCTGGCGACTTTGTGTTAATTTCTTTACCGAAGTGGTTAACGAAAAAAAATCTTGGATACCATCATGAGGAACACAAAAGGGGACTTAGTACTCTCCGTGGCTTTTAAATCTGGGACATTAAAACTGATTCTTATCTTTCCAGAGCGGAAATATATATATATATATATATATGTAAACAAGGTTTGTTTAGAATGGCTTTTTGCCGATAATTTTTTGGAGAATAAGTGTTTAATTGGAGTCGTACCTAATTTTGAAAATTAATTAATTAATAATGAATTAGGCGGGAATACCTATTAAATGTATGGCTAAACAAATCGAGAAAAATCAATCTCTGTATGTACATTTCAGCCTATTAGGCCTCATCAGCAGAGCTATAGATCGGAAGACCGCCCTGTGCGTGATTTGAAACCGGACTGCCAAGCTAACAGGCCGATCCTATAACCCCAATTAAACACTTATTCTCCAAAAAATTATCGGCAAAAAGCCATTCTAAACAAACCTTGTTTACAACTTACCATATCGTCGTGTAATAAAAGTCACTAGAAGAGGAATGTTAACCTACTCTAAACAAATCATAAAATCTAAGAAGTTCGTTTAGTGTTGGGGTTATAGGATCGGCCTGTTAGCTTGGCAGTCCGGTTTCAAATCACGCACAGGGCGGTCTTCCGATCTATAGCTCTGCTGATGAGGCCTAATAGGCCGAAATGTACATACAGAGATTGATTTTTCTCGATTTGTTTAGCCATACATTTAATAGGTATTCCCGCCTAATTCATTATTAATTAATTAATTTTCAAAATTAGGTACGACTCCAATTAAACACTTATATATATATATTATATATATATATCAGTTATATATATATATATATATATATATATCTTATTATAATGGAGATTGTGTGTTTTTCTGTCTGTAACCGAAACTATATTCCTACTCAAGTCACAATTCTCTTAGTTACTGACATCACATTCTCAATGATTTTATCTTTATTTAACCTCAATTAATAATAAAATTGTCTTACATTATTAATACTGTTAACTACGTCTACATACTAACCACATGCAATTATATTTATATATACAACAAAATTGCGGTTTACAGTGTGAACGGAAAGGCTAATTTGCATATTAATATTAAAAAATCGAATTTAATAAATATGTGCTTAGTATTATTGATTTCTAATTGTTTGGTTTTATTTTAATGAATATAAGCAAAAGTCTCTTCAATGAATCTTAAATGAAATCCATTAACAAGAAAAAGTAACTGTCATTTTATTCTTTACTTCCTCTTTTAACTAAATACTTAAATTAGAAAAAATAACAATGAAAGACGAGAGTGATGGAAGAGTAAGTTTCAGTTGTTCCATTTTTTATTATACTCCCTCTGTTTCAAATTTTTTATTATACTCCCTCTGTTTCAAATCTTTTTATCTGTATTCTTATTTAGTTTCATTAGCCTTTCTAATTTAATACAATATTTTATTACATTAAAGCTTAAATACTTGCACCCAGAGGGTGCATATATTTGCTAGTATATATAATATAATAAGATAAATATATAAATTTACATATCTATTTATTAGGTGACAAAGGAACATTCACAACCATATTGGTTTCATGCGATGCAATCATCAGGTGAAGATGTTTCATATATATATATATATATATATATATATATAATATATATATATATATATATATATATATATATATATATTTATATATATTTAAAAAATAAGGATTTAATCTGAGGAAGGTCGAATCTTCTTTGTGTGCGGAACATTTCTACATTTTTTTCT
>CM042142.1:117245303-117275233 GCA_023376005.1 Doryteuthis pealeii
CAGGGCTTTTGGTAATTAGAGGAAAAATAAATGTATCACAGAAAAATAAGAAATCTGCGAGACTCTTTCGCTTTGTCGTCAGTCTATCTAAAAATTGGTTGAATGAAAAGCGAGCGTTCTTGGATGTTATAAAACGTAGAACGAACGCTGAAAACGGTTGCGTTGATTTTTTAATCTATTGAAATAGATCGAAACACTGCAGCGTAGCGAAATAAACATTCTCGTTATGAACTTGTGTTTTTTTTTCAAGTTTTCATAATATTACACATACATGTACGTGTGTGTTTATGTGTAGCGTGTGTTGCTTATTATGTGTATGCGCGTGCACACATACATATATGATACAGAATATGATAAGTAATTGGAATAATGAAAAAAAAAAAAAAAAATTTGACATGCGGTTTAGAAATATGACAGAAAAAATGAAACCAAAGTTCTTTAATTAACAATGTATTCGTATGACACGCTTCGTCTATACGGTGGTCACATATTCTCATAAGTTCCCGATGAAGCTGTCTAGGCGAAACTCTTAGTTTCAACAACTTTTTAGTCATATTCATAACCGCAGAATATATATATATATATATATATATATATTATATATATACTATATATATATATATACTAGCAAATATATGAACTCCGGGTGCAAGTATTTAAGTTTTAATGTAATAAAAATTATATAAATTAGAAAGGCATAAAACTAAATAAGAATGCAGATAAAGATTTGAACCAGAGGTGGGTATAATCGAAAAATAAAACAACTGAAACTTACTCTTCCATCACTCTCGTCTTTCATTGATTATTTTCTAATTTAAGTATTTAGTTATAAGAGGAGTTAAAGAAATAAAAATGACAGTTATTTTATCTTGTTAATGATTTCATTTCAGATTCATTGAAGAGATTTTTGCTTATATCATTAAAATAAAACAAACCATTAGAAATCAATAATACTCTGCACATATTTATTAAAATCAAATTTTAAATATCAATATGCTAATTAGCCTTCCGTTCACACTGTAAACCGCCATTTTGTTGTATATATAATATATTGCATGTTTAGTATGTAGATATGGTCAACAGTGGCTTCGGCCTCTGGACCATTGATATAATTAACGGGTCGATCCCAGGGGGCCATCCCCCAGGCAACACCTGCCTCGATATTTAAGGAGGCAGGGCTGGGTTTATTGTCCAGTGCCTGACGCGCCCCTTGAGGGGGAATGCCGACGGGATCGACGCAATTTTTCACCTGCCACCCATGAGCTTCGGCTTGTGGGTGGTCCCACGTTAATAGGGACTTTGTGCCTGACCCAGTACAAGTGGGGTACGCGGTAAAATATCATGTTGATATGGTTAACAGTATTAATTAATGTAAAACAATTTTATTATAATTGAGGTTTAAATAAAAATAAAATCATTGAGAATGTGATGTCAATAACTAAGGAATTATGACTTGAGTAGTGATATAGTTTCGGTTACAGACAGAAAAAACACAATCTCCATTATAAAAGTTGAAGTGTTTTTAGAGGGTTTTACATGCTATTAAAATCCGGTAGCACGAGTGTGTTAGTAGTAGCATGTCCATTTGTTCCGTGAAGAACCTCTATGAGGTGGGTTATTTTTTTAATGCTCTTATATATGTGAGGGAGGTTCATGGGAGTTTGTGTGTATGACTATATGTGTATAAATATAAATGTATGTGTGTGTTTACATATATGTGTGTGGAATGTGGGTGTGTGTATGTATCACGGTATCTGTGCCGCGTGACTTCTAGATTTTTAATTGGGTCAAAAGTGGCTTGTTTTGATGCGTGGTGATCAGTGTTATATATATTATATATATATTTAATATATATATATAAATCTAAGGTAATCCAAATGACTGGTTGTAAGGATGATATCCACCTGGGATTCTTCAAAATTCTCACTGTCTATAACCATACTGATATGCCCTTGTAGCTGCCAAACATATATCATACAAGGATTTTTTATACATTCCCTTAAAGAGAGCTCAATGTATATGTAAACAAAATTAGATTATTTATAACAGAGCAATATTATGTTTGTAAGACCCGTATAATGAGGCTAGGCTTCTTAAGAATTTTAAGAAAAATATTTAAAAAAAACCTTTTGAGTTTTGGCTAATAAATTATTACGGATGACCGTTTGTTAAGTTTTTTCCTTTCTTTGAATATATTATAATATATATTAGCGGAGATATGAAGTCAACGCGGTAACTGACATGTTTCTCACTATGCGATTTCAAAACCATATTTTTGTTTGTGCTTTTCCTATATGTGTTTTTGTTCTACATGATATGGAAGGATCAACCAGTTTAGTTTGGGTGATTCTAGTTTAGTTGTGGTGTATGCTGGGATTGTATTTTTTGTGTCGAGTTTTTAGGGAGGGCATTTTGATCTATTGTATCAATTTCCCGATATGTATTTTACTTTATTGTACAGCTAATAATTCCCCTGAATATGGAAGTGTTTGAAAGCGCTTGGTAGAAACATATATGATCTTTTCTCCACCAATTGGATCCCGACAGTAAGAAAAAACGACAAGAAGACTTGACGGTAAGCAATTAAAGATCATCATAAGAAAATACTTACGGTGGTGTAAATAAGTTGCTGCCAAAATATACCACTTATTATATATATATATATATATATTTATTATATATGAGAGAGAGAGAGAGCAGAGAGAGAGAGAAATGTAGACCAAAACCGCGTGGATGTTGTAGAAAATGGATGTTTTATTGTTAGGTAGTGACTTCAGACGTTGGTAAACGTTTCGGTTGTGTAGACCTTCTTCAGGAATTTGGGATTTGAGTTTTGTTTTCAATTGTGAACATTTTCAAAACTGGAAAATTAAGAAGGTCATGAATAAGGGCGTGGGGGAGTCAGTTGTTCGGTGTTATCAGAGGTTGCGTAGTAGAGATTTTTCCTTATTCTCCAGATAGGATATATATATATTATATTATATATATATTATATATTATATATATATATATTATATATATACTAGGGTTTCCCAAAATAATGTATACACTCTTTTCGTGATTCTTTCTCTCGTATCAAATCTTATTTACAAATCAAAATTGAATAATGTAATAACGATTCAAAGAGAGTGTATCATTTTTGGGACACCTATATATATATATATATATATTATATATAATATATATATCGTTGTAACAGCAACATTTGCATGTCTGCAAATCTTGTTCAAGTGTCCTTTCAATTGCCGGTTTGATCTAATTATATCTGGCGAAAATTGGCTGATATATTGCCATAGAACTACCCCTGAAGATGGCCCCCATTTAAGGCAGAAAGTACTCCGAGATATAAACTAATGGCAAATATATCAGCCAATTTTCGCCAAGATATTAATTAGATCAATCGGCACTTGAAAGGACACAGAACAGATTTGCAGACAAAAACGGCATGCGTTGTGTCAACAAAATAAGAAAATGCCTACATAAACTATACATATCTTTACCCCCCCTTCTCTCTTCTCTCCTCCTCTCTCTCTCTCTATAATATATATATATATATATATTATATATAGATAGATAGTATAGATAGATAGTCAAATTGTCGTTTTGGTGACTGTCAGATTCCTGGTCTGTAATACGCATTGGTGAGAAACTGACATCTACTCAAGAAACTGATTAGTGTTGTGCTAAAAATTTCCTAGACTTAGATTACAAATGCTCTATCATTATATTGATTATTCTACTCTATATATTATATTGCAAACTTCATGATTGATATTATTAACATAAATGTACAGTCATTTCCATCCGTGTTTCCAAAACCTTCATAGTATATATATTCACAAGATCCTCATACATGGCAGAATGGTCAATTTCATCATGTAAGACGTAACTACCATTACGGTCAGTCTGAGTTCGAACCCTTACCCAAGGATAGTTGTGTCTAGCCACACTGAGGAGGCATGGATATGCCGAAACACGTGTCTGTGATGACTTATTAATTATTATTAAATTATTAATATATATGCTCCCATAATTTGGTAATGAGCTTCTCTAATTGGTATTTAAATTAACGTCTCATACTAAGGCAAATAAGCAATGATCATTTCTCCGGAAATTGATCTCTCAGTGTACCGAATGATACATACACTTTCTATGTATTTAATATGTTAAACACCAGTCCCGCAATCAAGCTGTCAGTGGGCGAGGGATAAGATATCGGACTACCATACGGTCAGTCTGAGTTCGAACTACCAAGATAGTTGTGTCTAGCCACACTGAGGAGGCAATGATATGCCGAAACACGTGTCTGGGATGACTTGATTAATTATTATTAATTATTAATATATATGCTCCGTTTGTTTTATAAAATTTGTAATGAGCTCTCTATTGATAATTTAAATTACTCTCACTACTAAAGCAAATAAGCATGATCATTTTTCTCCGGAAATTTGATCTCTCAGTGACCGAAATGATACATACACTTTCTATGTATTTAATGTTTTTAAACACCAGTTCCCCGCATCAACTGTCAGTGGGCGAGGGATAAAGATATCGACTACCATACGGTAGTCTGAGTTTCGAACCTACCCAAGGATAGTTGTGTCTGCCACACTGAGGAGGCCATGATAATGCCGAAACACGTGTCTGTGGATGACTTATTAATTATTAATTAATTATTAATATATATATATATATATATATATATATGCTGGCACTGCTGGTGGTGTAAGACGAGCTCATAAGCGATCGTGTTTCCTATGGGCTCCTAACATAAGACAAACAGTTATTCCTAATAATCAACATAAACAAAGGAACACCTCTTGACTGAGATAAATTAATTATTTGCACCATTAAATAACTGCCNAATCCTGATTAATACCAAACTTGGTGAAAGAATATAGTACGTAAGACATCCTGTACGTTGCTGAATTATAGTTACATATGCTTGTAGACCACATATGCCAGCTCACTGGGTTGCAGTATAGCTCAGCCAGTGGCAAGTATAGGCATGATAACAGGAGACTGTGCAAAATGCAGGTTTTATTTCAGAGTACTTCTCATGGACTGGAAACAACAAGAGTTACCCAAGTCAGAATTTTTTTTTTTTTTTCAGTTTTTAATTTGGAGTTAACTTCTTGTTGTGATAGTTAAGTCCCAACAGTAAAAAGAAGTCAAGTGAGATGGGGTAAAATAGACAAGTGTATTTACAATTTTGGTAGCATGTACGACTAGCTTGTCGTTAACGGGAAACAGTCCTCCTTTCCACTCGGTGTCCTCAACTATTTATAGTGAGAACCGGTGCATGTTCTGCACTGTAGGAACGCGCCGGACAAACACTTCTCTTAAAAGTTTTTTTTCATTGATAGGAATACTTGATATCCCTATAACCGTGTTAACTAACATAATCATTGACAAACAAAAAAAAAATCTTAATGCAAAATATTAAACAAGACAAAACATGTAAATTGAAAATGTACGTTGGATTACATATAACATTTACAAATGCATGCAAACGTAGGCCCTAAATAACCATAAGGAAGTTTTGATATGCCGTTAAAAATAAACCAAGCCAAACTAAACGCAAATTCAAAAGGACATTCCTATAAATCCTTGTGACTATTTCTTTCTCCCCCCCAAAATCAAAACCAGCTCCTTGGTTATAATTCTTTAAACAGTTGAAACATAATAACAAATCGTGAAGCTCGTTGGTGTAATGGTTAAGTCGTGAGAAATGGATTCGTCCCGGCCCGAGTTCAAATGCCGGATGTGGTAACTTGTATTTCATTAAAGCGTAATACCCTTGGGAAAGGTATGAAATCTACACTCCTCAGCTATCAGATAAATGTAAGGGCAAAATGGGCTCTTTAAACTTGTTAGGTAACCGGTCTAAGAAGGAAACTCTGAATTCAAACCTGTTGACTCCACTTAAGAAATTGACCTTGTGTCACATCCTTGCTCGTGTGGAGAGGTTGGTAAATATATATCATAAATATATATACAATCGTGATAAACCACTTGGAAAATAGTGTCAGTTACAGACTTCGCACACTGTTTAAAGGAATGATCAAAAAGTCTTATATCGGCGGGAGGTCCCAAAGGAAAATTGTTTTGAAGTTGATTCGTATTAAATCGTAGTATTTTTTTTTTTTTAGATATGGCATTTACCCAACCTATCAACATACTCAGGAATGCCACACAGGTCAATTTTCGAAACGCAGATTAAAAAGTTTATTTAGAAGGCTTTCGCCTTAGTCTAGACCGGTTGTAGTACCACATTAAGAGCCTAGTCTGTCCTATTATTTACCCAATAGCTAGGGGAGAATAGTTTGGATTCTTCTGTCCAGTTTGTGATAGCCTTGCTGAAATGCAAAGCCTCGTCAGGATTTGATTTAGACTGTTCGTGTCCATTTCCTATTGTTACAATATTGCTTCTTAATTATTCTATCGTCTTCTACTGTCTTGTTTTCTTCTGAACCGTGTGGTCTATTAAGGGTTGAGGAGACGTTCTCTCCACCCCCCTTTCTCTCTCTCTCTCGTTCTTCTCTTCTCTCTCTCTCTCTCTCTCTCTTCTTCTCTCTCCTCCTGTCCTCCTCCAGAGATAACTACATATAACGAGTAGGTAATCAAGAGATACATTATAGAGGGGGAAGTGATAGGCAGAAAGTAAAGTTACAGGTCAGTTTTTTTTTTATTTAATTGCAATTACGACTAAATCTGAACGCAATTAAAATGGATCTCTCTCTCTCTCTCTCTCTTCTTCTCTCATCTCTCTCCTCTTCTCTCCTAGAGAACTAACTTAATACTCCACGAAGTGGTAATTGAGTAATATAGGGGGAAGTGATAGGCAGAAAGTAAAGTTATGGTGTTTTTTACTTATTGCAAATTACGAATAATTAGAACCAATTAAATGGATCTCTCTCTCTCTTTCTCCGTCCCTTCCGTTTCTCTCTCTCACTCTCTCTCTCTCTCTCTTCTCTCCAGAGAAAATTATATACGAGTAGGTAATTAAGAGATACATATAGAGGGGGAAAGTGATATGCAGAAAGTAAGTTAAGGTCAGTTTTTTTTTATTGTAATTGCAAATTTTAATAATTTAGAACAGTTAAAATGATCTCTCTCTCTCTCTCCCCCTCTTCTCTTCTCTCTCTCTCTCTCTCTCTCTCTCTGTCTGTCTTGTTCCTCTCTCTCTCTCTTTCTCTGCTTCATTCTTTAGTTCTTGTTAATAAGGAACACAAAAGATATTTTTTTGTTTACTCTGATTCCACTAACCCTGCGTACGTGGTGAATAGACAGAAGACTGTTCCCTCGCTTCTAAATCTAAATTCTAGCTTTCCAGAGTCTCGTCTGATCCGTCACCTCCTCACCAATCAGGGGGTGGGGCTATACTTGTGACGTTTGGATTAAATGTTAGTCCGTCAACTTCATGAACTTTCCTTCGTAAAATTCAAATCTAACACACTTCATTACAAAATGATAGGCCATGCCTCTTCCTTATGTAACACTTTGACGATGAAGTTACACGACGTGCGCTACTGATCTTGTATGTAACTTGCAGACGCATTCGTAAATTTATATTGAGGTAAGTAATCAAGTCTTCTTACCAAAGCTTGGTGGTCGTAATGGCGAAGAGAACAAGATTCATATTTCTTTTTTTTTTTTAAATTTTGTTTCGGCTTGGACTCGCCGTGGCAATTCCAAGAAAATATCCTAGAGATTAGTAATGCTTTTTATTTTATTTCTTTTATTATTAATAATGCTTTTTGATGCGGAATCAGAATCTATCTAAAGGCTTAAGGTTAAAAATCAACACCTGCACGTGAAATTTCTCTACTTGACTATTCAAATATCATTTTTAAAAAGAAATATGTTACAGAAATAAACACGTAATTCCAGCATGTTGAAAGTAGTTCGCATTTTCAAATGAAAAATGAAATAAGTAAAACCAGCTTTCAGATCGTCATTATGGCATGATGGTGACAGTCGGGCCAAGTACCTTTAAGCACTCAGAAGCGCCTGGATTCGAGGGACATGTTTCGCTTTCACCGTCAATATCCGGTTGTTCGTTAACGGAGACAGATTTTTAGACGCATTTTTACAATTATAAACTAAATGCTAACCTTAACCTACCCGCTAACCTAACCATTAAAAAATGTTCCTATGAAACGAGATACGCAAAAGGGTGCCTAAAGGTCATTGGGTCAAATTTCAACTTATTTAGAAGTCAACTTGACTTCTTCAAAATAGTTTCCTTTGGAATATATAATAGATGTGACATTTCTTCAGGAGTCTTCAACTGACACTGCTTTCAGTCGACTTGTCAACAAGTCACCTTTAAGCACCCCAAGGGCGACCTGGATTCAGAAGGACATGTTTCGCTTGCTCGTCAACACCCTGTTGTTTGTTAGGGTTTAAGGGTTAGGGGTTAGGTTTAAGGGTTAGCAGTTAGTTTTATAATTTTTTTTTAATGCCATCTAAATCGCTGGTAAATCAAACAACTCGGGTGTTGACGGAGGCAAACGAAACATGTCCTTCTGAATCCCGGTCGCCCTGGGCGTGCTTAAAGTGACTTTGGTCGACTGAAGCACAAGTGTCCAAGTTGAAGACTTCCTGCATTGTTTACGGAAGAAGGAAATGTCTACTCTTATGTATATCATTCCGAGGAACTATTTTGAAGAAAGTTCAAGCTGACTTCTAATTAAGTTGAAATCTTGGACCATATGACCTTTTAGGCACCCCTTTTGGCGGATCTCGCTTCATAGGACATTTTTCCATTTACACCGTCGAAAATCCGGTTGTTTGTTAACAGACGATTTTAGATTTTTTTAAAAATTATAAACTTAACCTACCCTACAACAACCGGATTTTGACGATGTAAATGGAAAAAAAAATGTTCTTATAATCGGATCGAAATGGGGTGCCTACAAGGGTCATATGATCGAAATTTTTTAAGTCTCATCATTTCTGAATAATGTCGTCCTTATTTCAGTAAACTTGTTGTCTTCTTTCCAAAAAGATCAGAAAAAACTAGTTCATAATGAAATATACATAGCATAATTTCATCAATTGGCTATCCACAACAGCCTAGCACCTATATGATTGCCCAACCTATTGCTCTTATGGAAGCCCCAACCCTTTTTTAAATCATATGGGTGCTGAAGGCCGTGGCTGAGCGGTCTTCATGTTCTTAGAATGATGTTAAACTCTAATCTAGAGGAAGATTCTAAGTTTTGGATATCTGGGGAACGTGGGAGAGCGTCCCTTTGATCCATTGCTTCTAGGCCCATCTGACGCGGAGTGGTAGTACCTGTGTAGGGTGCCCATCTAGGGTTAAGATAGAAAAACATGTGTTTTATAAAGAAGGAATGATTCCATTACGAATGATTTATTTAAACTTTGTCGCATTAAATGTCCCACTGAGGTTGATATCGCAACACAAAACAAACCAAAACCAAGAATGTAAAGTAGAGTTAGTGGGAAAATATCAGAAGGGTCGATGATCAGTCTTGGGGAACTCAGTTTTTGTCTAGAATGGGATCTCATCGTGCTTAGAGACTCACGTGATAGACAAAGGAGGGAAAGTAAAGATTGGATTTAGTTAGAGTTGAAGCAAGTAGTGCCGTCAGGCTAGACGTGTTTTCTATTTTGCTTCTTTTCCACGCAACGTGTGGGTTAAGAATTGAATCTGGGCAATATGCACAAAGAAAATGCTCCGTGTTGTCTCCATGCAAAGAAACAAAAATGAACACAGAGAGTGAAACCTAGCGGAAGAAAACAGATACGGTCGATCTCAAGAAAAAACCCGCTACTAAAAACAGACGTCGCGATGGAATATAAAACACGATAGAGGTTAATTTAATCAGAGGACTACGGCAAACTTCTCTTATATCCCGATTAACTTTTTTCCGCTTTGTTTACAGGGTTTAGAATACATGACTGTTTCCCTGCAGAGGAGTAAAGTCCCAACCCTGTAAAATTCCAAGGTTGATAATTGATTAACTACAATTCGCTACGTTGTGAGACAAAACATTTTAATATATACAGCAATGGAAACGATGAAATTACTAATGTAAGGAGAATGAACATGTAAATACATATCAATATTAGGTATAAACAAGATACCAAAAATGTACTAACATTAAATGTTCAGACTGGAACTAAGGATAGTCCATGCTGTATAAAGGAGTGAGTAATGTTAGGGGGGGGGGGCAAAAGCCCACGCGAGAAGGGGGTAGATAGACTCTACCATGCAGTTCTTGATAAGATCAGCTAAAAGAGGAAGCCGCGTTTGAATGAACGCGCTTAACTACAGAGCCCCCCTAGTGGGAACAAACAGCAACGCAGCGAGGAGATACTCTTCCAGCTAAGAAGATCATTTCTACACCTAAAAGAGGTGTCTGTGTATGTTTACTAAATGTAGGTATCGTTTTCTGGAGAGCTGGAGTGTGTTGATTAAAAAACAACTATTTCTTAGATTGAAAATTTGACAATCATTATTCTACTTCCTGCGAGTTTTTATCAAATTAACATCTATATCGATCCCTACGGCAGTTGGTACAGGTGAATGGGAAGCGCTCGTGCAGCTTCTCGATTCGAACGATCGGTTCGACAGGGTTGCCTTGTCTCCATCTTCTCTATATCTCGCTCTGGAGGCCCCGCTCCGCGGTTAGGGATGAGTGCCAAATCCGGTTCCTGGCGCGAAATCGCTGTTCTTGTGCCCCGTTGGTGCCAAAGTATCGCGCGTACGCCGATGGCATCACCGTGTTCGTTGTCCAGGGTCGAGGACATAGTTCTGCGTGTGAGAGAGGTGAATACAAGGTATGACTTTGTTGACTGGGGCAAAAGATCAATTGGGAGAAGGGAAGGGTTGCGGTTGGGAGCTGGAGAGGTGGCGTTCTTCTGCCATGTGCCTTCAGCTTGAAGGATGATCAATCAAGATCTGGGATCTTGGTTCGGGCCAGGCCTTCAGTTAGAGAGGAATTGTGGAAGTTTAGTATACAATTCATGTTTTTAATTTTTTTTTTTTTTACTGAAGTCTAGTGACAAGAAGTCTTGTGTAATATACTATACGCCGGGTAATATAATAGGTGGAAGAGAGAACAGACAGACAGAGGACGGTAGATTAAGTAGGGATGAGATTATGGTTCTTACTTGCTATTTTCTGGCTTTACTGGCGTCTAACTCAGCAGCCATGTTCTTCGATGGACCTATTGGGCTTTTCTGTTAGAGTTAAGCCCATGTTGATGCGTAGTCGAGAACGACATTTCAGAGGAGCGCCTTCGAGTCCACTGCTCGCTTCTGAAATCTGCGTCGCATCTAATGATAAAACTATTCAGCCTTATCACGTGTTTTTCTAGTGGTCAAGTAAAAAGTTTACTGACCGCCAAATACTTGTCGGCGTAGCTCTTTCCATAGACCCCGTTATTTGAATCTAACGGACCTAAATCAACTATTCTGACTACATACGTACCAAATCAATATCTGCTTATGAAATTATGTCTCCCCACATTCTCAATAATCTTCTGATTATCCTAGTTGATTTTTAACAGTGATATGGTCCTGGACGATCTCTATTCTTCACTCTGATTTTCATATCCTCCAGTCCTCTTCTTCCAAGTTTCTAGAAGACGTTCCACAGACATCATCTACGATTGGTATACCAGTTGGTGGAATTCAAGCTCTTACAATTTCGCAGTCCTCCTAAGTAAGGTGCAGATATTTGTCCGAATTCAGTTTTCCTTTATTTTAATAATTTTTATTATGAAAATTTGAATTAATGTAATTCTCAATGGTTTTTTTTTTATGTTTTTATGTTATGTTTACATGCTTCATGTTACATTTTTATGTTTTATGTTACGGCATCTGTAAGTAGATGTTGAATTTTAGGGTCCGTTAGATTCAAAATAACGGGGTCCTATGGAAAGCTACCCGACAGTTATTTGCGGTCAGTAAACTTTTTACTTGACCACTAGAAAAACACGTGATAAGGCGTGAGATAGTTTTATCATCAGATGCGACGCAGATTTCAGAGCGAGTGGACTCGAAGGCGCTACCTCTGAAGATGTCGTTTCTCGATCTACGCGGAATCAACATGGGCTTTAACTCTTAACAGAAAGCCCAATAGTCCATCGGAAGAACATGGCTGCTGAGTTAGACGCAGTAAGCAGAAAATAGCAAGTAAGAACCATAATCTCATCCTACTCTAATCTATCCGTCTCTGTCTGTCTGTCTGTCTTCTCTCTCACCTATTATATACCCGGCGTATAGTGGATATACAACAAGACTTCTTGTCACTAGACTTCAGTAAAAAAAAAAAAAATTTAAAAACATGAATTGATATACTGTACTTCCGACCAATTCCTCTCTAACTGAAGGCCTGGCCCGAACCAGATCCCGAGGATCTTGATTGGATCATCCTTCAAGCTGAAGGGCACTGGCAGAAGAACGCCACCTCTCCAGGCTCCCAACCGCAACCCTTCGCTCTTCTCCCAATTGATCTTTGCCCCAGTCAACAGCTCATACCTTGTATCACCTCTCTCACACGCAACTATGTCCTCGACCCTGGACACGAACACGGTGATGCCATCGGCGTACGCGGATACTTTGGCACCAACGGGGCCAAGAACAGCGATTTCGCGCAGGACCGGACTTGTCGACTCATCCCTAAGCCTGCGGAGCAGGGGCTCCAGAGCGAGGATATAGAGAAGAGGAGACAAGGGGCAACCCTGTCGAACCGATCGTTCGATCGAGAAGGCTGACGAGCGCTTCCCATTCACCTGTACCACTGCCGTAGGGGATCGATATAGGATGTTAATTTTGATAAAACTCGCAGGAAGTAGAATAATGATTGTCAAATTTTCATCTAAGAAATAGTTGTTTTTTAAATCAACACACTCCAGCTCTCCAGAAACGGATACCTTACAGTTTAGTAACATACACAGGACACCTCTTTTAGGGGTGTAGGGAATGATCTTCCTTTAGCTGGAAGAGTTATCTCCTCGCTGCGTTGCTGTTTGTTCCCACTAGGGGGGCCTCTGGTAGTTAAGCGCGTTCATTCAAACGCGGCTTCCTCTTTTAGCTGGATCTTATCAAGAACTGCTATGGGTTAGAGTCTATCTACCCCTTCTCGGTGGGCTTTTGCCCCCCCCCCCTTACATTACTGTAAGTCCTTTATACAGCATGGACTATCCTTTAGTTCCATGTCTGTAACATTTATATGTTAGGTACATTTGGGTATCTTGTTATACCTAAATATTGTATATGTATTTACATGTTCTATTCTCCTGTACATTATGTATCTTATCGTTTCCATGTGCTGTTATATATATTAAATGTTTTGTCTCACAACGTATCGGAATTGTATGTTATTCAATTATCAACCTTGAATCTTACAGGGGGTTGGTGACTTTACTCCTCTGCAGGGAATACAGTCAATGTATTCTAAACCCTGTTGACAAAGCGGAAAAAAGTTAATCGCGGATTATAAGATGAGTAGTGTTGCGTAGTCCTCTGATTAAATTAACCTCTATCGTGTTTATATTCCATCGGACGTCTGTGTTTTTAGTAGCGGGTTTTTTTCTTGGATCGGACCGGGTATCTGTTTTCTTCCGCTAGGGGTTTCACTCTCTGTGTTCCATTTTTGTGTTCTTTTGTCATGGAGACAACACGGAGACATTTTCTTGTGTGCATATTGCCCAGATTCATTCTTAACCCACACGTGCGTGAAAAGAAGCAAAGATAGAAAACTACGTCTAGCCTTGACGGACTACTTGCTTCAACTCTACTAAATTCCAATGTTACTTTCCCTGCCTTTGTCTATCACGTGAGTCTCTAAGCACATGAGATCCCCATTCTAGACAAAACTGAGTTCAAGACTGATCAATCGACCTTCTGATATTTTCCACTAAGCTACTTTACATTACTTGGTTTGGTTGTTTTGTTTGCGGCATATCAACCTCAGTGGGACATTTAATGCCGACAAAGTTTTGAAATAAATTCATTCTTAATGGAATCTCTTTTTATAAACACATGTTTTTTCTATTTAACCCATAGATGGGACCCTAACAGGTACTACCACTCCGGGTCAGAGTGGGCCTAGAAGCAATGGTGATAAAGGGACGCTTCACGTTCCCCAGATATCCAAAACTAGAATCTCCTCATTAGATAGAGTTTAACATCATTCTAAGAACATGAAGACGCTCAGCCACGGCCTTCTAGCACCCATATGATAAAAAGGGTTGGGGCTTTCCATAAGAGCAATAGGGTTGGGGCAATCATATAGGTGCTAGGGCTTGTTGTGGATAGCCAATTGATGAAATTATTGGCTATGTATATTCATTATGTAACTAGTTTTTTCTGATCTTTTTTGGAAGATAGACACAAGTTACTGAATAGACGACATTATTTCAGAAAGTGATGAGACTTTAAAAAAATTTCGGATCATATGACCCTTAGGCACCCCATTTTCGATCTCGATTCATAAGAACATTTTTTTTCCATTTACATCGTCAAAATCCGGTTGTTTGTTAGGGGTTAGGGGTTAGTTTTATAATTTTTAAAAAAATCTAAAAATCGTCTGTTAACAAACAACCGGATTTTGACGGTGTAAATGGAAAAAATGTTCCTATGAATCGAGATCGCAAAAGGGGTGCCTAAAGGTCATATGGTCCAAGATTTCAACTTAATTAGAAGTCAGCTTGAACTTCTTCAAAATAGTTTCCTCTGGAATATATACATAGATGTAGACATTTCCTTCTTCCGTAAACAATGCAGGAAGTCTTCAACTGACACTGTCTTCAGTCGGACCAAGTCAACTTTAAGCACCCCAGGGGCGACCGGGATTCAGAAGGACATGTTTCGTTTTGCTCCGTCAACACCCGGTGTTTGTTACCAGGCGATTTTAGATGCATTTAAAAAAATTATAAAACTAACTGCTAACCTAAACCTAACCCCTAACCCTAACCCTAACAAAAACCGGGTGTTGACGATGCAAAGCGAAACATGTCCTTCTGAATCCAGGTCGCCCTTGGGGTGCTTAAAGGTGACTTGGTCTGACAAGTCGACTGAAAGCAGTGTCAGTTGAAGACTTCCTGGAAGGAAATGTCTACATCTATGTATATATTCCAAAGGAAACTATTTTGAAGAAGTTCAAGTTGACTTCTAATTAAGTTGAAATTTTGGACCATATGACCTTTAGGCACCCCTTTTGCGATCTCGTTTCATAGGAACATTTTTTAAATGGTTAGGGTTAGGGGTTAGGGTTAAGGTTAGCAGTTAGTTTTATAATTTTAAAAATGCGTCTAAAAATCGTCTGTTAACGAACAACCGGATATTGACGGTGAAAAGCGAAACATGTCCCTCTGAATCCAGGTCGCTTCTGAGGTGCTTAAAGGTGACTTGGCCCGACTTGTCACCATCATGCCAAATGACGATCTGAAAGCTGGGTTTTACTTATTTCATTTTTCATTTGAAAATGCGAACTTACTTTCCGAACATCTGAATTACGTGTTTATTTCTTACATATTTCTTTTTAAAAATGTATATTTTTAATAGTCAAGTAGAGATAATTTTCACGTTGCAGGTGTGATTTTTAACCTTTAACCTTTAAGTAGAATTCTGATTCCGCATCAAAAAGATTATTAATTAATAAAGAAATAAATAAAAAGGCATTACTAATCTCTAGATATTTTCTTGGGAATTGACGGCGAGTGCCAAGCGAAACAAAATTAAAAAAAAAAAAGAAATATGAATCTTGTCTTCTTCGCCATTACGGACCACCAAGCTTGTAAGAAGACTGATGTACTTACCTCAATGATAATTTACGATGCGTCTGCAAGTTACATACAAGATCAGGTAGCGCACGTCGTGTAACAGTTATCGTCAAAGTGTTACATAAGGAAGAGGCATGGCCTATCATTTTTGTAATGAAGTGTTGTTAGATTTGAATTTTACGGAATGTAAAAGTTCATGAAGTTTGACGGACTAACTTTGAATCCAAGGTCATTCAAGTAGCCCCACCCCCTGATTGGTGAGGAGGGTGACGCGATCAGACGAGACTCTGGGAAAGCTAGAATTTAGATTTAGAATCGAGGAAGCAGTCGTTCTGTGCTTATTTCTACACGTACGCAGGGTTATGTTGGAATCAGAGTAACAAAAAAATATGCTTTTGTGTTCCTTATTAACAAGGACTAATAAGAATGGAAGCAGAGAGAGAGAGAGAGAGAGAGACAGACAGACAGAGAGAGAGAGAGAGAGAGAGAGAGAGAGAGAGAGAGAGGGGGGAGAGAGAGAGAGAGATCCATTTTAACTGGTTCTAATTATTAGAAATTTGCAATTAAATAAAAAAAACTGACCTGTAACTTTACTTTCTGCATATCACTTTCCCCCTCTATATGTATCTCTTAATTACCTACTCGTTATATAAGTTTCTCTGGGAGAGAGAGAGAGAGAGAGAGAGAGAGAGAGAGAGAGGGGGGGAGAGAGAGAGAGAGAGATCCATTTTAATTGGTTCTAATTAGTCGTAATTTGCAATTAAGTAAAAAAACTGACCACTAACTTTACTTTCTGCCTATCACTTTCCCCCTATATATGTATCTCTTAATTACCTACTCGTTATATAAGTTAGTTTCTCTAGGAGAGAAGAGGAGAGAGAGAGAGAGAGAGAGAGAGAGAGAGAGAGAGATCCATTTTAATTGGTTCTAATTAGTCGTAATTTGCAATTAAATAAAAAAAACTGACCTGTAACTTTACTTTCTGCTATCACTTTCCCCCTCTATATGTATCTCTTGATTACCTACTCGTTATATGTTAGTTTCTCTGGGAGAGGACAGGAGGAAGAGAAGAGAGAGAGAGAGAGAGAGAGAGAGAGAGAGAGAGAGAGAGAGAGAGAGAGAGAAAGGGGGGTGGAGAACGTCTCCTCAACCTTAATAGGACCCAACACGGTCAGAAGAAAACAGACAGTAGAAGACGATAGAAATAATAAGAAGCAATATGTAACAATAGGAAATGGACACGACAGTCTAAATTCAAATCCTGGACGAGGCTGTTTGCATTTCACATAGTGCTACTACAACTGGGACAGGTATGAATCCAACTATTCTTCCCCTAGCTATTGGTAAATAATAGGACAGACTAGGCTCTTTAATGTTGGTACTACAACCGGTCTAGACTAAGGAAAGCTCTTCTAAATTGAAACTTTTTAATCTCCGTTTCGAAATTGACCTGTGTGGCATCCTGATTATGTGAAGGGGTTGGGTAAATGCATATCTAAAAAAAAAAAATACTATCGATTTAATTACGAATCAACTTCAAAACAATTTTCCTTTGGGAAACCTCCCGCCGATAAAGACGTTTTTATCATTCCTTTAAACAGTGTGGGAAGTCTGTAACTGACACTATTTTCAAGTGGTTTATCACGATTTGTTATATATATTTATGAATATATATTTACCAACCTCTCCACACGAGCAGGATGTGACACAAGGTCAATTTCTTAAGTGGAGTTCAACAGGTTTGAATTCAGAGTTTTCCTTCTCTTAGACCGGTTACCTAACCAAGGTTAAAGAGCCCATTTTGCCCTACTATTTATCGATAGCTGGAGGGAGTGTAGGATTCATACCTTTCCCAAGGGTATTAGCGCTAAGTGAAATACAATTACCACATCCGGCATTTGAACTCGGGCCGACGAATCCATTTCTCACGACTTTAACCATTACACCACGAGCTTCACGATTTGTTATATGTTTTCAACTGTTAAAGAATTATAACCAAGGAGCTGGGTTTTGATTTTGGGGGGAAAAGAAATAGTCACAAGGATTTATAGGAATGTCCTTTTTGAATTTGGTTTAGTTTGGCTTGGTTTATTTGTTTAACGGCATATCAACTCCTTATGGTTTATTTAGTGCCTACGTTTGATTCATTTGTAAATGTTATATTGTAATCCTAACTACATTTTCAATGTTACATTTTTGTCTTGTTTAATATTTTTGCATTAAGATTTTTTTTTTTTTTTGTCAATGATTATTTGTTAACACGGTTATATGATATCAAGTATTCCTATCGAATGAAAAAAAACTTTTAAGAGAAGTGTTGTACCGGCCGTTCCTACAGTGGAGAACATGCACCGGTTCTCACTATAAATAGTGAGACACCGAGTGGAAAGGGAGGACTGTTCCCGTTAACGACAAGCTAGTCGTACATGTACCATTAATTGTAAATACACTTGTCTTATTTTACCCCATCTCGACTTGACTTCTTTTTACTGTTGGGACTAACATCACAACAAGAAGTTAACTCCAAAATTAAAACTGAAAAAAAAAAAAAATTCTGACTTGTTGGTAACTCTTGTTGTTCCAGTCCATGAGAAGATACTCTGAAATAAAACCTGCATTTTGCACAGTCCTCCTGTTATCATGCTATACTTGTCACTGGGCTGGAGCTATCTGAACCCAGTGAGTGGCATATGTGTCGTACAAGCATATGTAACTATAATTCAGCAACGTACAGGTGTCTTACTACTATATTTTTCACAAGTTTGGTTATTAATCAGGATGTTTGTGTTGTAAGTTAGGTGATAAAGACGGATATTATCTGTCCAGATGTGAAAGTCATCATCATAATCATATCATTCCTATCTAATCTTATTATAATGGAGATTGTGTGTTTTTCTGTCTGTAACCGAAACTATATTATTACTCAAGTTACAATTCCCTTAGTTATTTACATCACATTCTCAATGATTTTATTTTTATTTAAACCTCAATTATTAATCAAATGGTTTTACATTATTAATATTGTTAAACATATCTACATACTAACAACATGCAATTATATTTATATATACAACAAAATGGCGGTTTACAGTGTGAATGGGAAGGCTAATTTGCATATTGATATTAAAAATGTGATTTTAATAAATATGTGCTTAGTATTATTGATTTCTAACTGTTTGGTTTTATTTTAATGAATATAAGCAAAAATCTCTTCAATGAATCTTAAATGAAATCCATTAACAAGAAAGAATAACTGTCATTTTATTCTTTACTTCCTCTTTTAACTAAATAGTTAAATTAGAAAAAATAACAATGAAAGACGAGAGTGATGGAAGAGTAAGTTTCAATTGTTCTATTTTTCGATTATACTCCCTCTGTTTCAAATCTTTTTATCTGCATTCTTATTCAGTTTCATTAGCCTTTCTAATTTAATATAATATTTTATTACATTAAAACTTAAATACTTGCACCCGGAGGGTGCATATATTTGCTAGTATATATAATTTTCACAGTTGCATGGTTTAAAGTATTCCTAATGTAATCTATTAATAATGGAGATTCGGTCTCTTTTTTTCTGTAACCGAAACTACGTCACTATTTACGTCAAAGTCATTTTTTTTAGAATTCTATGAAAAATTAATCAAGAGTCAAATTTTCGCGAAAATTTTGGTACTTATTCATCTTTAGAGGAATTTATGTTTAAAATAGTTTTTTTTCCTAAAATATATTTCTTACTAGGTCTATCCACCTCCCTTATATTATTTTATGAAATTCGAACAATATATATTTTACTTGTACGATTTAAAAAATTTTCTATAAAGATAAGAGTCTGAATATTTTTAATCGGTAATTTTTAGAAAACATTTAGAAACTGTCGTAAAACAAAACAAATATCTCAATGGAGGGGACTGAATATGAAGCTTATTAAGTAATTTAAAAAAAAAATGTTAAACGTTTTATTTATTTATTTTTTTCCATTTCTCTCAGGCAATATCTTTCAAAAAATTATTTTTACACCACCCGGAGGGTGTTTTTTTGATAGTACTAATAATTCATACACAACTATATGGTTTAGAGGGAGAATATTTGGATGTGTTTTCATTGTGCCCATTTCTTACGGCAATAACCATTACAATAGTAGCGTATCTTTATTTTTTTTTCTATACATAATTTGTCTCATAACTTAATTGAACGACTTTATTCTCATATTTCAAGTTCGAATCCTATTGATTCCTTAAAGAATTCCTTATGGTTGACCAGCAAAATAGACTTTGAATACGTTTAGATCAAGTTAACATTCTCATTTCTTAATTGGTTTCAGTTGTCTGAACAAAAAGAGATAATACATAGTTGACTATATATCTAAACCGGTTTTTTTTCTGCATGAGAAAAAACTATATATATATATATATATATATATATATATATATATATATATATATATATATATTATTATTATTATTATTATTATTATTATTATTATTATTATTAGTGTGTATGGTTGGCACTATCATACTTGAAAAAGCAGTAGTAATCCAACGTACAGTGTTATTAGAAAAGTGCTCAATATCTGTGATAGAGCGTTGATAGATGAATGAATGAACAAATAAAAGGTTTAGCTTTTATTTATTTACATGGGAACAATATTTACAACCAATAGTTTCCTGCTAACGCATTCGTCAGGTAAACGAAATAGTTGTTTTTTTTTTAAATGATAGAAATAGTTTTTTTTATAGAAATGGTATAAATGGTTAAATGTGTGCGTTTTAAACGCACATATATACCATTTCTATCATTAAAAAAAAACAAACTATTTCGTTTACCTGACGAATGCGTTAGCAGGAAACCATTGGTTGTTAATATTATTTCCATGTGAATAGATAAAAGCTAAACCTTTTATTTGTTCATTCCTTCATATATATATATATATATATATATATATATTATATATGTGTGTGTGTGTGTGTGTGTGTGTGTGAAGAAAGGAAGTGAATCCGACGGTATGTAGTATATTAGGAAAAATGAAAAAACACAGGTTTACCACTCACCACTTAACCCATTTAATCCTGTGTTTTTTCATGTTTCCTAATATACTACATATATATATATATATATATATATATATATATATATATATAGTTGTAGAAAAGTTTTTATCTCTCACACGGTTTCAGTGTTCAATATACGCCTTCCTCAGGAGAAGCAAAGAATATTATATATTCTCGCCTGGTTTAAGATTATTTTTTATCTATGTCTCCTAAAATAAACTTTTGTCTATAAAACTAAAACGTTTTCCTTTGAAATTAATGATTAGTTTCCCATATGTTCACCCGGCAAAAGTAATTTGTGATTCTATCTACAGCTGTGCCAACACCTATCCTCTTTTTTCTTTCTTATATATATATATATATATATATATATATATATATATATATATATATAGATATATATATATATATAGAGAGAGAGATAATCTGCGCGTGGTGTAATGGTTAAGCGCTAATACCCTTGGTAAAGGTATGAATCCAGGTATTCTCCGTGCGGCTATGAGTAAATATGTCAGTCTGGGCTCTTTAACCTTGTATTGGCCACCAGTCTAGAAGAAAAACTCCGAATTCAAACCTGTTAAACTCCGTTGAATATATTATTAAATAAATTGACCTGCTTGGGCGGAGGAGTTTATATATATATATATATATATATATATATATATATATATATATATATATATATATGAAGTTAAACCTAATGAGTCAGATATAGCTACTAAAAGTTTCACTTAGTGCTCTTAAGTGCAAAGATCTTTGCCCTCAAGGTTTATCTTTATTATTTGCTCTACTTAGGTATTGAGCACTCTTAACTTTTTAGCTTTAGAATATCCTGGCGGTTTACATATATATATATATATATTTTATATATATTTACATATGAATTGTTTTTTTTTCATTTGTCCAAGTATTATAGTATCAACCGATTATTTTCGATTGGTACAACTATCTTGATCTTTTATCTTTTCAAAAATTTTTTTCCCCGGTGATGTTTGGTAGTATATTTTTACAATCAAACATTTGGCCGGCTTTATTCTTACTGCAAGGGTTTACCAACAAGTTTATATAATATATATATATATATATATATATATATATATATATATATATATATATATGTGTGGAAATACGATGAGGAAATTAATCCGACAATATGTGAAGAAAATGTTTTCAAAAATATAACACAGGATTTTACAAACAAAGGAAATATTTAAAAAATAAATAACATTATATTCACACCTTCACCATGCACTTAACATTTTCATTTTTCTCCCTTACAAAAATTTCTTTTGCATTGTCCTGATGATGGTTTATCATAACCGAAATTCTTAAGTATAGACATACAAAATTTTCCCTTTGATTGTAACACTCTGTGTCTGTTATATTTTTGAAAACATTTTCTTCATTCATATATATATATAAAAGTAAAGTCGACGGGGAGGCCTAAAGTCGGTATCAGCCAGTCAGCGAGGGAGTCTATCCCCTTTTCAATAGCGCTAGACCAAGGAGATTGTTTTTAGCATATATATATATGCTCTGCAATAATACATGCTCTGCAATAATAGCATCGAGCACTTTTTATGCAATAACTTTTATAACTTGCATATATATATATATATATATATATATATATATATATATATATATTATTGCAGAGCATGTATAAAACCTAAGACTTCTTAGAATCATCAACCGTTGAAGTGCGTTACTTGAAGATTCATATGCGGCGCTGAATCACCAGACGCAAAAGTCAGAAAAGTGTCTTATCAACTGTATTTATAGTGTGAGGTGCCTAACCCGTTCGCCACGGGTAGGATGTGACAAAAGTTCGCAAGTATGGGGCATTCGGCGATGATCGAAGTCGTTTTTCAGTTGTAATGGATCTGCGAAACTAGCTTGCTAACCATTAAACCACAATGGATTACATAGTGGAAGTTTTAGTCACTTGGTAAGATGTGACAATCGCACAATAAGTATATATGTATATACATTATCAAACATAAATAAGTACGTTACTAACAGTTTAAAAAAAAATTAGTTTTCTTCTAAACCCAAAAACTATCATATTATAAATATTACAGTGGAATATTATACCCTCAAAACTTAAATTATATGGTGTTTATTATTACCAAACTCTACAAGACTGAAAGTATCTTACCATATATAATATATATATATATATATATATATATATATATATATATATATATTTGCCTCTCATCCTACTTATGAGGGCGTGACACAAGGACATTTTTAAGTAGGCCTACCCACAAGCCGAAACTCATGGGTTGTAGGCACAAAAATGCGTCGATCCCGTCGGCATTCACCCTCGTGGGGTGGGTGGGGGTCTCGGGCACTGGGCAATAAACCCAGCCCTGCCCCTTTAAATCAAGAGGGCAGGTATTGCCTGGGGGATAATCCCCTGGGATCAACACTATTAATTTTACTTAGCCGCTCCAGAGACCGAAGCGCTCTGAAGCAGGCTATATATATATATATATATATATATATATATGTTTTGTTGAACTCTACTGACGATTCTTGTCGGACGAGTTTTTGCTCAATCCTTTCTAACTGTCTGGCAATTAGAAAGGATTGAACAAAAACTCGTCAGACAAGAATAGTCAGTAGAGTTTGAGCAAAACATGTTTAAAAGAAAAAATGCTGCCAAAATACACTTTTCAAAGCAGATTTTTGAGGAATTCTGCTGTACGAACTCAATCAGATCGTCTGTTATGTTGCTTTCTTCTAGCCACAGCCTCGTAGTCTCCATTGCAATTCTTCAGTTCATGCCTGATTGTTTTACAGTGTTCAGGGAGCATTGGGCAGCAACCTTAATCTCTTTATTTTGATGGCCGGCGTAGATCATCATGATACAAATTATTCTTTTCCATGATTCAGGTGGGTTCCTATTTGTCATCACGTATATGCCTGAAGAAGGGTCCAACCTTTTAAATGATGCGTAGGGTGCATCAATACCTCCAACCTACGGGGAAAAATAACCAAATATATATATATATATATATATATATATATATATATATATATATATAGAGAGAGAGAGAGAGAGAGAGAGAGAGATACTACTACTGATAAAAAGTCTAAAAGTTATTATCCTTTAAGCATGTTCTGATAAGATGACGCGTGTGGTGTAATGGTTACCGTCGTAGGATATTGACACGCTGAGATGAGTTCAAATCCTGGACGCAACAATTTGCATTTTACGTAGTGCTAATACCCTTGGGAAAGGTACAGATCCAACTATTCTGCCTCCAGCTATGGTAAATAGTAGGGCAGACGGGCCTCTTTTACCTTGGTATAGCAACCGGTCTAGGAGATGGAAAACTCTGAGACTCTTTTTTCTTTCCGCCCTGTCGCTGGGGTGTTAGAATGCACCGACTGCACCTCTGCAGAGGGGTAAGACTCCCCCATGGGGCTACCTGTTGGCTGTGTGTGGCGACCCGTGATGCTTAAGGATAGAACCCAAGTGGATGAGCAGTTCATGACTTGCAATATTCCACTTTGGCCCTATCTTTGGCTATACGGGCGGTCGGAGAGGCCCCCTCCGATCAATCGGCTGGTCAAGCCCTAGCACCTATATGATTTTCCCAACCTATTGCCCGTATGGCAAGCCCCAACCAATTTTTATCATATGGGTGCTAGAAGGCGGTGACTGAGGGTCTACATGTCCTGGGAATGGCGTTAAACTCTATCTGATGGTGAGGTTCCAGCTTTGGAGGTTTGGGGAATGTGGAGCACCCCTTCATCACCATTGCTCCTCGTCCACTTTGACCCGGAGTGGTTGTACCTGTTAGGGTCCCATCTATGGGTTAAATAGAAAAACATGAGTTCATAAACAAAATTGTATCATCCAATTAAGAATTGATTTATTTCAAAACTTTATCGGCATTAAATGACCCATTGAGGTTGATATGCCGTAAAACAAACCAAACCAAACCAAACCAAACCAAATCTCTTTTCTTCCTTCTATACCAGTTAGAGGTACTTTACAAAGGTTTATGAAATATGACCAAATTTACTTTAAAACATAGTTTTCACAGTTTTCTTCGAAGTTTAACCTTTTTCAGTTGTTTGAAGAGTAGGCTATAAAAAGTACCAATAAATGTGGGTGGCGGAAAAGGGTTGTACAATATTCAAATTCCCCACCGTCTTACCTGGGATTCGAACTCTGTCCCTTCACCGCTTGCCCACGAGTATCTACCACGAACAATAACAACTAAAAACACCAACTTTAAAATACCCTTTTACTTACAGATAGCACCGACCAGCTCTCCGGTCACCCAACGCCCCTCCCTGCTGGTATTGTTGACGGATTCTTTATCGGTACCATTTTCATTTTTGTTTTTTCTGTCCTTCGATGTTGTTTTTCTCGGCTCACAGGGGGTGGGGTCGTTTAGCCGTGGCTAGGGTCAAATGTTGACTCCACCCTGCCGGTAAACAATGCCGACAATATGAGGCTACTCATGTGATAACGCCTTTTTTTAAGCAAGAGAGAAGAACAAAAAAGGGTTCCATATATCTGTCAGTGGCGCGGAAAAAAGGTCGACTGGCTCAGGAGAGCCAAAGAGAACATTTCTTTCTAGTTGAGCGATCTCTCCAATACAATCGCCATCTTTTCTCTTTAGATTAGCCCGGGAAATAAAGGGCGTTGATACTTTCGGTGTTCAGTTTATATTTATTTTGTATACGCACTTGTTAGGGGTCCGCGAGCGGAGAAAGTGTTTTTACTCTTTTAAATTCAGGGTGCAAATTGTGTCTGTGACTGTTCAAGTGCACTCAAGCGTAAGTGTCCTCTAGATCGGCTCGCTGTGTAACGATAAACGATCCAATCTAGCATAACTATTACTACTATGGTGAGTTTGATTCTCACCGGGTGCTTCATACTGATCAAAGATTAATAAATACGTACAAAAGTGAAAGGTGAAGACTTAATTGGTAATTGATTGATTGATTAATTTAACGTATAGCAACTGTCTATACCTATTTTGTGACATGGGGTTAGGGAATCGTGTGTGTGATTGGTTCTTATGAGTCTTTTTTGGCACATGGTCAAATACGAATATTTTCAAATGTGATCCTATGTGTGATCAAATGTGATCCTATATGTGATCCTAACAGGTACTCCTGGTCAAATTTGGTTTAAAGGCATATCAAGTCTTATGGGTTCTTTATTGCCAAATCTTGTTATATATATATATATATATATATATATATATATATATGTGTGTGTGTGTGTGTGTGTCTGTGTGTGTGTCTATTTGGGCAGAATTCTTTCATTTATACATGTAGAGTTAAACTTTATACATAAAACAATACAAACCGTCCTTGAACAAAATTAATTTCCAATGCAATACACACATTCTAAAATGCCTATAACACCTTCCTCACCAATTCTTCTCCACATTAATATATAAAAAATGCATCACCCCTGATGATGGCGCTTCGAAGTGCCGAAAGTACTCGGAACTGAACTTTGGTGGACTTATCCATCAATTCCACCCAGACATTAAAAGTTGGCCAGAAAATTGGAAAAGATCAAAAATAAAATTGTTAAACAGGAGATGTGCCTTTTGTTAACTCTCTCTCTCTCTCTCTCTCTCTCTCTATATATATATATATATATATATATATATATATATATAGGTTATTTCCTATAAGTCTAACATGATAAAAAGGGAACCACTCTAGATTGATAAATTGTTTATTTATTTATTGATCTACTTGGAAAAAAGAAGACGGGGTTAGGGTTAGGGTTAGTTTAATGGGGAAATGAATAAATAATTTATCAGTCAAGAGTGGTTTCCCCTTTGATCTTGTTAAACTTATAGGAAATAACCTATATATAGATGGTACCCTAACAGGTACTACCACTCCGGGTCAAAGTGGACCAGGGAGCAATGGTGATGAAGGGGTGCTCCACATTCCCCAAAACTCCAGAACTGGAACCTCACCATCAGATAGAGTTTAACGTCATTCCCAGGACATGTAGACCCTCAGTCACCGCTTTCTAGCACCCATATGATAAAAAGGGGTACGGGCTTGCCATACGGGCAATAGGGCTGGGAAAATCATATAGGTGCTAGGGCTTGACATAACCAGCCGATTGATCAGAGGGGGCCTCTCCGACCGCCCGTCTAGCCCAAGATAGGGCCAAAGTGGAGTATTGCAAGTCATGAACTGCTCATCCACCTAGGTTCTATCCTTAAGCATCATGGGTCGTTACCCACGGCCAACAGGTGGCCCCATTGGGGGAGTCTTACCCCTCTGCAGAGGTGCAGGGTGGAAAAGAGTTGGGGTCTACCATAAGAGCAGTAGTGTCAGGACAATCGTATAAGTTGTAGGGCTTGATCGGAGGTGGCCTTTCCGATCGTCCGTCTAGGCTAAATAAGGGCCAAGGTCCGTCTAGGCTAAATAAGGGCCAAAGTGGAGTGTTTCATGTCATGGACTGCTCAGCCAACGGGATTCAAGATAATTTGTAATCAAGTTGATAGACAAATCTAATAGCATAAACAGGGCACCTTTTTAGGTGGGGTATCTTACTCCTCGGCAGAAGATGCTGTTACGATTTTTGTGGGCATCCTTTAGGCTTCAAGCAAGAGCGCTGTCCTGCGGAATTCCTTTGTGTTGAGCAGAGCGCGATCCTTAGTGAAGAATCCTTGCGTTTCTCCTTAGAGTCTCTTAATATTGTGTATGGTCTTTTGGTTGTTCCTTGGTGCTCCCAGTCTTGAAAGTCGTTCGTCAATGTATACAAATTTACATCTGTCAATATCAGCCGATTAAGTAGTTAACCAACCAGGTATTTGGGCTGTTAATTTGTTGAGGTTGCCTAGCTTAGTCAATAAATCTAAGTGATGGCTTGCAGCATGGCTTATATATACCAAAATAATCCAACATATGCAGTCAGCGTATTCTAAGCCTCGCAGACATTGTTTAGTAAGGTTAGTCATGGTGTAATACCTTGTGAGATAGTCTCGAAGAATAAGAATTACAGAGTAGTGATTTAGATGCACTATACTTGCTGCTTGTGTCAGACTATTCAACTATGTTGATTAATAAGTATTATAAGTTAAAAATGTATTTATCTAGCCTCCCAACCCCTATGCGCATGTTAAAATCAATTTCACTAGATACCGATACTATACCCTAACATGTACTACCCCACCAGGTCAGAGTTGACTTGGAATCAATGGCAACGAAAGAGTACTCCGTACTCATCAGAGCTCCAGAATTGAAGCCTCACCACAAGATGTTATATTTAACCAACCTCATTTGTAATAATCTCAGGTTGACAAAATTCAGGTTTAACTTCCAATCTCTTAGCCACTTGTGGTGAAGATAGGCCTTGATTTCCGAGGCAAGAAGCCTGTATTTTTTGCTAACCTGTGTTAACTTGTTAAAAGTTTCTGTCACAATGTTCTTAATTTTGGTGTAGAATTGGATCTGGTGTTCTTTTGTTTCATTCGTGATTGTATATATTTTTTTAAAACACATTTTAGGAGTGATTTTGTTCTATTTAACCCATAGATGGGACCCTAATAGGTACGACTCCGGGTCAGAGTGGACCTGGAAATAATGGTGATTCCCCAGAGCTCCAAAATTAGAACTTCACCGTCATACACATGCCTTTATGTGGACAATAACAATAAAGATGAGGACAATAGGCCGAATAATCCAAATAATACTAATTATCAAGCCTCATCTAATAAATCTAGAGAAATAGTGTAGATAACAATAAAGATGAGGACAATAGTCAGAATAATACAAATAATACTAATTATCAAGCCTCATCTAATAATTTAGAGAAGAAATAGTGTTGATAACAATAGAGATGAGGACAATAGTCCGAATAATCCAAATAATACTAATTATCAAGCCTTCATTTAATAAATTTAGAGAATAGTGTTGATAACAATAGAGATGAGGACAATAGTCCGAATAATCCAAATAATACTAATTTATCAAGCCTCATCTAATAAATTTAGAGAAATAGTGAGATAACAATAGAGATGAGGACAATAGTCCGAATAATCCAAATAATACTAATTATCAAGCCTCATTTAATAAATTTAGAGATAGTGTTGATAACAATAGAGATGAGGACAATAGTCCGAAATAATCCAAATAATACTAATTATCAAGCTCATTTAATAAATTTAGAGAAATAGTGTTGATAACAATAGAGATGAGGACAATAGTCCGAATAATCCAAATAATACTAATTATCAAGCCTCATCTAATAATTTTAGAGAAATAGTGTTGATAAACAATAGAGATGAGGACAATAGTCCGAATAATCCAAATAATACTAATTATCAAGCCTCATTTAATAAATTTAGAGAAATAGTGTTGATAACAAAGAGATGAGGACAATAGTCCGAATAATCCAAATAATACTAATTATCAAGCTCATCTAATAAATTTAGAGAAATAGTGTAGATAACATAGAGATGAGGACAATAGTCCGAATAATCCAAATAATACTAATTATCAAGCCTCATCTAATAAATTTAGAGAATAGTGTAGATAAACAATAGAGATGAGGACAATAGTCGCGAAATAATCCAAATAATACTAATTATCAAGCCTCATTTAATAAATTTAGAGAAATAGTGTTGATAACAATAGAGATGAGGACAATAGTCCGAATAATCCAAATAATACTAATTATCAAGCCTCATCTAATAAATTTAGAGAAATAGTGTAGATAACAATAGAGATGAGGACAATAGTCCGAATAATCCAAATAATACTAATTATCAAGCCTCATCTAATAAATTTAGAGAAATAGTGTAGATAACAATAAAGATGAGGACAATAGTCCGAATAATCCAAATTAATACTAATTATCAAGTCTCACTTAATTTAATGCACTTAACCTAATTCATTCATAATTATCCAAAATTGCTTGGCTGAACGTAAATTCTGACAGGTAAATCCGTACCAGGTCAATCCTGATCCATTGATGTTCAGTCAATATTGTCAATCTAAAATGTTGTCTCCATTACTTTCTTTAAACCTTTATGCATCATCCAACTTTTGAAGTTTAAATGTTTTCAATTAGTTTCTACCGGAGAAAGAACTGCGATCTCTCTCT
>CM042142.1:117275333-117277833 GCA_023376005.1 Doryteuthis pealeii
AAAGAGAGAGATATACATGATAAAGAAGCCTGCATATATGCGGTATGTGTCATCCTAGCATTATACAAGTCGTATTGCATTTTGTGTGTACATATAAGCATATGTATGTACCTATCAGTATATGCAACAAACGTACACTTTGCAATATATTATATATATATATATATGTTGTACCGGCCGTTCCTACAGTGGAGAATATACACCGGTTCTCCACTATAAATAGTAAGGACACCGAGTGAAAAGGTTGTACTGTTTACGTAATGTTACCGTACTGTTACTGTTAGCGGCAAGCTTAGCCGTTCTTGTACCTTATTGTAAATACACTTGTCTCTTTTTAACGCCTACTCGACTTGATTTTTTTTTACTGTTGACTAACATCACACATATATATACCAAGTTTTGTTGAACTGTACAGATAACTGCTGTCGGACAAGTTTTTCGTGATCCTTCTAATTTTTCGGGCCATCTTTCTGGTGTCGGGGTGTAACTGGTATAAAGTCCCCCAAAGGTTTAAAACGAGCGCTTTCGGCAATACAATTTGCCATCCTCAAGTAGGAAAGATTTATTTATTTCGTGTCTCGTTTTTAACGGAACGAGTAGTAGCAAGGAATTAGAAGTGGGAGGTAATAACCATTGGTAGTAGGAGGTTGTAGTAATGGTAAGTGGTTCGAGCGAGCGATGCAGCAGTGATTTTATGTGGGAGGGGGGTAGAAGTTGTGAGAGTTTACAAAACTTGTATAAAAAAAAATTCTGCAAAATACACTTATTTTAATATAATATTATATATATATTATATATATATATATATAATATATTATAGAGGAGAAGAGAGAGAGAGAGAGAGAATACATATGTCAGTATTTATGTGTATAATGAAATGCATGACTTCGGAGCTGTCAGCAGAGGTGAATTTTTTTTAAAGTGGATGAATGATTTATGTGGGAAGAGGTGATGTCGGGATTTTTGATGTTTGAACCTACAGATGGTGCTGCCCCCTCTATTACCCTTTCGTCAAATCAGCCAGTCGAACTACATACACATGCGCAGATTCATTCGTAAATGTGTGTATCTGCGCACATTACTGTTCACTTCGATAAATGGTTTTCCAATGATAATATAGTAAATATATATGAACAGATAGATAGGTACTATGGGGAGTCAAAATGTATGCCATTTTGTTTAGGACAGGTATAATTGAGGGCCGGGTTAGCTCAGTAGGTAGAGCTTCCGGCTAGAAACCACAAGGTTCCTAGTTCGATACCGGTCCTCGCAACTCAGCGTATGAGTAGCACAGGGATCTGTGTGGTAAAGTAAAGGAGCTGACGGTAGGTGTGGCGCCCACCTCAGATGCTAAAACAATCTCCTTGGTCTAGCGCTATTGAAAAGTGGCTAGACTCCCTCGCTGATTGGCGGATACCGACTTTAGGTCGCCCCGACGGACTTTTCTTTTACTTACTGTATTAAAAGTTAAATCGTCATCGGGTGACCCACATATGTATACTGTGCCAGACTAGCCTGAGTTAATAAATAGTTATTTCCATCGAGGCAAGTCGACGCCAAGTCAGTTATTAAACGTCTCCTTCTTGGATTGCTTATGGTAGGTGTGGCGCTCCACCTCAGATGCAAAAACAATCTCCTTGGTCTAGTGCTAGTGAAAAGGGAATAGTCCTCCCTCGGCTGATTGACTGATACCGACTTTAGGCCACCCCGATGACTTTACTTTACTTACTTATTTGCCACACAGGAACATATTCATGCATCAAAATGAAGCTGTCCTCTGTGGATCACATCCCTACTTCTCCACATAGGCGAATCAAAAGTAATGCCATTTTTTGTTTAGGACAGGTATAATTACCAACACAGGAACAGTGTGCTTCTCCACATAGTCCCCGTTCTCTTAATAGCAATGTTCCACCTTCGAATGAGAGCATGTATCTCTGCCCCCGTAAAATTCAGCTGACTGTTCTTTGAGTCACTGCTTCACTATAGATTTCACTTTCTCATCACTGGATAATGCTTGCCTCTCAAGCCCTCTTTCATGCTAAAAGAGAAGCAAACATTATTTCAGTGACGAGGATGTGAAATATGTAGTGAGGAAGTGGCTCAAGAGAACAGTCAATAGAATTTTATGGGGCAGGGATACATGCTCTCATTCAAAGGTGAAACATTGCTATTGAGAGAAACGGTAGCTATGTGGAGGAATAGGAATGTGCAGGGTTGCGCATCTTAAAGAGCATTCAGCCCCTAAATTTATGCAAAATGAATTAATATGTGAACATATATATGGTTATATGTGTATAGGTTAATGATATTTAATACATGTGTGAATGATTTTCAGATCCTAACACCTAGCATTATAAAAAAATTTTTTTAATAAATAAATAAAAAAATAAATAAATAAATAAATGAAATAAATTCATACCACATACACTAAATAATAATAATTTAACATTTACTAAATTACAAAATACTACATAATAAAAAACAAGTGACACAAACT
>CM042142.1:117282833-117309543 GCA_023376005.1 Doryteuthis pealeii
ATAATAATAATAATAATAATAGGACCCAACAAAATAGTAAATGTAGATAATAATAAATGTAGATAATAATAATAATAATAATAATAATAATAATAATAATAATAATAGGACCCAACAAAATAGTAAATGTAGACTTTGCGGGAATAGAGATGAGACTGTAAACCATATACTCTGCGAATGTAGCAAACTAGCACAACCAGAATACAAAAATAGACACGACTGGGTTGGGAAGGTGATCCACTGGGAATTATGCAAAAAATTAAATTTTGACCATACAACAAAATGGTATATGCATAAACCAGAATCTGTTCTTAAGAACGAAATGCATAACATTCTCTGGGACTTTGAAATAAAAACGGATCACCTTATCCCAGCAAGAAGACCAGACCTAGTGTTGATAAACAAAAAAGAAAGAACTTGTCAACTGGTGGATTTTGCTGTGTCAGCAGATCACAGGGTGAAACTAAAGGAAAATGAAAAAATGGACAATTATCTGGACCTTGCCAGAGAACTGAAAAAGTTATGGAATATGAAAGTAAAAGTTATACCAATTGTAGTTGGTGCACTTGGAACGGTCCCAAAAGGATTGGAAAAGGGTTTGAAAAGTCTGGAAATCATAGGAAATATTGATACCATCTAGAACACTGCACTGCTGTAATCTGCCAGAATACTCAGAAGAGTCCTGGAGACCTGAGGAGATTGCTGTCACTCAGACTCCAGTGAAAGACCATCAGCTAATGCTGATGTGAAAACTCAAAAAGAGCAAATAATAATAATAATATCTTTTCAGCTAGTATATTAGGTCTGAGACCTGTCAGCTGTTCCTTATAAACATTCATTTTAATTCCACAGAATATTTATAATCATTCCACAGATTATCCAACCTTGCCTTGAAGGAGTTTAGAGATGGGGCATTCACTACTGATGATGGTAGTTTATTCCATGTATTCACCACTCTGTAACTAAAATAATTTTGTCTTGCGTTTGCTTTACAAATTTTTTTTAAGTGTTTTAGTTTATGTCCCCTGGTATTGATATTTTGAGCAATGTTTAGTAGGTCAAAGTTCGTTGAGTAAAAACCATCTGTATATTTGTAGACTTCAATCATATCCCCTCTTGTACGTCAATAAACCAAACTTGGTTAGTCAATGTTCCTAAGTCATTATTCATACGAAAGGGATTTTTAATTATACACTAATTTAGTATCTCTCGTCTGAACTCCCTCAATGAGTTTTGTGTCCTTGATTAGTCTTGGACTCCAAGCCACATTAGCAAATTCCAAACGAGGTCTTACCAATGCAATGAATAAATTTTTCAGCATTTCTTTATCCATGTATTCATATGACCTCCGTATTAATCCTAATATCTTGTTTGTTTTATTTACTTGTATTTCTATGTGTTTTTGAAAATTTTAATTCACTGTAAGTGTTGAAAAATATTCGTCAGTTTCTGATTAATAAGCAAAACTTCTGATTTATTCAAGTAATACCTGGGTGCCAGAGAACTCAATTGGAATCCTATTCTAATTAAATAAAAACTATTTTAAGATTAAAAACGTGTAGTATATTTCGCTGGAGTTTGAACTTAGCTTCTTCAACTTATATAAAAGCTGAAGAAGCCGAGTTCAAACTCCAGTGAAATATACTACACATTTTTGTATGAGTTTTGTTCTTTCATTCCTTATATTTTACCTCATTCTGTCTGATTCATTCCAACCCCTTTTCCTCATATATATATATATATATATATATATATATATATATATATTTGTGTGTGTTTGTGTGTGATCATGTGTGTTGGTGTGTAAATATGTGTGTGTTTACTTTTTCAACGTACACAAACGGGTGATACCATGCACACATGCACGTCGGTGAGGCTATTTGCAATTCACACAGTACTAATACCCTTCGGAAAGGCATGAATCCAATTATTCTCCCAACAGCTATAGGTAAATAGTAGAACAGACTGTGCTCTTTAACGTTGGTATGGCAACCGGTTTAGGAGAAGGAAGACTCTGAATTCAAGCCCGTTAAACTCCGCTTAAAGATTGACCTTGTAACACATCAAGCTCGTGTGGATTTGGTTTGTTTTGTTTGGTTTGTTTTACGGCATATCAACCTCAGTGGGTCATTTAATGCCAACAAAGTTTTGAAATAAATTCATTCTTAATGGATAACCAATTTCTTCTCATAAACACATTTGTCTATTTAACCCATAGATGGGACCCTAGCAGGTACTACCACTCCGGGTCAGAGTGGACCAGGGAGCAAAGGTGATGAATGGGTGCTCCACATTCCCCAAACCTCCAAAACTGGAACGTTACCATCAGATAGAGTTTAACGTCATTCCCAGCACATGTAGACCCTCAGCCACCGCCTTCTAGCACTCATATGATAAAAAGGGTCGGGGGTTGTCATAAGGGCAATAGGGTTGGGGCAATTATATAGGTGCTAGGGCTTGACGTGACCAGCTGATTGATCGGAGGGGGCCTCTCCGATCGCCCGTCTAGCCCAAGAAAGGGCCAAAGTGGAGTATTGCAGGTCATGGACTGCTCATCCATCAAGACTCCCTCCTTAAGCATCGCGACTCGCCACCCACGGCCACCAGGTGGCCCCAATTGGGGGATTCTTACCCCTTTGCAGAGGTGCAGTCGGTGCATTCTAACGTCCCAGCAGACAGGGTGTATGGAGGGGCTGTTAAATACATATACTGACACGCGCGTGCGCACGTACACACACACACACACACACACACACACAAAGAAATATGCGTTTTTATTATGACATTTACTACTTTAAAAAATGAAAAAAATGTTTATCGCGTAGCAGACGGTAACAGCGCCTATAAACTGCTTGCAATATGTAATATGAGTTTGCAGGTTTATAATTTCTTAAAAATATTTAGTAAACCACTTCGTAGATTCCATGACATTTTATTTCATGTATGTCTTTGATAATTAGTGTCTTTATAAATGTTTATAATAAGCAGCGATGTTTTGTTGAACTCGGCGGACAATTCTTGTCTGACGAGGTTTTTTTTTCAATCCTTTCTAATTGTCTGGCCATCTTCTTTATATCGGGGTGGAATTGGTGTATGAATCCACGAAAGGTTCTAACACGAGTACTTTCTGCACTGTTTAGTGCCATCATCAGGTGTGAACTGGTGATATGTTTCCGTTGTTTCTTTTTAAACAAACAGGAACAGTAGGAATAAGTAGGAGGAGGGGCCCGTAAGTTGATGAAAATGTTATGGGGAATGGTGGGAGGAGAACTGGCGGGAAATTATAGGCATTTGAGAGTATGTTGGCTGGTTTCGAAGTTGATCTTATTTAAGATGGGCTTCTTTTTTTTTTAATGTATAGGGCTTCGAGTATTTGAATTGTCCGTCGAGTTCAACAAAACAAGCATAAAAGAAAAATGCTGCCAAAATATACTTATTATAAATGTTTTCTATACATTATACTTATTTTCTATAATGATTTCGACATTGTTTTCTATATTTTTTTAAAAGTATGAACTTCTATATTGTTTTCTATTTGGTTTTTAAATTTGACTCTTTGCCTACTTCGGGGGTTAGTTTTTATATAAATATAAACAGACTGGCGAAGTGAGAGACTAAAATTAGACCGACAGGTTGACTGTTGAATTTTACGGTGTAGAGTTGAGAGCACAATCTAAGGGCTCTTTACGAGAGGAACCAAAGCATTCATTATCGAAGGACTGTTTACCAGGAACTGAGGACTCTTTACCAGAGAAACCAAAGGATTCATTATCGAAGGACTGTTTACCAGGAACTGAGGACTCTTTACCAGAGGAACCAAAGCATTCATTATCGAAGGACTGTTTACAGGAACTGAGGACTCTTTACCAGAGGAACCAAAGGATTCATTATCGAAGGACTGTTTACCAGGAACTCTTTACCAGAGGAACCAAATTCATTACCATTATCGAGGACTCTTTACCAGGAACTAAGGACTCTTTACCAGAGGAACCAAAGGATTCATTATTGAAGGACTCGTTACCAGGAATTGAGGACTCTTTACCAGAGGAATTCATTATTGAAGGACTCGTTACCAGGAATTGAGGACGAGGAACCAAAGGATTCATTATCGAAGGACTGTTTACCAGGAACTAAGGACTCTTTACCAGAGGAACCAAAGGATTCATTATTGAAGGACTGTTTACCAGGAACTGAGAATTCTTTACCAGAGGAACCAAAGGATTCATTATCGAAGGACTGTTTACCAGGAACTAAGGACTCTTTACCAGAGGAACCAAAGGATTCATTATTGAAGGACTCGCTACCAGGAATTGAGGACTCTTTACCAGAGGAACCAAAGGATTCATTATTGAAGGACTCGTTACCAGGAATTGAGGACTCTTTACCAGAGGAACCAAAGGATCATTATCGAAGGACTCTTTACCAGGAACTAAGGACTCTTTACCAGAGGAACCAAAGGATTCATTATTGAAGGACTCTTTACCAGGAACTGAGGACTCTTTACCAGAGGAACCAAAGGATTCATTATCGAAGGAGGAACTAAGGACTCTTTACCAGAGGAACCAAAGTGTTCATTATCGAAGGACTCTTTACCAGGAACTAAGGACTCTTTACCAGAGGAACCAAAGGGTTCATTATCGAAGGACTCTTTGCCAGGAACTAAGGACTCTTTACCAGAGGAACCAAAGGATTCATTATCGAAGGACTTTTTACCAGGAACTAAGGACTCTTTACCAGATGAACTAAAGGATTAACTATCGAATGACTCTTTACCAGGAACTAAGGACTCTTTACCAGAGGAACCAAAGGATTCATAATCGAAGGACTCTTTACCAGGAACTAAGGACTCTTTACCAGAGGAACCAAAGGATTTATTATCGAAGGACTGTTTACCAGGAACTAAGGACTGTTTACCAGAGGAACCAAAGTATTCATAATCGAAGTACTCTTTACCAGGAACTGAGAATTCTTTACCAGAGGAACCAAAGGATTCATAATCGAAGGACTCTTTACCAGGAACTAAGGACTCTTTACCAGAGGAACCAAAGGATTCATTATTGAAGGACTCGTTACCAGGAATTGAGGACTCTTTACCAGAGGAACCAAAGGATTCATTATCGAAGGACTGTTTACCAGGAACTAAGGACTCTTTACCAGAGGAACCAAAGGATTCATTATTGAAGGACTGTTTACCAGGAACTGAGAATTCTTTACCAGAGGAACCAAAGGATTCATTATCGAAGGACTGTTTACCAGGAACTAAGGACTCTTTACCAGAGGAACCAAAGGATTCATTATTGAAGGACTCGCTACCAGGAATTGAGGACTCTTACCAGAGGAACCAAAGGATTCATTATTGAAGGACTCGTTACCAGGAATTGAGGACTCTTTACCAGAGGAACCAAGGATTCATTATCGAAGGACTCTTTACCAGGAACTAAGGACTCTTTACCAGAGGAACCAAAGGATTCATTATTGAAGGAATCTTTACCAGGAACTGAGGACTCTTTACCAGAGGAACCAAAGGATTCATTATCGAAGGACTCTTTACCAGGAACTAAGGACTCTTTACCAGAGGAACCAAAGGGTTCATTATCGAAGGACTCTTTACCAGGAACTAAGGACTCTTTACCAGAGGAACCAAAGGGTTCATTATCGAAGGACTCTTTACCAGGAACTAAGGACTCTTTACCAGAGGAACCAAAGGATTCATTATCGAAGGACTTTTTACCAGGAACTAAGGACTCTTTACCAGATGAACTAAAGGATTAACTATCGAATGACTCTTTACCAGGAACTAAGGACTCTTTACCAGAGGAACCAAAGGATTCATAATCGAAGGACTCTTTACCAGGAACTAAGGACTCTTTACCAGAGGAACCAAAGGATTTATTATCGAAGGACTGTTTACCAGGAACTAAGGACTGTTTACCAGAGGAACCAAAGTATTCATAATCGAAGTACTCTTTACCAGGAACTGAGAATTCTTTACCAGAGGAACCAAAGGATTCATAATCGAAGGACTCTTTACCAGGAACTAAGGACTCTTTACCAGAGGAACCAAAGGATTCATTATTGAAGGACTGTTTACCAGGAACTAAGGACTGTTTACCAGAGGAACCAAAGTATTCATAATCGAAGTACTCTTTACCAGGAACTGAGAATTCTTTACCAGAGGAACCAAAGGATTCATTATCGAAGGACTATTTACCAAGGATCCAATTCCACTGGAAAAGTGCTCATGCTTGAGAGCTCCAGGATGGCTCAAAAGCTTCTAACACACAATACACACAGCAGATTTTAAATTTTTTGCTGTCCTTCTCTTAGAGTGGTTGCCAACCCAGGCTAGAGAAGCTCAATTTTCCCAGCTGTTTTACACATTGCTGGTGGTTAGTTTCAAATAAATATAAACAGACTGGCGAAATGAGAGACTAAAAATAGACCGACGGGTTGACTGATTGGTGACCTTGTGCACGTAAAAGGATACCGGCATATGTGTATTCGTGTGTTTTTCCAAATGTTAATGCCTCTAAGTATTATGTAACTCGTTTCTTCAAAAGCCAAAAGTCATTAAAATATTTTCGACGTAACACCTCCAAGGACCAAGAATAACAGTATCGACTTCCTTGACGTTAATTACTACTAATCCTTTTTTCCAACCACACTTAAGTGAGATGTATTCCTTTTATTAAACTCTGTAAAGGTTGACAATAACGGTAAGAGCTTCATTCTTATTCTTTCTGTTATTGATGCTGCTGCTTCATCATATAAGATATTTATATTAAAGTGTTTTCCCAAATTACTCAATTCCGGACCACTTCTCAGTCAATCATGAAAATAATTAATAATTATGGTAGACATTTTTTTTTAAATATTTCTCCTCGACCTGAAAATTTACTGTCAAGGCAGATTTCAAACTTAAGTCTTTTAACTAATTGGATTTTTGGGATCATAGAGTGTTGTGGAGTTTTAAGTGGTCAAATAAGAACAAGACGACGGGTAACAAATGTAGGAAAATGTATTAACAAAAGAGTAGACAATTAGAGTACAGAGAAGTGGGAATTACGTCCGACAAATAGAGTTATGAGCTGACTCGCATTGGCTTCCTCTCAAGCCATAATTGTCTCTGTTATTTATAGTAACCGTCGGCGCATTCCATTAGTTTATAGGGTATATCACCTATAACATAGAGTAACATATTTAGTATAAGAAATGGTTTAATTGAATTGTGTGATTTCAGAAATAATGGTAAGAAAAAGGGGACCAAGTAACCAATAAGCACCCCAGCTGGGAGCTGTTTTGAAAGGAACACCTTTTGCTTTTTATCGTAAATTCCTGGTTGTTTGTTTACAAACAACAGGAGATTTTTTTTGCATTGGAATTTCACTGTAAGATTTTTTTTTAAAGTTTGTTTATGTATATTTACAACTCAAAGGAACGTTTTTATACTAAAATAGTTTTCGATTTTAATAAAAAAACCAATCGTTATTTCCTATTGTTGTTGTTAATTCAATAGGATTTTTTTTTAAATTTTAAAACTTTAAACAAAAGACACGTTTTTATATGAAAGACGCATTTTTTATATTAAATTAGTTTTTTTATTTATTTAATCAGAAGAAAAATGTTCAACACATTACTATGTGTGTATTTACCCAACCCTTCCTCCATGAGCAGGACGCGACACAAAGTCGACGATGCCGAAGTATTACACGAAGTTACAGAAATTTCACTATTTCTTTGAAATAATTTATTTTTTATTTCAATGTATTTTAACATCCAGTGGTAGTAAGGGCGTTTCCAAACACTTTTGGAGATTAAAGAAACAGTTAATTTCTTCAGAAACATACACCAGACCCTCAAATAACAACCACCTTTTACTAAAAAAATGCATTGGAAATGATTTTTACTATAGAAATATATTGAAAATTATTTTTTACTGTAAAAATGCATTGGAAATGATTTTTACTATAGAAATACATCGAAAATTATTTTCTACTGTAAAAATGCATTGAAAATTATTTTTATGAGAGAAATACATTGAAAATTATTTTTTACTGTAAAAATGCATTGGAAATGATTTTTACTATAGAAATACATTGAAAATTATTTTTTACTGTAAAAATGCATTGGAAATGATTTTTACTATAGAAATACATTGAAAATTATTTTTTACTGTAAAAATGCATCGGAAATGATTTTTAGTATAAAAATACATAGGAAATAAATTTTACTTTAGAATTTCATCGGAAATTAATGTTACTATAAAAATGCATTGGAAATGATTTTTACTATGAAAATATATTCTAAAATAATTTTTACTATAAAAACGCATTAGAAATGATTTTTACTATAAAAACACATTAGCCAATGAATTGTTTCTATAAAGATATATTGGGCATTATTTTTACTAAGAAAATGCACCAGGAATTATTTTACTATGAAAATGTATTGGCCAATGATTTTCACTATAAAAATGCATTGAATTATCATTTTTAGTATGAAAATGTATTAAACATTATTTTTACTATAAAGATGCATTGGAAATGTATCTTAATTTGATTTGATACAGTGATCTGACGAAGACTTCGCCCATCTCAGTCTTTCCATAAAACATCTAATTTTCACGTTCTATTTAACTTGGGGTTTTATCATGGGAATTGAGAAAACGAAGACACGAAGTCCTCACGGAATGTCCCGATGGTCATATGACAAATGGACTATAAAAATCCCACCCACGATTTCGATTAATTGGGTAATCGGACGGAAACGGGTGCTTAACTTCATCATGCAATTTGGCTATGACACGAACACAGGGTTCACACGCACATGAGACAATGACTGGCCCCTAACGAGGTTTTTTTTGGGGGGGTGGGGGGCTACCCAATTGCTTACTGACCTGTTCTCTTCTCTGGTACCTTTTGTGGAACGCCAGTAATGAATCTTAGTCAAGATCGATTACTAAAGGGAGACGATCACAGGGAGAAAGGAATTCATGCCTTCCCAAGAGCAGTACCGTTAAGAAAACACAACCCAAGTTAAAATCTGAAATCTGTATGCTAATCACGTGGTCTGGTGCATCTCGAACGCACAAATATGCCCCGCGGTCGGTGGGGCTAAGAATACGCTGAGTAAATCCACTGCAGAGAGATAAGACTCTCCCATAAAAGAAAGAGAGTCTCCTAAATATTACCTGATGGTGAGGCTCCAGTTCTGAAGATGTAAGTAATGTAGATTACTCCTTTATTGCCATTCCTCCCAGATCCACACTAACCCAGAGTTGTAGTACCTATTAGGGTGACATTTATGAATATATATGAAAGGTGACTATGAATATATAATTATTCGTATTCGATAGGGATACGTAATTCCACCTATCTATACATATATAAAGGGTCTATACATATATAAAGGACACTTGTATGGATCTGTATGTCCGGAGGAAACTTCGAAAGTAAAACAATTAACGACAAAATAAATATATATATACACATTAAATATCACCAGGGCTCGGGTTTTGAGCAAAAATGATAGAGATTTGATTTATATTCGTGAAGATAATTAAAAAATAAAATTTAAATGATAACAGCATGGAATTTTTTTTTGCGTTTAATATCTTAAATAGTAGACATTAACATTTCTTTTCAGAGTAGCTGGATCAATGCAAGGTCTATTTTTTTACATAGGGGTTTAAATAGGGCAACTCACGAGGATTCAACTCACGATTCAGTAATAATGGATATGCGAGGCTAACTTAAAAAATCTCCCTCTACCCAGGCGACGCCGGGTAGCCGCTGCTAGTTAAATATAAATCAATTAATTGATTAATTTAATCAATTAAAAATAGTCACGTGAAGACATTATTGTTTATTTTTATTTATTACTTGAAAGCATAAACGTTTGTGCAAACAAATTATTGTTATTAAACAGAAATTATGGTTATTTCCTAGTTAAGTAACATGATATTACAGGCTGACCCAGAAAAAACAGAACCCAAATTATTTATTTTCCCATTAAACTAACCCTAACCCTAAACCCTAACCCTAACCCCCCCCCAGTTGAGTAACATTATATTATAGGGTGACCCAGAAAAAACAGAACCCAAATTATTTATTTTCCCGTTAAACTAACCCTAACCCTAAACCCTAACCCTAACTCCCCTAATTGAGTACCATAATATTACAGGATGGTCCAGAAAAAACAGAACCCACAAATTTTGTAATAAAACTGTTAATTTTAATTTTAATTTTTTTTTAAGTTTAAATCCAACAAGGGTTAGAGTTTAGAGTTAGGGTTGGGGTTGGGGTTGGGTTTTAGGCTTAGTTTAATGGGAAAATAAATAAGAAATTTGGGTTCTGTTTGTTCTGGGTCATTCATGTTACTCAACTAGGAAATAATCGAAATGATTACTTGAGACCAAATAATTATTTGTATTAGATAGGAATACTTGAAAACATGCAATTTAAAAAAAAAATTATTAGGGTTAGGGATACTTGATTTCATATAACTGTGTGTAAAAAAAACTCTTATGAAACAACACAAAAATGTAAAAAGCAATGTATAATGAACACAATTCCCTAACTTCTCGACATAAGATAACATTAGCTGATTTGAAATGCCGTTAAAATCAAACAAGCAAGCAAACAATAGTGTATGTAATTCGCTGATTAAGATGCAGCAGTAAGCATCTCTCTCTCTCTCTCTTCCTCTCTCTCTCTCTCTCTCTCTCTCTCTCTCTCCCTCTCTCTCTCTCCCTATATATATACGATTTTATATATGAAAATGGTGATTTACCGGTGAAATTGGACACAATGGTTAGTTGATACAAGTTTCACAATGATAAGACAGCGATATAACAAATATAAAGTTCTCAATACGTGAGTAGAGCAAATTTGTTATTATAATGGTATACACATGAATAACCTACTCGAGTTTAACCATAAGAATCTTCAGGGTTAAATTCACTGAATTAATCAAGATATTGATGATTAATTCCAGCCGATAATACGCGTGTATTTAGTGGTTATGACGGTTAATGACAGATTCCTATATATATATACAGAGAGAGACAGACAGACAGACAGAGAGACAGAGCTTTGAAAAAATCACCATGTATCTTCTTATTATAATGGAGATTGTGTGTTTGTCTGTCTGTAACCGAAACTATATTACTACCCAAGTCAAATTCTCCATGATTTCATTTTTATTTAAACCTCAATTATTAACAAAATTGTTTTACATCATTAAGACTGTTGACCATATCTATATTCTAATAGCATGCAGTTGTATTTTTATATACAACGAAATAGCGGTTTACAGTGTGAACGGGAAGGCTAATTTGCATATTGATCTTAAAAATGTGATTTTAATAAATATATTCTTAGTATTATTGATTTCTAATTGTTTGGTTTTATCTTATTGAATATGAGCAAAAATCTCTTCAATAAATCTTAAAAGAAATCCATTAACAAGAAGAAATAACTGTAATATTATTCTTTACTTCCTATTTTAACTAAATAGTTAAATTAGGAAAATTTATCAATGAAAAACGGGAGTAATGGAAAATGATGGAAGAGTTAGTTTCAAAATTGTGTCTATTTTTCAATCATACCCCCTCTGTTCCAAATCATTTTATCTGCATTTTTATTCAGTTTCATTAGCCTTTCTAATTTAATATATTTTATTATATTAAAACTTAAATACTTGCACCCGGAGGGTGCATATATTTGCTAGTATATATAAAAAAGCCATTTAGACAGATTTTACCAGAAGATGATTTTCACTGAACAAATGCACTTGTCACGTTTACTCGCACATTTTTCTGTAGAATTTTTTTCTGACTTGTCAAATATTTTGAAAACTTTAAAAAAAAAAAAACTTTCTAAAACCAGTTTCTTTCGCAAGAAATTGTCTCCAGACGATTACATAAGGTCGAAATTGTTGAGAACATTTTTAAAAAATGAATAACATAAAATAAATATTCTTGTTTGTCTCATGCATCACACCAATTCAGCGTATGAGTAGCACAGGGGTCTTTGCTGCAAAGTGAGAATGGCGCTCCACCTCAGATGTCGTAACTATCTACTTCGTCTAACGCTATTAAAAATGGAATAGATTCCCTCACTGTCTTGCTGATACTGACTTGATACCACCCAACGATTTTCCTTGTACTTTTCTACACACACACACACACACACACACAGATATATATATATATATATATATATATATATATATATATATATATATATATAGATAGATAGATAGATAGATATTATTTATATTTTGCTTGAAGGCAATTATAAATGCATGTATCGCATAAAATTCGATAATTATAGAAAATAATCTTGACAAGTGAATCCCGGCAAAGGATGGCTCGCTATGCAGAACACCGTACAGACTGAAGAGACTTAATAAAGTCGAAACAGTCTGTACGGTGTTCTGCATAGCGAGCCATCCTTTGCCGGGATTCACTTGTCAAGATTATTTTCTATAATTATCGAATTTTATGCGATACATGCATTTATAATTGCCTTCAAGCAAAATATAAATAATAATTTATTCAACAATGCTTCTATAAAAAACAACATCCAAAATCTTATATATATTATATATATATATATATATATATATATAATATATATATACAGAGGGATAGAGATAGGTCAATTTCTTAAGCGGAGTTCAACAGGTTTGAATTCAGAGTTTTCCTTCTCCTAGACCGGTTGTCTAACCAGGGTTAAAGAGTCCGATTTGCCCTACTATTTATCCATAGCTTGAGGGAGAGTAGGATTCATACCTTTCCCAAGAATATTAGCGCTAAGTGAAATGCAATTACCACATCCAGGATTTGAACTCGGGGCGACGAGTCATTTACCATGAATATATATATATGTGTGTGTGTGTGTGTAAAAAACGATAAACAAAAATTATACGTACACACACACACACACACACACACACATAATTATATTTTATATATATATATATATATATATATATATTTATATATATATATATATATATATATTCGTTTTTCAGACTACTAGACTAATCTAGACGAAATTTGGCGTAACGGCTCCATTTGATTTTTTAGGTGTTTCAAAGTTATTTTGGATAAGGGTTGTCTGGAATATTTTGGCTTAAAATTAATGAGGAAGGTCTAATTCGGTCCCTTAACGGGCATACCTGGGATTCCAGGCTTTATCTAGACTTACTTTGCACTGAATAACTTTATCCTAGAAAAAAAACTTAAATGTCACTCTTTAATATTTATTACTTCTGTGAACATCTGACAAGACGATGTGTGTTGATTAAGATGATTTTGCTATAGAAATAAATTGAGAATGATTCTTACTTTTAAAATGCATTGGAAATTATTTTTACTATAAAAATGTATTGGGAATGAATTTTGCTATAAAAATGTATTGGAAATTATTTTTACTATAAAAATGCATTGGAAATTAGTTTTACTATTAAATACATTGAAAATAATTTTTACTATAAAAATGCATTGGAAATTATTTTTACTATAAAAATGCATTGGAAATAATTTTTACTATTAAATACATTGAAAATGATTTTTACTATAAAAATGCATTGGGAATGAATTTTGCTATAAAAATACATTGGAAATTATTTTTACTATGAAAATGCATTCGAAATAATTTTTACTATAAAATATATTGACCGCCCAGTCGGCTGGGGCGTTAGAATGCCCGACTGCACCTCTGCAGAGGGATAAGACTCCCCCAATGGGGCCACCTGTTGGCCGTGGGTGGCGACCCGTGATGCTTAAGGATAGAGCCCAGGTGGATGAGCAGTTCATGACATGCAATATTCCACTTTGGCCCTATCTTGGGCTAGACAGGCGGTCGGAGAGGCCCCCTCCGATCAATCGGCTGGTCACGTCAAGCCCTAGCACCTATATGATTTTCCCAACCCTATTGCCCCTATGGCAAGCCCCAACCCCTTTTTATCATATGGGTGCTAGAAGGCAGGTCTACATGTCCTGGGAATGACGTTAAACTCTATCTGATGGTGAGGTTCCAGTTTTGGAGGTTTTGGGGAATGTGGAGCACCCCTTCATCACCATTGCTCCCTGGTCCACTCTGACCCGGAGTGGTAGTACCTGTTAGGGTCCCATCTATGGGTTAAATAGAAAAATGTATTTATAAAAAAATTGTATTATCCATTAAGAATTGATTTATTTCAAAACTTCATCGGCATTAAATGACCCACTGAGGTTGATATGCCGTAAAACAAAACAACCCCCCCCAAAAAAATTTTTTTATTGAAAATGATTTTTACTTTAAAAATGCATTGGGAATGAATTTTGCTATAAAAATGCATTGGAAATTATTTTTACTATGAAAATGCATTGGAAATAATTTTTACTATAAAAATACATTGTAAATGATTTTTACTATAAAAATGCATTGGAAATAGTTTTTACTATGAAAATGCATTGGAAATTAATTTCTACTATAAAAATGTCATGGAAATGATGTTTTCTATAAAAATGCTTTAGCTAATGAGGTTTTTTTTTCTATAAAATGCATTTGAAATTATTTTTACAAAGAAAATGTATCAGAAATATTTTTTTTCTATGAAAATGCATTGGCCAATGAATTTAACTATACAAATGCATTGACAATGTATTTTCGTCGTCCGGGTGGCCTAAAGTCAGTATCAGTCAAACATCGACGGAGTCTATCCCCTTTTCACAAGCGCTAGACCAAGGAGATTGTTTTGGCCTTTGTAGTGGAATGCCACGCCTACCATCAGCTCCTCACTTTATCGCACAGATCCCTGTGCTTCTCATACACTGAGTTGGCCAGGGCCAGTTTCATTAAACAACGATTTTTAGTATAAAAATGTATTTAAAATGATCTTTACAATAAAATGCATTGAAAATCTCTCACATTAATTCTGTTTTAATAAACTTTGTTATTTTGGATGCGCTCATTATGCAATGGTTATCGTCGTAGGAAATAGGACTAGGCGACCCGAGTTCAAATCCTGGACAAACTAATTTACCTTTCACATATCACTAATACCGTTGGGAAAGTTTTAAAAATTGAGTACCTGTCAAGAATGAATAAAACAAAATTTATTCGGCATAAAATAACCCAATAAGGGTCGAAGTGCTGTAAAATACAACCAACCAACAGAAGAGAACAAACTATGATATTGTAAAAAGTACTCGGTCTCTCTTACTTAACCATAAAATTTATCATCTAATTCGATATATAAACTATTTATATATCTTATAATGGATGGTTGGTTTGTTTTGTTTTACGGCATATCAACCTCAGTGGGTCATTTAATGCCGATAAAGTTTTGAAATAAATCAATTCTTAATGGATAATACAATTTTATAAATACATTTTTCTATTTAATCCATAGATGGGACCCTAACAGGTACTACCACTCCGGGTCCGAGTGGACCTGGGAGCAATGGTGATGAAGGGGTGCTCCACATTTCCCAAACCTCCAAAACTGGAACCTCACCATCAGATAGAGTTTAACGTCATTCCCAGGACATGTAGACCCGCAGCCACCGCCTTCTAGCACCCATATGATAAAACTTATAATTGAGATAGTGTGTTAAAATATTACTACTCAAGTCACAATTCCCTTAGTTATTTACATCACATTCTCCATGATTTTATTTTTATTTAAACCTCAATTATTAATAAAATTGCTTTACATTATTAATTCTGTTGACCATATCTACATGCTAATAACATTCAATTGTATTTATATATACAACAAAATAGCGATTTACAGTGTGAACGGGAAGACAAATTTGCATATTGATATTAAAAAATTGATCTTAATAAATATGTGCTTAGTATTTATGATTTCTAATTGTTTGTTCCTCTATTGTCCCTCCTCTATCAGGTAAAAAATGTGTGTTGCTTTTATGTGAATTCTGCCTTTTTGTATTGTTTAATAGAACAAGGAGGATTAACAATTTGATTGATTGATTGATTTTAACGGCATGTCAACTCGTTCTGGGTTATTTTATGCCAAGCGGTGGGTTGTGAGGGATGGTCAAATTTATTGTTATGTCTTTTTCGAGGATTTTTCTTGATTTTGAAAGTAGGTTGTTTGCAGTTGTACTTTTGCTATCGTATTTTAGTAGAAGAACAGTTTCAAGAAAGGATCTAGTTTTCTTATCATATTTTCATAGGAACAACTGTTTGGAGAAAGGATCTAGTTTCGTTATCGTATTTTTGTAGACGAATAGTTTGGAGAAAGGATCTAGTTTCGTTATCGTATTTTTGTAGACGAATAGTTTGGAGAAAGGATCTAGTTTCGTTATCGTATTTTTGTAGACGAATAGTTTACAGAAAGGGTCTAGTTTCGTTATTGTATTTTTGTAGAACAGCAGTTTGGAGAAAGGATCTAGTTTCGTTATTGTATATTTATAGACGAATAGTTTGGAGAAAGGATCTAGTTTTGTTATTACATTTTGTAGAAGAACAGTTAGGAGAAAGGATCTAGTTTCGTTTTCGTATTTTTGTAGAATAATAGTTTTAAGAAAGGATCTAATGTTGTTATTGTATTTTTGTAGAAGAGTTTGGAGAAAGGATCTAATTTTGTTATCGTATTTTTGTAGAAGAATAGTTTGGAGAAAGGATCTAGTTTAGTTATCGTATTTTTGTAGAAGAACTGTTTGGAGAAAGGATCTTGTTTTGTTATCGTATTTTTGTAGAAGGAGGATTGAGGAGGTCACATAGGTAGAAATGCATCTACAATATCAACATACGCAACTATGTGAATACTCGTATGTGAGAAAAACATACTTTTTTTCTCAAGATGGAAATTTGGCAATCTGTTGCTAAATAAAAAAACAGCGTTATTGCAAGAAAGTCTATTTCTACTGATGTGTCTGGCTTATTTCAAGTGGCCAAGATCAATTTTGAGAGGTGCTGCTCGTAACTGGCTAGAAAGACTGAAGACTGCCTTTTTTTAAAGGGAATATGACGGGCCATTAAGTTGGTAAGGCCGTCTGAATTGGTTCGAATCTTAAGTGTCACTTTCTTTGAACATGTGATAACGAACCCGATAATGAACCCAAGAACTTGTATCTCACAAGGAAGCACTTCTTAACTGAAATATGCCTTGAAGTGCGATAGATAAATGTACTGAGATAGATAGATAGATAGATAGATAGATAGATATGCGGGAACATACACATACACTATCACAAGGTCTCTCTCATATATATATATATATATATATATATATATATATATATATATAATCCAAAGATCTGGTGAAGAAATCTTCGTTACGACGTAGTAGTTTTTCAAATGTCGTAATTTGCAGAGCTCAATGTGTGCCCTTATTGTTAGTGTCACAGAGCAAAATTATATTACGAAAATTAACAGAGACTATTTAAATGTTTAGCATTATAGACTATTTCGGAGAACCTAGAGGAATTGTCTATCCATTCCCATCATCAGATGAAATATATATATATATATATATATATATATATATATATATTTGTAGGAGGGGGGTCACTAGTTTGTGAGAATGAAAGGGGAATAGTGGAAGGAGGATAGGCGGGAAATTATAGGCATTTGAGGATATATTTCTCTGAATGTTTGAGATGAGGCTTGAAGATTAGTATTATTAGTTCAAAGTTCCGTGATGGCTCCCGAATACGACAAGAAAGTTCCCGAGTTCGAAAAGAAGGTTCCCGAGTCCGAGAAGGTTCCCGAGTCCGACAAGAAATACCTGAAGAAGGCCGGAGGGTATATCGGCCGAAACGTTGTACAAATAACAATGAAGATGAGGACAATAGTCCGAATAACACTAATAATACTAATTTGAGGACATGTTGACTTGTTTCGAAGTTTATTTTGTTTAAGGGTTTGTTTAAGGGTTTGTTTTGTTTGGTATATAGACCTTCGATTATTTGAAGTTTTTGTTTGTTTGTTTTCTTTGTGTAGTGTTAGTGTATTTTCTGTTAAAATTTTACAGCAGGTATGACATTTTTTTTAGGTGTTGATTAATAGAGCTGATATCAGATAGGTGTAGCGTTAATCTGCGTGATAATGTGGTCGTCGTGTGGCCAATACACGTGTTATCAACTTTGGAGAGACAGTCTCCTACTGGACATTTAAATTCGTACACGAGATTGGTTTTATTAAGACGAGTGATTTTGGGGGAGGAGTTGTTGCGTGTGACGAAATTGGTGGTTTTAAACTTTTGGTAGTAGATAATTAGTTTGACTTTTCTGTTGATGTCAGTGGAAGAAACATTATTACGTATTAATTTTTTTAACGCGGTTTCGTCCAGTTTATAGTTAGGGTGCATCTGATTACGGTAATATATGTTTTGGTTGGAGCTATTAAGTGTGCTATTGTTTTTGTTGTGGTTAATTTTATGGAGGGCTTGTCGGATTTGTTCATCAACAAAGTAGTTATAGAATTCATTATTGATGAGAGTTTGCTTAATATGTTTTTAGTTCGGAAAAGAATATTGTTTTAGAAAAAGCAGTAAGCTTTGCTCGGTTTATTAATTTTTTTATAATGGCTTTTTTGTATTGTGCAGAGCATTCACTCTTGTAGTTAATAATACAAGATTCGACCAAAACCTAAATGACTTTTAGAAATTTAAATAAATTCCTAAAACTCTTTAGAGGTTCAGTCTTATCAGACAGAAGGTCTTCTGTCTGATAAGACTGGACTTCTAAGGAGTTTTAGAAATTTAAATAAATTTTTAAAAGTCTTTTAGGTTTTGGTCGAAATAGATTTATTACAGAATGACGGTTTATTGAGTTTTTCCTTCCTTTCAAAGGTAAATATTGCTCTGTATTTAATCTAAATTATAGATTATTATGCATTGAGCTCTCTCTAGGGATTTATAAAAATCCTTGTATTTGCACCAGCTAAAACATGCAATATATTATACAGTGAGATTTTGAAGATCCCGTGTAGAATCATCCCTTACTAACAGTTTTGGATACCTTACATTTATATATATATATATATATATATATATATATATATATATAGAGAGAGAGAGAGAGTGAGAGAGAGAGAGAAAGAGAGAAAGAGGTGATATATATAGTCTGGTTGTTTTGGTTATTTAGTTTTACGTCATATCAACCCCCTTTCAGGTCTTTTAATGGCGAATCAAGTTATTCTGATATAACATGACCTAAGTTGTTTACTGTAACTGCGGTATACACACATATATAGTTATGCGCATTGATCGCAAAGGTTTCATTACTGCACAAAAATAAATTGTGACCATTTTCTACGCCGAGCAAAAAGAAAACCACCCCGAGCGGTGTAACAATTGTTTTTTTAAAGATAGGGCCTGAGCGGTTAAAAATTCAATGATAGAGGGTTTGTATCATATGTAGGAAAAATCATCAAATATATTAAAGGAGTAAAAATAAAACAATTTGAAATTAAAACTTAGTTCTGTCCCCCTCAAATAAATAATTAATTTGAATAATTTACACATAAATTTTACACAAAATCGTTGGTATTTATTTGTACACTTTTGTAAACCTCTTGTTACTGAAAATCGGGTGAAATCGTGCGATGAACAAGAGAGGAGTTAGCTTTAGCGGAGGACTGCTGGAAAATTGTTGCAGATAGAAGGACTTGGTCAGGGGAATTTGGCAGTTGGGAGGACGCTTTTTTCACTGAAAAAAGCGGTAAAATCCGACTGTCCGACCCGACGAATTTTTGTTCTCTAGACGAATTTCTGTTCACATTATAGAGCGTATAACCACGGATGCTTTTATAATCTTAATAGAAAAGCACACTCTCTCAATATATATTATAACAAATTTACGTAAAGGAAGTGCAGAGAGAACAAGTGTGAGTATGACGTCAAGGAACAAGCATACAACGATAGTGACTGCAACGTTTTTAATAACACATATAAAAGGGTACAACAGGTATTGTTTAGAGAATGTTCATAGTTTAGGTCGAACAAGCGACCAGAAAGTTTAGTTAAGAGTTCAAGTTAATAGCACCGTTCGAGGTATAGCCGTATTCAAGTAGTGAGGTTTGGTAGGTTTGGTTTGCAAAAAGTTAATCCTGCTACTGCCTTTCGACTGAAGGTATCAAGGGGGAAGCTTGTCCAAAGTTGCAAATATAGTCGGCTCCTTTGTTGATTTATCCTGGGTAAAAATAAGGTAATTACTATCGGCCTTTAAGGGTTAAAAGATAATAATCTCTCAAGGTCCAGAAGTAGGGTATGGCAAGAATCCTTCGATGGTTATATTCTGTCCATAATCGTAATTCATAGAAAAAGAGGGAGTGCTTAAAGGCACTTACCTTATAGATGACCACAAGGGGTGTTGCTGATAGCCAGCAGTCACATTAAAGGTATACTGTTAGAAGAGGTGTTAACCCTTTAAGGGTTACAACTAAAAAATAGGTCGAAGTAGCCATTGTAAGGCCTTTTATAAGTAATCTCACGTGGCTAAAAGGTTAGGGCAGGCTGCTGCTGATGTGTGTCGGTAAAACCCAACGCCTGTTCACTAAGGGCCCAGGTACCGGTGTAGACCGAAGATAGTCACTCAATAAATTCCAATAATATATACCCAGCAGAAGAACTGGGTATATAACACCAATTTCGATTACCATAAAACCTAACATGTCTGCATATCTACCTCAGACCATAACGATTGTACTCAGTTTCTTACTGTTAATATCCCTGCACATTCTTTCCCAATCAAAGACAAAAATTTATGAGACGAGATTTGTTGACTACAACATGCTTCTCCGTACATATTATACATTCCTGTGTAAATTTCACCTGGTTTGCACTTCTCAGTCACCAAAAACTTGATGACAGACCTCCGTTCAAGCCTCCATTCAAGCCCGGGGCTCTCTGTTTGAATTGCTACCATTTTTAATCGATTCAAATATTTTTGTGAGATTAAAATATTTTTTTCAGTAAAATAATTCCAGAATTCAGCGTTTATGTCTTACTCATGGTGAACGAATTGAGTAAATACTTACATTGTCCAACTGCATGTTTATTTTTCTCCAAACATTTGGGTATCGTTCCTAGGGTACAAACTAAAATAGTTATCACCTTCACCCTATGTTCCACGTCTTCTTCTTCTTCTTCTTCTTCTTCTTCTTCTTCTTCTTCTTGTTTTTTGTTGTTTTTTTCCAAAAACAATGTCTCGTTTTAAAATTTGAACAAACCACATTCCCATTACAACTATACTGACCAGAAAGTGGTAGAAAAACACATATATTATATATATATATATATATATATATATATAATATATATGTGTGTGTGTGTGTGTGTGTGTGTGTGTGTGTGTGTGGTAGAAAACAACATATATATATATATATATATATATATATATATATATAATTCAACGTCAGTCATAACATATTAACTATCTTTGATAACTAACACACTTAACTTGCAACCCTCTAAAATAATAGACTCTTCAATTTAAAAAAAAAAAACACACATAGATAAAAGACCTAAAAACTCATATACCCCATGATGACGACTGAAGAAACAGTCGAAAGCGCTCGGGCTAACAGTATGGGAAATATCCTATTTCAATTGGATCCAAACACAAGAAAGATCGCCAGAAGACTGCGTCATATATATATATATATAATATATATTAATATATATATATTATATATATATATATATATAATATATATATACATGTCCTGTTTCACGTCTTTTAAAACGAATAAGCGTTTTAAAAAGCAACTGAAATATAAACAAGAAAACAAACAGATAAATAAACAAACAAAGAACATAAGAAACTCTGTTGACGTATTTATCTATCTTTATTTATGAGTAAAAGTCACAGAAACTGATCCAGATTGCTTGAGTGACGCCAGACATAACAACGAATGGTTAATGGCCCCGGCGGCGACGCTCTCTATTTAGCAAAAACATCCATAGATACGTTTTGGCCCAGAGCGAGCGTCGACTGGCTTCTGTCAAGGTTGACAATGTGTGCAGCAGCGTTTCGACATTGCGCCTGCGCAGACAGGTGAACGTATCAGGTTTGACCTGAATTACGTGCAGTATTTGTCGTTTTATTTATTTATTTTTTTGTATTTTGTTGAAAAAGTTTGCATTTTATTGTTTTGAGAAAAAAATGACATTAAAATATATTTATACTATCAGTGTCAAAATTTGTATATTCATTGTTGATTCAAGCATGGAATATATATATATATATATATATATATATATATATATATATATATATATAAGTAATTGGTAATTTGCTTGAAGCATTGTTAAGTATGTTATAAAATAATAAAATTCGAAGGCAATACAATGCGTAAAAAATAAAGACAAAAAGATGTTTTATATGTCTAATCGATTTCAAAGCAAAGCTTTATCATCAGAGTTTAATTTCAGAAATTATTTATTTATTTGTGTTTATTTAGGTATCCGTTTGAGGGATGTACATATATCAAGTTTGGTCATCAGTGTGAAGCATTAAAGAAATTAAAAATATAAGAAACTCGGTTGTTTTAGAGAACCTAGTTTCTGATATTTTTAATTACTTTAATACTTCGCACTAATGGCCAAACTTGATATATGTACCTCCCTCAAACGGATACATATACCAAAATAATCACAAATATATATACTTACTAGATGTATACGGAGACCCTTCGACAACTATATATATATATATATATATATATATATATATATATATATATATATATATGCATGTTGAATTAAGCAAAAGACACATCTCCTGTTTAACAATTTTATTTGTGATTTTCTCAAGTTTTCTGGCCAACTTTTTAATATTTGGGTGAAATTCGTGGATTAGTCCACCAAAGTTCATGTCCCGAGTACTTTCGGCACTTCGAAGTGCCATCATCAGGAGTGATGTATTCCAGCCAAATTCGTCTTTTGTTTAATTTAACATGCATAAATGAAAAAATGCTGCCGAAATACACATACACACACACACACACGCACACACGCACACACACACATATATATATATATATATATATATATATATATATATATATATATATTAATGATATTTGCGATAATAGTACGATTATTTGTTTATTGAAAAGATGCCTTCACTGTAAACATACACACGTATGCGCTCAACATACATACATACATACACACAGACATACATACACACACACACACACACACACACCACACATATATATATATATATATTATATATATATATATATATATATATATATATACCTTCAAAAATTCATCGTGCATATAAAAAAATACAACCCATGCGAATTTAATCTAAGAGATAGTTTACACTGAACAGATGGACTTGTCACTATACCACTTCATTGTTCCGCCCTATCATTTGTGGCTTGTCAAACGCTTTGAACACATTTTTAAAACTATTCTAAAAAGAATTTCTTTCACACGGGAGTTTCTCCCGACGATGACCTAAGGTCGAAATTAGTTAAGAACTATTCAAAAATATATAACATAAAAGAAATATTCCTTTTTGTCTTATCACTTTTTCTTCATTATATATATATATATATATATATATATATATATATATATATATATATTCTCGATTTGTTTAGCCTTACATTTAAATAGGTACATCCGCCTAATTAAATTATTAATGAATTAACTTTCATAAAATTAGGTTCGACTTCAATTAAGCACATATTCTCCCAAATATTATATATATATATATATATTATATAATATATTATAATATATATATATAGTTCAATGAAGTAACAAATAAAAGTTTTTGCTTTTATTTATTTATTTGGGAACCATATTACAACCAGTGTTTCTTGCTGAAAGCATTCATCAGGTAAGACGAAACGGTTCCTTTGAAAATGACAGAAATGGTGTAAATTGAGCACTCTTCTAGTAACACTGTACGTTGGATTACTATTACTTTTTCTAGTATACTAGTGCAGACCATACACACACACACACACACACACACACACACACACACACATATATATATATATATATATATATATATATATATATATATATAGGTAATTATGAGGTAAAATAAGGAATAAAAGAACAAAACTCAGACAAAAATGTGTAGTATATTTCGCTGGAGTATTGAACTCAGCTTCTTTTGCTTTATTGAATTATTAGGATTATACAAGTGTTTTATAGAAGGGGGAAGTAGGTAGGTGGGTAACTTCTATAAAACACTTGTATGATCATAATAATTCAATATAAGCAGAAGAAGCTGAGTTCAAAACGCCAGCGAAATATACTACATATTTTTGTCTGAGTTTTGTTCTTTCATTCCTTATTTTACCTCATTCTGTCGGATTCATTCTAACCCCCTTTTCCTCATAGGTAATTATGAACTTTTGTTTAGTAAATTCGGGAGTCCCAGAAAAAACAGAACCCACAAATTTTGTAATGAAACTGTTAATTTTCCCATTAAACAAATAAATTAGGGTTTAGTGTTAGGGTTAGGGTTAGGGTTTGGGATTAGGGTTTAGGATTAGTTTAATGGGAAATAGATAAATAATTTGGGTCATGTTTTTTCTGGGTCACTCTGTACAGGCTGAAGTAACCCTAAACCTAATTTACTAAGCAAAAGTTCATAATTACTTATATATATGGTGATTGCCGCTTCTTCACAGAATAAGGCCATTTCTACAAGTATTTCAGTTGTGAGTAGTTGTGAGTAGTTGTGAGTACGCAGATGGCCCACGGTTCCAGCTTGTTTTTATGTACCCTGTCACACATATGAAACCCTCGGCACACAGGCCCTGAAATACAGGTCAGATTTTAATGTGAGAAATGTTTCCATGATGTGTCATGTGTTTCTTCAGGATGGAGGGCTCGAGTCACCTTACCTCAAACTTCTTACAGCTACCATCGGCCTGTCTTTCCATGAGGATGTGTATCCAGCCCACCCTCTTCTGTCAATTGGTCCTCATCGCTGAACTGACTTCTGCAAGGGCATCGATGTCGGCCCCATATAGAGATGCTCCCCTGTCAAGATACCAGTACGTAGTTTGGTGTTTCCCAATCTCTCAAGATCGGGAAGTGTCCAGACCTATATATATATATATATATATATAATATATATATAAGAGAGTTTCATAATTTGCTTGAAGCATTGTGTATGTATTGGTTAGGAGGTTGATTTAGAAGGCTATCACAATGCAGTTTGGAATAAATAAAAAATAATAATACGGTAACAATGGTGTTGTGTGTTGACCTGTATTTTTTTATTATTTCTTGAATTTTCGAGGTAATACCTCTTTATCAAAAGAATTGAACTGAAGCAGTACAGCTATGGCATTTCTTCCTAAATGAATACACTTTTTCATTCGCACATACCCACGTACAAAATCCCGCGCTAGGATACAGTCTTAACGTCACAACCAACACGCATTTTCAATGTCACGCGCATTACAACATAGGCACACGTACAAAAAAAATAAAAATAAACGCATTCACGCTCACACGGGAATACAGTTATTTCAAAAATAACGTCATTTTCAAAAAAAAAAAAATTCATTTAGGAAGAAATGCCATAGCTGTACTGCTTCAGTTCAATTCTTTTGATAAAGAGGTATTACCTCGAAAATTCAAGAAATAATAAAAAATACAGGTCAACACACAACACCATTGTTACCGTACTATTATTTTTTATTTATTCCAAACTGCATTGTGATAGCCTTCTAAATCAACCTCCTAACCAATATATATATATATAATTGCACCTTGATTTACGTATTAGCGGTATGTAAAAATGCAAACAGCCTCGTCTAAAAGTTGAACTCGGGTCATCGTGTCAGTTTCCTACGACGATACCCATTACACACAAACGCCCCCAATACAATATTAATAATGGGAAATTGTCAAGAAAATCCCTAAGTACAAGATGGTTGATCAATTTTGTTTTCTCTTAAGAAAATCTGGTTATTGCCACTCAACCCCCATGCAGAAAAATTGCTAAATAAAAGATCAGAGATATCAAACGGATGTAGGCACAAAAATAAATAGCTGTTTAATCGCTAACCGTCTATTTATTTCTTTTGGTCTCCCTCTATGTTAATTCAGGTTTGTTTTTTGTATATATTTATTCATGTTCCAATATTTTTCTTGCAGAGCTTCCCCGGCGATCCTATTGGTGTAAACTGGGTAGTAAGCTCCTGTTTTTATTCGGTTCTTTAGATCGACCCTGGGGTTAACGTGCTGGACTGCGATGTCGTAGTAAACAAGTTCGACCTCCAATCGCGCTGTTACGTTCACTTTCTGACGTGGGAAAGGTATGAACGCCCTTCATCCCAATGAACAAAGAACGAAAATTGATTGTGAGGATTTATTATTATTATTATTATATTATTATTATTATTATTATTATTATTATTATTCCTTTTGAGTTTTCACATCAGTGTTAGCTGATGGTCTTTCACTAGAGTCTGAGTGACAGCCAGGTCTCTCCAGGTCTCCAGGACTCTTCTGAGTATTCTGGGCAGATTACAGCGTGCAGTGTGTCTGAATGGTTTCAATCCTTCCTCTGATATCCAAACTTTCCAAACCCTTTCTAATCCTTTTGGGACTGTTCCAAGTGCACCAACTACAATTGGTATAACTTTCACTTTCAATTCCATAACTTTTTCAGTTCTCTGGCAAGGTCTCAATATTTGTCAATTTTTTCATTTTCCTGAACTTCACCCTGTGCATCCGCTTGGCACTGCAA
>CM042142.1:117309643-117314643 GCA_023376005.1 Doryteuthis pealeii
AAAAAAAAAAGAATGAGAAGATATGAATTGTAGTAAGTGTCAACATGGAGAGAGAGAGGTTGTCTGTTACCTCGCCTGGGGAGATTTTAATGAGATGAAGTCAGGTTCGTTAGTGGTATTGTGTAATTAAACAGGATGATGAAAGAAAATTATATGAATGAGTTAGTGGGGTGCGATAATCTGTAAGAGTATGCACATATACAGAAAATGATGGGGCTGAGATGGGCGGCGCGTGTGTAGATTTGGCCATTGTACGTAGAGCAGTCCGAGAGCGAACAATACAAAATTGGTCTACTTTAGTTAGTGATGTTTTCTTCCTGATCTCAATTGTGAAGGCAATCAAGAAGAAATGTAACCCTAGTAATGAGAAAACAGGATGAGATCAGGGCAGTAATATTGTGAAACTAAGTAATCGAGAAAGTCTAACAAGAAGAGAAGAGAACGATTGAAAACAAGCTTGTAGCCACCAAATGTTTTTAGCTTTTTGGCAGAAAGAATTTCATAAGCTAAAAAGTTCATTATGTATTTTACAGTAGAAGAATGAACTAAAAGAATGTAGGGAGGCGGAGAATAATATATGAGTGAAGTAATGGAAGGCAAAGGAATCGGGTTTAAGAAGCAAAAAATGTCAACACATGAATAGCCTATGCACTGGTAGGTAAATCTACGACAACCAAAAAGTCCCTTTGACAAAAAGTAAAAGGAGAAAAGAGAAAGAGGAAATGATAATTTCATGGAGGAATGACGATAACTACTCAGGATCAAAAATTGTTTATAGAAGGTTCATTAGAAGAAGGATGTAGAAGATAGAATGAGTCAAAGGAATTTTGGTTATTTTTTCTGTACATAAAGAAATTCCAAGTTGCTTAAACAAGGATATAAGAAGAGAGCCCACAATAATAGCCCGACTATCAAGAAGAGAAAGAGAAAAAGCATAGATGTAAGACCCGCGCCATAATGTCTGGCGTGAAAAAAGGGAGAAAATTAAAGTAGGAAAGTGTTCAATAAAGAAAAACGCAAGATGCAAAGCACAGAGGGTAATATAATGCAATATGAAAGAGATACAAAAAAGAAATGTTTCACTCTCGAATACGGCAATAGCGAGAGAAACAGAACTCTAAGTAAGATTAGAAGAAAGTTTTCGTTTCACGAAACAAGGAGAACAACACTTCATGCATATACAAGAATATATGACAGCAAATAGAGACCTCATAGAATGAGATAAAAGTAGAAAAAAGCGAAGAAATTTATGAATCATCGGAGTTGAATCAAAAGAATGCACCACAAAAAATAATAAAGGAGAGATGAAAGAACATGAGAGAATACCAAAAAGGTGAGTTTAGTGATTTTCAATTTCTCATGAATAGTTTTGGAAGGCACTGAATGGAAAGATTTCTGGAACGGAATGGTAAAGTATAAGAGAATGCAAAGAACGCAAGAGATATATATGGAAGAAATATCATTGAAAGAGGAATCAAAGAAAGTTAAAAAGATAGTACGAAAAGAAGACAATGGCAACACAATTTCATGATGGATAATGTACACTATCAAACGCTGCTATATTAAAGTAAGAGAAGGCACGTACAAAGACATACAAGCGGACAGTATCAATTTTATGAAGTAAAGTCCATATGCATATACAATAGCATGAGAGGTAGAGAAAGGAGGGATTAGGGATGATTCGAAGGCGGGAAAACTTTCCTTGTAGTAAATTCGGTAGGCCATCACGTGCAATTCGGATATAGAGAATCCTCACAAAAAAGTCTCAAGTAAGATGATTTAAATGAGATACAGACGAGAGAGGAGGTTCACGATATGGACAATGAGACGTAGATCTAATATATATATAGGATGAAGACGTAGACGGTCGTTAGCAAGTAAGAATAAAGTTGCACTATGCAATATATAAGTAATCTCACAAAAAGTAGCTCTTAAGAAGCAATGATATGCTCAGTTATAAAGAAGGTATGTTGATATTATAGCGAGGTGATAGTTGGACATTATGAGCAGCCTAGAGAGTATCACAACACGGAAAGGAAGTATAGTCCCAGTAATGTGTGAGGATACTTCTAGAGATATGATACAACATAATAATGAATGGATGGGGGAAACAAGTCCGAATTAACGGTGATTTTTTTCCCTCCTTTAAATTGACATTGTCATTTTTCTGTCACACTGGAGAGTATGCAAGCGTAGTATATAGAGTAGGGGCATGTTCTCAGCCAGTTAGTGAATGCAGTCTGCCATTCTTGTTGGAAAATACAAGTGTGATTCCTCTATACCAAATTAAGATATAGTCTTTTTTGGATGGTCTAATTTGTTGTTAAGTCCTTTTTAGGATAAGTGTGTATGTGTGTGTGTGTATATATAAAAACTAACCCCTAACCCTAACCCCTAACCCGAACCCCTAACCCTAAGCCCTAACAAACAACCGGATATAGACGGTGTAAATGAAATAAATGAAAATCCATTATCTCCAATCATTTGAGGATTGTTCCAAGGGTACCAACAGCTCAGTCGGTAGAGCGTTCGCCGAAAAACCATAAGGTTCCTAGTTCGATAACGGCCCTCGCCAACTCAGCGTATGAGTAGCACATGAATCTGTGCGGTAAAATAAAGAGCTGATGGTAGGTGTGGCGCTCCATCTCAGACGTAAAAAAACAACAATTTCCTTGGTCTAGCGCTAGTGAAAAGAGGATAGACCCATCGCTGTCTGGCTGATACCGACTTTAGGCCACCTCGACGACTTTACTTTTACTCACCCCATGTTTCGCATTTTTTTGTTGTTATTTTTGTGATGTGTTATTATTGAGTGGTGTGTTATGCGTTAAAAAGTTTCCGCTACTGTTCTTCTACAAGGGTGGATTTTGGCATTAAATAACCAACAAAGGTTGATATGCCATTAAACAAAGAAACCAAATCAAACCGATCCATAGCTAATGGTGGGGACTGTGTGGATAAATAGTGTTTTGTAGCTGAAAAGTGCCCTATCCAACGGTGTTATTGTGTTCTCTTTATCTTTTGCAGTTTCTGTGAAAATAAAGAGGAGGAATTACTTTCGCAGCTATTCTCTTCGGATCGTTGACTGGTTGCTTTTCTTGACAGTTGGCAAAAACAGTGCCTTGTAGCTGAAAACTTGCTCTATCTAACGGCGTTATTGTGCTCCCTATATGTACTGTAGTTAACGAGGAAATAAATTGGTTTTGTTTTGTTTTGTTTTGTTTTATGGCATATCAACCTCAGTGGGTCATTTAATGCCGATAAAGTTTTGAAATAAATTCATTCTTTATGGATACTCAATTTTTTTTATAAGCACATTTTTCTATTTAACCCATAGATGGGACCCTAACAGGTACTACCACTCCGGGTCAGAGTGAACCAGAGAGCAATGGTGATGAAGGGGTGCTCCACATTCCCCAAACCTCCAAAACTGGAACCTCACCATAAGATAGAGTTTAACGTCATTCCCAGGACATGTAGACCCGCAGCCACCGCCTTCTAGCACCCATATGATAAAAAGGGTTGGGACTTGCCATAAGGGCAATAGGGTTGGGAAAATCATATAGGTGCTAGGGCTTGACGTGACCAGCCGATTGATCGGAGGGGGCCTCTCCGACCGCCCGTCTGGCCCAAGATAGGGCCAAAGTGGAATATTGCATGTCATGAACTGCTCATCCACCTGGGCTCTATCCTTAAGCTTCACGGGTCGCTACCCACGGCCAACAGGTGGCCCTATGGGGAGTCTTACCCCTCTGCAGAGGTGCAGTCGGTGCATTCTAACGCCCCAGCCGACAGGGCGATTGGTTTGGTTTGTATTGTTTTATGGCATATCAACCTCAGTGGGTCATTTAATGCCGATAAAGTTTTGAAACAAATTCATTCTTTATGGATGCTCAATTTTTTTTTTATAAACACATTTTTCTATTTAACCATAGATGGGACCCTAACAGGTACTACCACTCCGGGTCAGAGTGGACCAGAGAACAATGGAGATGAAGGGGTGCTCCACATTCCCCAAACCTCCAGAACTGGAAACTCACCATCTGATAAAGTTTAAGATCATTCCCAAGACATGTAGACCCTCAGCCACCGCCTTCTAGCACCCATATGATAAAAAGGTTGGGTGCTTGCCATAAGGGCAATAGGGTTGGGGCAATCATATAGGTGCTAGGGACCAGCTGATTGATGAAGTAAGGGTCTAATTGGAATGTTGCATGTCATGGGCTGCTCATCCACCAGGATTCCGTCCTTAAGCATCAGTGGTCCTCACCCACGGCTAACAGGTGGCCCCATTGGGGGGTTCTTACTCCGCTGTATCGGTGTATTCTAAAGCCCCAGCTGACAGGGCGTGAAATAAACTGGAGCCATTATCCCCGGAGTGTCCTTCGTACTTGGCTAACCTCACCGCAGAAATCAAGATGCGACCACTAGCTTTCTTGCAATCCGTTGAATGCTTCTAAAATCAGCGATACCCACCACTACTCGTTGGCCACATAGATGGCGGAGGTGGTATACCGCGCAATATATCTTCGTGTGCGGATGCTGTATTTACTTATACGGAAATTCCGTCAACGACAGATGCGGACTATTTGTCTACAGCGGACATGTTTTACTGTCTTGGCATTTAGAATTTAACTGCCAGACACAAACTGTTGTCCATAAAATTAAGTCGTTAAAGTCGTCGACGAAATGTCAACCAACGACAAACACCAAATCATACCAGACGAAGGAGTAGTTGTTTGTGTAACATCTTTTGTGTCGGATATATATATATATATATATATATATATATATATTATATATATCTATTATAATGGAGATTGTGTGTTTTTCTGTCTGTAACCGAAACTATATTCCTACTCAAGTCACAATTCTCTTAGTTATTGACATTATATTCTCCATGATTTTATTTTTATTTAAACCTCAATCATTAATAAAATTATTTTACATTATTAATACCGTTAACTATGTCTACATATTGACAACATGCTATTATATTT
>CM042142.1:117317143-117324643 GCA_023376005.1 Doryteuthis pealeii
TCCTTATTAAAACGCATGAACTTTATTTTATCTAAGTTCGCGTAGAGGCCAATGCCTCCTGCTGTTTGCTCCAGACTGCTTAGCAGAGATTCGGTTTAAGCAGGTGTATTTACAATAAGCGTTATATCTTTTTATCTTACCCTATATGGGTAAAAATGATAAAATTATAGGGTAAAATTGTAATTACAACCTATCTGAGCACAACAGCTTGTGTAATCTAGTCAAGTGTTCACCCATTAATCTTATCGTGCATCTATCACCAGCTATATGCTTGGCTTCTGAATTGTTTAACATTGCAGTTCTTCATCTGTTGCCCTCCTCCGCAATTATACACATTATAAAATGGATTTTATTTTATTAAATTTGAAGTTAAACCCTTTAGTTTTATTTGAAAGATACAATTTTTTTTATGTTATACTTCTTCAAAACTGATATTGTTATATCATACTGTTGTAAAGGGAAGTAACCGGATAATCCCTCACGTATGCAAATGAGTACGTATAAAAGAACAACAGGAAGATTAGCTCAGCGTGATGTGAGGTGATCCCACCCACGAAGGTTGTTTCGTATTCTCGGATGTAAAGCCACGTGCTACAACTCTTCAGAAGATAAGTAATCTTTACCAATCCTCTTTTACGCTCAGAGACCTTGCCGGCCGAGAGCCATTTTTGTTATTTGTATTCATTGTTATAATAAACTATTATTACAACCACTTGCAATCTTCTTGTTACTGTATTACTAATACATAACACATACTAAACAATTAACGGGTGGGGGACATGAAGACATTTGTGATAAAATGTAGGGCATAGTACTAAAATGGTTGGGAACCATTGCTCTACATAAACTGAGTCCTTTGTTTATCAAGATAGCTTGCTTCGGCATTAAATGATCCAAAAAGGGTTGATGTGCCGGAAACCAACCAATCAGCCAGCCAACCAGAATTTTGACACGAGCCATAATGTTTCTGGTGCGTGACAGTCTGTGATGAATGGTAACAATGAACTATCTCAGGGGTGGCCAAAACGAGGCTCACGAACCACGTGCGCCACTCTGACCTTTGAATATGTGACTCGTGGAACATTCTAGAGGATTCGAATATTTGAGAAATTTTCCACCGAATCCCCCCACCCCCCAAAAAAATGCGCGGCATTTTGTAATAAAAAATCATGAAAACCATATATGTCTTTTTACCTCCCGTCTTTAGTATATACTAGAAGTGGCTACCCGGCGTCGCATAGGTAGAGGGGGATTTTTAAAAAGTTAGTCTCCCAGATCCATTATTACCTATCACAAGTTAGATCCTCACTGGATGCCCCATAAAATCCCGCACGTAAATATATAACAATATAGTAAGAAATTTTAATTCAATAATTTACAATTTAAAAAAAATACAATATAAATGAGGCGATTAATTCAATCAATCAACTTCATATTTCAATTACCTTCTGTTACTATACAAATTTTAATTTTTAAATATCTTCCCAAATATAAAGAAAATCTACATTATTTTTGCTCAAAAACCAAACCCTGGTGATAGTGAATGTATACATATATTTACTTTGTCGTTAATTGTTTTTATTTTTCCTTTAGTTTCCTCCGGACATACACATATACACAACTGCCCTTTATATATGTATAGAAAGATATTTGGTCGAGCACTTTAAATAGGGATTTAATTGCAAATTCACCGTTCTGGCGTGTAGCTAAACCTCGCTTTGTTTACAAATGTTTGAGGCCTCTAGTGAATTCATTTCCGCTTAGAAATGTAGCAATTAAATATTCTCTTATATTTGACAGCTGCCTCTGGCTGCACGGGTAAGAGGATTGGCGAACGAAAGTTCATTCGGATCTCAAACCTGGACAGGGGTAGCTGTTAATGTATAACCACACTGATGAGAGGTGATACCTCGAAACACGTGTCTGTGGATTACTTATTTATTATATAGTTAGATAGATATAGATAGATGACCTTACCGTGACATCGTGTCACGTTGCGTGAAAAGTCTAGTCACGTGTTACGATCTAACAACATCCCTCCCTAAATTTGTACAACCATTCATTTTAACTTTAATATCTTCTATTAATAATGGAGATTCGGTTTCTATTTGTCTGTAACTGAAACTACGTCACTGCTGACATCACAGTCATTTCAGGAATTAAGTAAGTTAATCAATGAGTATTTACCGCCCTGTCGGCTGGGGCTTTAGAATGCACCGACTGCACCTCTGCAGATGGGTAAGACTCCCAATGGGACCACCTGTTGATCGTGGGTGGCGACCCGTGATGCTTAAGGATAGAACCCAGGTGGATGAGCAGTTCATGACTTGCAATACTCCACTTTGGCCCTATTCTGGGCTAGACGAGCGGTCGGAGAGGCCGCCTCTGATCAATCGGCTGGTCATGTCAACCCCTAGTACCTATATGAGTGCCCCAACCCTATTGCCCTTATGGCAAGCCCCAACCCTTTTTATCATAAGGGTACTAGAAAGCAGTGGCTGAGGGTCTACATGTCCTGGGAATGACGTTAATCTCTATCAGATGGTGAGGTTAGGGAATGTGGAGCACCCCTTCATCACCATTGCTCCCTGGTCCACTCGGACCCGGAGTGGTAGTACCTGTTAGGGTCCCATCTATGAGTTAAATAGAAAAACATGAGTTGATAAACAAAATTGTATTATGGATTAAGAATGAATTTATTTCACAATTTGTCGGCATTTAATGACCCACTGAGGTTGATATGCCGTAAAACAAAACAAACCAAACCAATGAGTATTTAATTTATAGTCAAAATCATTAATACATAGAATAAATCTTATTCTATTAACGACGTCTCTATGAAAATCCGTATTAGACTTGCCTTAAAACATTTCATTCATTTATGTTCTTCAATGAGTCTTATATATCACTAAGAAATAAAGGTTTACATGATACATGGTATGGTTAATTTGCATACGGGTTTTAACAAAACCGGGTTTAATAAATAATTACTTGGTATTATTGATCTCTAATATCACTATTTTATTTTCCTACGTATTAAAATCAACCACAGAAAAGTTTTTTTTTTATATAGAAATATAATTAGAATAAGTGTAATCTATCTATCTATACATATATAAAGGGCAGTTGTGTGTATGCGTATGTCCGGAGGAAACTTCGAAAATAAAACAACTAACAACAAAGTAAATATATATACACATTAAATATCACCAGGGCTTGGTTTTTGAGCAAAATAATAGAGATTTGATTTATATTCCTGAAAATAAGTGAAAATTGAATTTAAATGATAACAGCATGGAATTTTTTTTTTGTATTTAGTATTTTGAATAGGAGACATTAATTTTTCTTTTCACAGTGTCTGGATCAATGCAAGGTCTTTTTACGTAGGGATTCTAATGGGGAATCCTGCAATGATCCAACTGGCAATTCAACAATAATGGATCTGCGAGACTACCTTTTTTACCCCCCCCCCTTTACCCAGGCAAAGCTGGGTAGCCATTTCTAGTACATAAAATAAAGAACTATTAATATTAATAAAATAAAACCTGTTCCTTATAATTCAACGTTTGAAACTATATATTATTAAAAAATATATGAACTATGAAATCAATTAAAATATTGTATTACTTTAAATGGAAAAAAATATTTGCGAAATTTGTAATCGATTTTTAAGATCATTTTTTACTCTCGCTCTTTTTTCAGTTACAAGAAGTTAACTAAAAGTTTACGAATAAATAAATACCAAGGATTTTGTGTAAAAATTATGTGTAAAATATTCAAGATAATTATTTCATGCACGTAACATTTTATTTGATTTCCCATTTAAATTATTTTATCTTTTTTACTTCTTTGATAAATTTTGATGATCTTACTTATGATAAAAAAACTCTCTGACATTATATTTTTAATTCCACCCCACACAGGCAATATCTTTTTTAAATAATTTTTTACACCGTCCGGAGGGTGTTTTTTTTTTGCTAGTTGTTAATAATGATTATTATCTTTTCAAAAATACAGTTAATGCTTGGTAAATTTGAATTCAAAGTTCCGTGATGGTTCCCGATTATGACAAGAAGGTTCCCGAGTCCAAGATGGTTCCTGAGTCCGAGAAGGTTCCCGAGTCCGACAAGAAATACACGAAGAAGGCCTGAGGGTATATCGGCCGAAACGTTGTACAGATAACAATGAAGATGGGGACAATAGTCGGAATGACGCACATAATACTTATCATCAAGCCTCATCTCAAACATTCAGAGAAATTTGAATACGTTTTTTCTTCTCGTCTCTAAAATAAGTCATTACTTTCGGTAAGACCATTAAAATAACTAGCAAAAGTATTCTAAGGATTATCTAATGTTGCATGTTCAAATTCTGAGTGTATTTATTCTATGTTATGACGATTTCATGTATAGTGACGTAAGCGGTGACGTAGTTTTTGTTACAGACAAAAACCCGGAAGCGAATCTCCATTATTAATAGATTCTAATTGATTTCTATATGAAATTATATATAGGATTGTTATTAGTACATTTGAGATAGTATCAGAAATCAGTAACAGCAAACAATCATCTATTAAACCCAGTTTTGTTAAAATCATAATCAAATTATTCCAACCAAATACTATGTGAATCTTTGTTTCTTAGAGATATACAACACATATTTCAGGATTTTAAATGCTTGAATAATATGGGCAGTTTTGCGGCGAATCAGTTAGACTTTAATAGAGACATCGTTAGTAAATGAGATGTTAATTAAGATTAAGTAATGATTATTTCGTGATCGTTGAGAACATAACTTAAATAATTGAGGAAATTGTGTCGTCAGTGGTGACGTAGTTTCGGTTACAGACAGACAGTTACATAATCACCATTATAATAAGATTACGCAGGACTCCTTATTTTTTGTTGTTGCTTGTGCGTGTCTGGACATTATCCTTTTTAGCCAGTTAAAAAAAAAAGTTACAAATAAATAAATAGATAGCTAATAAATGAAAAAAAAGTACATAGACGTTGGTAGGTGTGGTTGAAGAGGGGGAGTCAAAAAAAAAAAAGGAAAGAACCCCCCCCCCAAAAAAAAACCCCTGTATAGTCAACCCCTCCAAAACATCGTGAACAGTGCTCAAAAGGCCAAGAAACATGTGCTCGGCTGTGTAATTAGTAACGGTTGGTTGAAGAAAGACAACGGCTTCTTATCTCTCGGGTTGGCTGTGGTACGCGAGAGACGAGAAATCATGGGAAGTGCAGTTAAACAGGCTCGTCGCGAATTCAAACCAGCATTTACTGAGCCACGCATGTGCGTGTTTATGCCTGCATCTGTCAGTTATGAGCTTCCTCACAGACACATGTGTTCATGCACAAGTTTATACAGGTAATTGAGAAGAATTATAATAGAAAAAAAAAGAAACAAAAAAAGATGTGCAATCGAAAAGAAAAAAAAAAAAAAAAAGAATCAGCGTATAAAAAATAATTGACCGCATGTTTAACGTATTAAATAAAACTGACCTCACTCTCGGTGAGGGTCCTAAATCGGGACCTTGACACCAATAGGCACCCCAGCCCAAATCCGTTTTGAAAGGAACTGAATTTTGCTTTTCACCGGTTGTTAGTAAACAAAACAGTCGGCCAATAAAAACCAGTAACATTTTTATACTAAAATAGTTTTTGATTTTAATTTTAAAAATCATTTATTTCATGTTGTTGTTCGCATATGTGAAAAAATTAATTTTGCACTAAAGATAAACTAATATTGTTATTTAAAAAAAAAAAACTTAAAACGAAAGATATGTTTATTTATTTTCCATGTGCCTCTACGGATAGTTAATATTAAAAAGTATTTATTTAAAAAATTTTTCCTAAGGTTAGGGTTAGGGTTAAGGGGTAGTGTTAGGGGTTAGGAGTTAGGGTTTGCTGTTATTATTATAGCCTTATAATATACTTTTATAGCTTTAACTATTCCCGTGTTAAACGTGTCTAACATTAAAAGTTTTATAATTAAAAAAGAATTGCTATTGAATTAACAATAACATGAAAAAAGTAAAAAAAAAGTGTCTTTAATATAAAAATGTGTCTTTCGTTTATAGTTTTATAATTTAAAAAAGTGCGTCGAAAATCGTCTGTTAACAAACAACCAAATTTTAATGGTAAAAAGCAAAACATGTCCTTTTGAATCTAGGTCTCACCTGGGGTGCTTAATGGTGTCTTGATCCCTAAATCGGTCTCAGAAAAAACTGCGATCAAATTGTTACATAATTCATGGATTTCCTGCGAATTATAACTGTAGCCCTATTAGGCGGGTTTAGCTCAGACTGTAGAGTATTCGGCTGGGAACCTCAAGGTTCCTGCTTCGATACCGGCCAACTCGCGTATGAGTAGCACAGCAATCTGTGCAGTAAAGTAAGGAGCTGACGGTAGCTGTGGCGCTCCGTCTCAGACGCTAAAAACAATCTCCTTGGTCTAGTGCTAGGGAAAAGGAGATAGACTCCCTCGTTGCATGGCTGATACCGACTCTAGGCCTTAACTTTTTATTTTATTTCATGACTGAAGTCTGCCAAGATTTAAATAACGGTATTGTAAATGGAAAGTTACCATTAGCCGTTGTAGAAGTGATTGACCACAGGTTCACCTTTCACTGACCTAGCCGCTGATTTCTCATTGGCTAGGCAAGCGTGTCAAGACGAACTGAGTTAGTTAGATTTTGGTTGTAAGTCGAAGGGAGCAGACGTGGGTCATTTGTTTCCAGGTAAGCCATCTCACCGCGCAGTTAAACCCTTTTGGGCTTCGGTTTTGATAAAGACGTCTTTGAAAAAAAAAAAAACATCAAAAAAACAAAAAACAAAAACAAACAAAGTGTTACGATTTTTGTGGCCATTTTTAGGCTTCAAATGAGAGCACTTTACAATGTTTACTTGTGTTAAACAGAGTGTGATACTTAGTGAAGAATCCTTTGGTTATTCCTTGTGCCACTTAGTGCTAGGTAGAATCCTTTGGTTGTTCCTCGGTGTCCCTTAGTGTCTTGGTAATTTCCACACACACACACACACTTCTTAGAAGTCACTATAAGAGGAATAGGAACCTACTTCTAAACAAAACGGAAAATCTAATAAGGTCTAGTTAGTGCAGAGGTTACGGTACTCGACTGCCAGCTTGACAGTTGGGTTTCGAATCACGCACAAGGCGGTCTTTCTATCTATAGCTCTGCTGATGAGGCCCAATAGGCCGAAATGTACATACAGAGATTGATTTTTCTCGATTTGTTTAGCCTTACATTTAATAGGTATGCCCGCCTAATTAATTAATTATGAATTAATTAACTTTCAAAATTAGGTACGACTTCAATTAAGCACATATTCTCCCAAAAATTGTCGGCTAAATAAAGCCATATCATAAACACACCGTGTGTATATTTACTTTCTCATATATATATATATATATATATATATATATATATATATATATATATATATATATTATATCAATAAAGGAAGAACTCAATACAGTAATC
>CM042142.1:117329643-117345319 GCA_023376005.1 Doryteuthis pealeii
TATGTAATTCTTTACCTTCATCCAGACGTTTTATTTTCAAAGCCCAGTTCAGTAAATAAAAAGTAATTCGATCTTAATAAATATCCATGTAAAGGAGTAGTTTGCTTTTCTAGCAAATTATCAATGCTGTAGTGAATTTGATCCTTACCAGAGGCTCCAAACTTGTGGCCTTGTGTCGTACTTAGCTGAGCTCAGTAAATCAAATATATGTATCTACCAAATCCCTCACTGAGAGCAGGATGCGTCACACGGTCACTTTTTAATTAGTGTTTAACGGGTTTGAATTCAGAGTTTTCATTTTCCTATACCAGTTGCCATAACAAGATTTGATCCTTACCAGAGGCTCCAAACTTGTGTCCTTGTGTCGTACTTAGCTGAGCTCAGTAAATCTAATATATATCTACCAAACCCCCACTGAGAGTAGGATGTGTCACACGGTCACTTTTTAATTAGAGTTTAACAGGTTTGAATTCAGATTTAATTTTCCTATACCGGTTGCCATACCAGGATTAAAGATTTATTTGACCTATAGATGGGACCCTAAGAGGTACTACCACACCAGGTCAGAATGTACCTGGGAGTAATGACAATGAAATGGCACTCCATGTTCTACATATCTCCAGAATCTGAGCCTCACCACCAGATGCTGATTAGTATCATGCACAGAAATCACTTTTTAAGGAGTGTCTTACCTCACTGCAGTAGAAACAGTCAAAGTATTCTAAGCCCTGCCGACGGGGCTATATAGATGTTTTAATCTTAATATATCTTTTCCAATGGGGTATGTAAAAAGATTCGACCTCAAAATACAATTATTGTTATTTTATGATTCAGCTGTGCTGCCGCGTGTTCTGGCCCATACTATACATGGAGGTACATTGTGTAATGGTTATCGTCATTTGAAATGGACACGTCGACGCGAGTTCACGTTGACGCGAGGCTATTTGCATTTCACATAGAGCTAATACCATTGGGAAAGATATGCATCCACGTACTATCACTCTAGCTATGGGTAAATAGTAGGGTAGACTGGGCAATAGGGACATATGTTATTGTTGTGAGGTTTTAAGGGGTCAAATAAGAACAAAACGACGGGTAACAAAAGTAGAAAAATGTATTAACAGAAAGTAGACAAATACAATAGAGAGATGTGGAAAACTACGTCCGACAATAGAGTATTGGCTTGCTCGCATTGGCTTACTGCTAAGCCACAATTATCCCTGTTTATTTATAGTAACCTGTCGGCGTATTCCATTGGTCAATAGGGTATATCACCTATAACAGTTATTCAGGTTCAGACATAAGGAAAAAAAATTAATACTATCAGAAAGATAATTTAATGGAATATAATCTAACGGACATTTTACTTTGGTCAAAAATTTACTTAGAAAGAAAAGGACACTCCATTGTTTATAAATTAGAAGCGGATACCCAGCATCACCTGGGTAGAGGGGGTGCAAAAACTCCCAGCGGTATTGATTTGTTTACTTTTGAGATTTACAAATGCTGGACATTTTTTAAGTAGAATTTCAATGCTATTTCTATGTATATTTTAATTTTTAGATATCTTTGAATATTAATCAAATCATTTTTTTGTACAAAAAGCAGGAACCGATGATATATAATGTATATATATATTTACTTATATATACTCATTAATTGTTGTATTTTCATAGTTTCCTCCGGACATACATACATACATACATACATACATACACACCAACTGCCCTTTATATATGTATTATTATGGACTGTCTCGTCGATTTTGACGCATGAGGGTTTATACATACAATGAACATCCGCACTGATTTGTTTATAGTGGTGAAGGCTTGTGTTGGACCATCCACACTTTTTGGCACAGTCGATAGGAAAGAATTGGTGCATCAAGGAATGCCACAAACCCAATCAACGACCGACCTCAGGAATTTTGAATTCAAAGTTATCCCTCTCCTAGACTGGTTACCTACCCAAGGCTGAAGGGCCCAGTCTGCCCTACTATTTAACCCATAGCTGGAGGGAGAATATATGGATTCATACCTTTCCCAAAGGTATTAGCGCTATGTGAAATATATATATATATATATATATATATATATATATATAGAGAGAGAGAGAGAGAGAGAGAGAGAGAAAGAGAGATAGATAGATAGATAGATGAGAAAATTGTTCACACTCAAATATGTCCAAACAAAACAAGTTTACGTCAGTCAAAGTTTATATAATCCTTGAAAAACAAACTGAATGAAATGTAGGAAATAAAACTTTTTTATTTTTATATGTAGTTAGGAAACACTTGAACATATTTGTTTTTCTCTTTTGGGAATTAGCACTTTATAGCTTCCATATGTACCTGCATATTTTTAATTAGTTTGGTTTAGTTTGGTTTTACGGCATATCAACCTCAGTGGGTTATTTAATGCCGATAAAGTTTTGAAATAAATCAATTCTTAATGGATAATACAATTTTTTTTAATAAATACATTTTTCTATTTAACCCATAGATGGGACCCTAACAGGAACTACCACTCCGGGTCAGAGTGAACCTGGGAGCAATGGTGATGAAGGGGTGCTCCACATTCCCCAAACCTCCAAAACTGGAACCTCACCATCAGATAGAGTTTAATATAATTCCCAGGACATGTAGACCCTCAGTCACCGCCTTCTAGCACCCATATGATAAAAAAGGATTGGGGTTGCCATAAGGGCAATAGGCTTGGGACAATTATATAGGTGCTAGGGCTTGACGTGACCAGCCGATTGATCGGTGTGGGCCCTCTCCGACCGCCTGTCTAGCCCATGATAGGGCCAAAGTGGAGTATTGCAAGTCATGAAATTCACTGCACATCCACCTGGGTTCTATCCTTAAGCATCATGGGTTGCACCCACGGCCAACAGGTGGCACCATTGGAGGAGTCTTCCACTTCTGCAGAGGTGCAGTCTGTGTATTCGAACGCCCCAGCCGACAGGGAGTATTTTTAATTAAGCAATCAGTCTAGGAGAAAGAAAACTCTGAATTAAACCCTGTTAAACACCGTTTAAGAAATTGATCTTGTTGCTGCATACCCTTCTTCACTTCACTTACTTCTTGTCGTATTTTCTATTCTGGCTGGCTGCTGTTCTGATCGTCTTTGGTATTTCTATCATCTTGACTTAGTCTGGTCTAGCGTCTGGTGTTGACTTGGGGATTCCGGTGTGGTCTTCTATTGGGGATTTCTCTTTATCAGAAGCCCTGTGTCATTGTTAGTTTTTTTAGGTAATAGCACAAGACTTCGATTTACTTTGATCTTCCTTTATTTTTAAATCCCCAAACCAGACATATGCGCAGGCGAGACTCACATCCTACGAGCTCGGCTCCTACCTTCTAACTGACTGAGACTTACTTACTATGCTTAAACCGGAAGACAGGGTCTTCTATGCCTTCCGGTTCTCACGATTTATCCCCGGAAGGCAAGGTGAGAGTGAGATCAAGCGCCGTCACTCACTCTCAAGGCTATCAGCTGCACTAATCACCATTATGTTTCTATACTACCTTATATAAGTATTAGGGATCTAATAATGATGTAACATTGTGTCACATCCTACTCATGCGGAGGGGTTGGTTAAATATATATTGTACATGACTTGTTTCATAGATTCTTGCATTTTCTTTGTTTCCTTGCACAATCTTGTTTTGCAAAAAAATAAATAAATAAAAGAAAATAATACAAAAAAAAAAAAAAAAAAAAACAAAAAAAAAAAACGACTGATCAAACATTGAGAAATGCTACTGACATCTAAACAATACGTGAATTAATGTTATTTTATTTATTCTTTAATTAATTCCTTAATTCCTGATTTATTACATGATTTATCTTATTTAATTTTGGTCTTTTAATCTTTTTTTAAAATATTCGATATCAATAATAATAAAAGAAATAAAAGCTGTTCTTATAATTCAATATTTGAATCCTTTCCATTGTAATGATTCCAATTTAAATAAATAAACTATGAAATTAATTGTATCATTGCATTAGATGGAAAAAGTTATTTGTGAAATTTTAATCAATTTTGAAGTTTTTTAATTTTTTTTACTCCCGCCCTTTTTTAAGTAACAAGAAGTTAACTAAAATGTAGATAACAACAATTTTATGACTGGTCATTTGTAAAAGATTTTTTCACTTATTCTATTCATTTAATTCATTTCTTATTTCATTCAGTCATTCTTTCTTTTTTTTTTCATTAATTCTTAACTATACAATTTTGTGTGAAATTTATGTGTAAAATATTTGAAATAATTATTTAATCAATAATTAATAAATTGTTGTATACCCTTTCTTACTTCTTTACTTCTTACTTGCTTCTATATCTTGGACATCTATTCTTCTGGTTGGCTTTACTATTCTGATCGTCTATCTTGACTTGGTCTGGTCTAGCGTCTCGGATCTCCTAAGGTCTGGACTTTCTTGGGGACTTTGGGTCTGGTCTTCTATGGGGATTTCTCGTTATCAGAAGCCCTGTGTCATTGTTACTTTTTAGGTAATAAACACAAGACTTCGATTTACTTTTGATCTTATTTTATTGTTAATCCCCAAACCAGACGTCTGCGCAGATCCTTACATCCTACGAGCTCGGCTTCTACTTGCTAACTGACTGAAACTTAAACCGGAAGACAGGGTCTTCTATGCCTTCCGGTTCTCACGATTTATCTCCGGAAGGCAAGGTGAGAGTGAGGTCAAGCGTTGTCACTCACCCTTCAAGGCCGTGGGCTGCACTAATCGCCATTATGTTTCTACACTACCTTATATAAGTATTAGGGATCCAATAATTATGTAACAAAATTCCCGCAACATTTTATTTGAGCGGGAGAAAACTTCGTGTCCATTTCAAATTGTTTAATTTTTTTGCTCCTTTATTTAATTAGACATGATAATAACTTTATCATATAAGTCGTTCCCTTTGTGGTTTATCGATTAGAAAGTTAGTCTCGCAGATCTATTACTACTAAATAGCAAATTCAATTCTCTCTTTATGCTCCATACTTGTGACTTTGAGTCCCATCCTATCCGTGGTGAACACGTTGGATAAATACCGTGGCGTCCAATCGTGGTGTAATGGTTTGCAAGTTAGTCTGGAAATTCTACTAATAGATAGTAAGTTCGATCCTCGTTGGATGCTCCCTATTTGTGACCTTTTCTAACATCCTAACCGTGGCGGACATAAGATCGCATGTATGGGACATCCAGCGAGAATCGAACCCATGATTTAGAAGTAATGGATTTTTGAGACTAGCTTGCTAACCACCACATCACGATAGGACGCTCAGGTATTTACCCAGACCTGTTGCCAGGGGTAGGATATGACACAAGGTCACAAGTATGGAACATCCAATGAGGATCGAATCCACGATTTAGTAGTAATGGATCTTTGAGATTTGCTTGCTAAACATTACACCATGATGGGATGCTCAGACATTGCCACCCGTTCATCACGGGTAGGATGTGACACAAAGTCACAAGTATGGAGCTTCCAGCGAAGATCGAACCTGCTATTCAGTTATTTCTATCTGTGAGACTAGCTTGCTAACCATAACACCAAGATCGGACGCCACATATAGCATATGACGCAAGGTCACAATTATTGAGCATCCGGGGAGGATCGAACTCGCTATTCAGTAGTAATGGATTTTTTAGTCGAGTCTACTAACCATTACACAACAATGGGGCGCCCAGAAGAGTGAGTTATTTAATGTCCAAAATGTACTTGAAGAAGAACAGATGTTGTACTATCTAATTCATTGGGATGAAGGGCGTTCATACCTTTCCCAAGTCAGAAAATGAACGTAACAGCGCGACTGGAGGTCGAACTCGTTTACTACTACTAAGTCCAGCACGTTAACCCCAGGGCCGATCTAAAGAACCGAATAAAAACGGGAGCTTACTACCCAGTTGACACCAATAGGATAGCCGGGGAAGCTCTGCAATAAAAATATTGGAACACGAATAAATATATACAAAAACAAACCCTGAATTAACATAGAGGGAGATCAAAAGAAAGAAATAGACGGTTAGCGATTAAACAGCTATTTAGTTTTGTGCCTACATCCGTTTGATATCTCTGATATTTTATTTAGCAATTTTTTAGCATGTGGGCTTTAGTGGCAGTAACCAGATTTTCTTAAAAGAAAACAAAATTGATCACGCATCTTGTACTTAGGGATTTTCTTAAGAATTTTCCATTATTAATATAGGGTCTATACTATATATTTTTTGTATTGGAGGCGTTTGTGTGTAATGGGTATCGTCGTAGGAAACTGACACGATGACCCGAGTTCAACTCTTAGACGCGGCTGTTTGCATTTCACATACCGCTAATACGTAAATCAAGGTGCAATTATATATATATATATATATATATATATATATATATATGGTTCTGGACACTTCCGATCTTGAGAGATTGGAAACACCAAACTACGTAATGGTATCGTGACAAGGGGGGCATCTCTATATGGGGCCGACATCGATGCCTTGCAGAATCAGTTCAGCGATAAGGACCAATTGACAGAAGAGGGTGGGCTGGATACACATCCTCATGGAATGACAGGCCGATGGTAGCTGTAAGAAGTTTGAGGTAAGGTGACTCGAGCTCTCCGTCCTGAAGAAACACATGACACACCATGGAAACATTTCCACATTGAAGTCTGAGCTGTATGACAGGGGCCTGTATGCCGAGGGTTTCATATGTTGTGACAGGGGTACATAAAAACAAGCTGGAACCGTGGGCCATCTGCGTGCTCACAACTACTCACAACTACTCACAACTGAATACTTGTAGAAATGGCCTTATTCTGTGAAGAAGCGGCATCACCATATATATATATATATATATATATATATATATATATATATATAGGTAATTATGAACTTTTTATTTAGTAAATTAGGTTTAGGGTTAGTTCAGCCTGTACAGAGTGACCAAAAAAAACATAACCCAAATTATTCATTTATTTTCCCATTAAACTAACCTAACCCTAATCCGCAACTCTAACCCTAACCCTAAACCCTAAACCCTAATTTATTTGTTTACTGGGAAAATTAACAGTTTTATTACAAAATTTGTGGGTTCTGTTTTTTCTGGGACACCCTAATTTACTAAACAAAAGTTCATAATTACCTATGAGGAAAAGGGGGTTAGAATGAATCCGACAGAATGAGGTAAAATAAGGAATGAAAGAACAAAACTCAGACAAAAATATGTAGTATATTTCGCTGGAGAATTGTAACTCAGCTTCTTTCTGCTTTATTGAATTATTATGATCATACAAGTGTTTTATAGAAGTTACTCACCTACCTACTTCCCCTTCTATAAAACACTTGTATAATCCTAATAATTCAATATAGCAGAAGAAGCTGAGTTTCAAAACGCCAGCGAAATATACTACACATTTTTGTCTGAATTTTTTGTTCTTTCATTCCTTATTTTAGCTCATAATTACCTATATAATTATATATATATATATATATATAATTATATATATATTATATATATATATATATATATTGTGTGTGTGTGTGTGTGGTGGTTGGCACTAGTATACTAGAAAAAGTAATAGTAATCAACGTACAGTGTTACTAGAAGAGTGCTCAATTTACACCATTTCTGTCATTTTCAAAGGAACCGTTTCGTCTTACCTGAAATGCTTTCAGCAAGAAACCACTGGTTGTAATATGGTTCCCAATAAATAAATAAAAGCAAAAACTTTTTATTTGTTACTTCATTGAACTATATAATATATATATATATTATATATTATATTATATAATTTATATTTGGGGAGAATATGTGCTTAATTGAAGTCGAACCTAATTTTATGAAGTTAATTCAAATTATAATTAATTAGGCGGGATTTACCTATTTAAATGTAAGGCTAAACAACCGAGAAAAAAAATATATATATATATGAAGAGAAAGTGATAAGACAAAAAGGAATATTTCTTTTATTTTATTTATTTTTGAATAGTTCTTAACTAATTTCGACCTTAGGTCATCGTCGGGAGAAACTCCCGTGTGAAAGAAATTCTTTTTAGAATAGTTTTAAAAAATGTGTTCAAAGCGTTTGACAAGTCACAAATGATAGGGCGGAACAATGTAGTGGTATAGTGACAAGTCCATCTGTTCAGTGTAAACTATCTCTTAGATTAAATTCGCATGGGTTGTATTTTTTTTATATGCACGATGAATTTTTTGAAGGTATAAATATATATATTATATATATATATATATATATATGTGTGTGTGTGTGTGTGTGTGTGTGTGTGTTGTGTGTGTGTGTGTGTGTGTGTTGTATGTCTGTGTGTGTATGTATGTATGTATGTTGAGCCATATGTGGTGTATGTTTACAGTGAAGGCATCTTTTCAATAAACAAATAACCGTACTAATTATCGCAAAATATCATTAATATATATATATATATACATATATATATATTATGTGTGTGTGTGTGTGTGTGTGTGTATGTGTAATGTGTGTGCGTGCATGTGTGTATTTGGGCAGCATTTTTTCATTTATAAATGTTGAATTAAACAAAAGACAAATTTGGCTGGAATACATCACTCCTGAAGATAGCACTTCGAAGTGCCGAAAGTACTCGGGAACTGAACTTTGGTGGACTAATGCACGAATTCCACCAAATATTAAAAGTTGGCCAGAAAACTTGAAAAATCACAAATAAAATTAGTTTTAACAGGAGATGTGCTTTTTGGCTTAATTCAACATGCCATATATTATATATATATATATATATATATTATATATATATATATATATATATATATATATTCTTGTCGAAGGATTTCCGTATGCTTCTAGTAAGTATATATATTTGTGATTATTTTGGTATATGTATCCGTTTGTGGGAGGTACATATGTCAAGTTTTTTGGGCATTAGTGCGAAGGATTAAAGAAATTAAAAATATTAGAAACTCGGTTCTCTAAAACAACCGAGTTTCTTAATATTTTTAATTTCTTTAATGCTTCACACTGATGCCCAAACTTGATATATGTACCTCCCTCAAACGGATACCTAAATAAACACAAATATATATATATATATAAAATAATAAAATTCGAAGGCAATACAATGCGTAAAAAATAAAGACAAAAAGATGTTTTATATGTCTAATCGATTTCAAAGCAAAGCTTTATCATCAGAGTTTAATTTCTGAAATGAAACTCTGATGATGAAGCTTTGCTTTTGAAATCGATTAGACATATAAAACATCTTTTTGTCTTTTTTTTACGCATTGTATTGCCTTCGAATTTTATTATTTTAATAACATACTTAACAATGCTTCAAGCAAATTACCAATTATTTTTATATATATATATATATATATATATATATATATATATATATATATATATTTTCCTGCTTGAATCAACCATTAATATGCAAATTTTGACACTGATAGTATAAATATATTTTAATGTCATTTTTTTCTCAAAAACAATAAAATGCAACTTTTACAACAAAATAAAAAACAAACTAGAACGACAAATACGCACGTATTCAGGTCAAACCTGATACGTTCACCTGTCTGCGCAGGCGCAATGTCGAAACGCTGCTGCACACATTGTCAACCTGACAGAAGCCAGTCGAGCTCGCTCTGGGGCCAAAAACGTATCTATGGATGTTTTTGCTAAATAGAGAGCGTCGCCGCCGGGGCCATTAACCATTCGTTGTTATGTCTGGCGTCACTCAAGCAATCTGGATCAGTTTCTGTGACTTTTTACTCATAAATAAAGATAGATAAATACGTCAACAGAGTTTTTTATGTTCTTTGTTGTTTATTTGTCTGTTTGTTTTCTTGTTGATATTTCAGTTGCTTTTTAAACGCTTATTCGTTTTAAAGACGTGAAACAGGACACACACACACACACACACACACACACACACACACACACACACCACACACACATATATATATATATATATATATATATATATATTAAATTTTTACTTGAAGCACTTACCAACGCATGTATCGCATAAAATTCGATACTTTTTCTTATAGAAAATGAACTTGACAAGTGTAATCCCAGCAAAGGATGGCTCGGTGTGTAGAAACCGTACAGACTGTTTCGACTTATTAAGTCTCATCAGCGGTATATAACTAACGATTTCCTCCGACAGAATCGAAACCGGGACTTCAGCAGACACAGTGAAACACTTTAATATATATAATATATATTATATTATATATATATATATATATATATTTGGCGCAGTCTTCTGGCGATCTTTCTTGTGTTTGGATCCAATTGAAATAGGATATTTCCCATACTGTTACCCCGAGGCTTTCGACTGCTTCTTCAGTCGTCATCATGGGGTATATGAGTTGGTTTTAGTTCGGTTTTTAGGTCTTTTATCTATGGTTTTTTATTTTTTTATTTTTTTTATTTTTTTAGAATTTGAAGAGTCTATTATTTTAGAGGGTGGCAAGTGAAGTGTATTTAGTTATCAAAGATAGTTAATATGTTATGTCCGACGTTGAATGCTATATATATTTATATATATATATAAATATATATATATATATTATGTTGTGTGTGTGTGTGTGTGTGTAAGTTATCCAAAACTATTAGTAAGGGATGATTCTACATGGGATCTTCAAAATCTCACTGTATAATTATTGCATGTTTTAGTAGGTGCGAATACAAAGATTTTTATAAATCCCTAGAGAGAGTTCAATGTATAATAATCTATAATTTAGATTAAATACAGAGCAATATTTACCTTTGAAAGGAAGTAAAAACTCAATAAACCGTCATTCTGTAATAAATTTATTTCGACCAAAACTTAAACGACTTTTAGAAATTTATTTAAATTTCTAAAACTCCTTAGAAGTTCAGTCTTATCAGACAGGAGACCTTCTGTCTGATAAGACTGAATCTCTAACGAGTTTTAGAAATTTATTTAAATTTCTAAAACTCCCTAGAAGTTCAGTCTCATCAGACAGGAGACCTTCTGTCTGATAAGACTGAACCTCTAACGAGTTTTAGGAATTTATTTAAATTTCTAAAAGACTTTTAGGTTTTGGTCGAATCTTGTATTATTAACTACAAGAGTGAATGTTCTGCACAATACAAAAACGCCATTATAAAAAAATTAATGAACCGAGCAAAGCTTACTGCTTTTTCTAAAACAATATTCTTTTCCGAACTAAAAAAATATTAAGCAAACTCTCATCAATAATGAATTCCCCAACTACTTTGTTGATGAACAAATCCGACAAATCCTCCATAAAATTAACCACAACAAAAACAATAGCACACTTAATAGCTCCAACCAAAACATATATTACAGTAATCAGATGCACCCTAACTATAAACTGGACGAAACCGCGTTAAAAAAATTAATACGTAACAATGTTTCTTCCACTGACACCAACAGAAAAGTCAAACTAATTATCTACTACCAAAAGTTTAAAACCACCAATCTCGTCACATGCAACAACTCCTCCCCCAAAACCACTCGTATTAATGAGACAAATCTCGTGTACGAATTTAAATGTCCAGTAGGAGACTGCCTCTCCAAAGTTAATAACACGTGTATTGGCCACACGACGACCACATTATCACGCAGATTAACGCTACACCTATCTGATATCAGCTCTATTAATCAACACCTAAAAAAAAGTCATACCTACCGTAAAATTTTAACAGAAAATACACTCACACTACACAAAGAAAACAACAAGCAAAAACTTCAAATAATCGAAGGTCTATATACCAAACAAAAAAAACAAACCCTTAAACAAAATAAACTTCGAAACAAGTCAACATTTCCTCAAATTAGTATTATTAGTGTTATTCGAACTATTGTCCCCATCTTCATTGTTATTTGTACAACGTTTCGGCCGATATACCCTCCGGCCTTCTTCAGGTATTTCTTGTCGGACACGGGAACCTTCTCGGACTCGGGAACCTTCTTTTCGAACTCGGGAACTTTCTTGTCGTATTCGGGAGCCATCACGGAACTTTGAACTAATAATACCAATCTTCAAGCCTCATCTCAAACATTCAGAGAAATATATCCTCAAATGCCTATAATTTCCCGCCTTTCCTCCTTCCACTATTCCCCTTTCATTTTCACAAACTTGTGACCCCCCCTCCTACAAATATATATATATATATATAATATATATATATATATATATATTGCATCTGATGATGGGAATGGATAGACAATTCCTCTAGGTTCTCCGAAATAGTCTATAATGCTAAACATTTAAATAGTCTCTGTTAATTTTCGTAATATCATTTTGCTCTGTGACACTAACAATAAGGGGCACACATTGAGCTCTGCAATTACGACATTTGAAAAACTACTACGTCGTAAGGAAGATTTTCACCAGATCTTTGATTATATATATATATATATATATATATATATATATATATATATATATATATATATATATATATATGAGAGAGAGAACCTTGTGATAGTGTATGTGTATGTTCCCGCATATCTATCTATCTATCTATCTATCTCGGTACATTTATCTATCGCACTTCAAGGCATATTTCAGTTAAGAAGTGCTTCCTTGTGAGATACAAGTTCTTGGGTTCATTATCGGGTTCGTTATCACATGTTCAAAGAAAGTTGACACTTAAGATTCGAACCAATTCAGACGGCCTTACCAACTTAAATGGCCCGTCATATTCCCTTTAAAAAAAAGGCAGTCTCAGTCTTTCTAACGCCAGTTTACGAGCCATTAAGTTTTGGTAAGGCCGTCTGAACATTTGGTTCGAATCTTAAGTGTACTTTCTTTGAACCATGTGATAACGACCCGATATGACCAAGAACTTGTATCTCACAGGGAATGCACTTCTTAACTGAAATATGCCTTGAAGTGCGATAGATAATGTACCGAGATAGATAGATTAGATAGATAGACTATGCGGGAAATACACATAACCATTATCACCAAAAGGTCCTCTCTTCATAATATATATATATATTATATATATATTATATATATATATATATATATATATATATATATATATAATCGCAAAGATCTGGTGAAGAAATTTCTTCCGACGTAGTATTTTTTCAAATGTCGTAATTTGGCAGAGCTCCCATGTGTGCCCCTTATTGTTAGTGTCACAGAGCAAAATTGATATTACGAAAATTAACGAGACTATTAAAAGTTTAGGCATTATAACTTATTTCGGAGAACCTAGAGGAATTGTCTAATCCATTCCCATCATCAGAATGCAATATATAATATATATAATATTATTATATATATAATATATATATATTTGTAGGAGGGGGGGTCACAAGTTTGTGAAAATGAAAGGGGAATAGTGGGGAAGGAGGAAGGCGGGAAATTATAGGGCATTTGAGGATAAATTTCTCTGAATGTTTGAGATGAGCTTGGAAGAATTGGTATTATTAGTTCAACCAGTTCGGTGATGGCTCCGAATACGACAGGTCTGTGTTCGAAAGAGGTTCCGAGTCCCGAGAAGGTTCCCCGTGTCCGACAAGAAATACCTGAAGAAGGCCGGAGGGTATTCGGCGAAACGTTTGTACAATACATGAAATGGGGACAATAAGTTTCGAATACCCTAATAATACTAATTTGGAGGAAATGTTGACTTGTTCGAAGTTTATTTTTGTTTAAGGGTTTTGTTTTTTTTGTTTGGTAATATAGACCTTCGATTATTTGAATTTTTGCTTGTTGTTTTCTTTTGTGTAGTGTGGAGTGTAAATTTTGTTTAAAAATTTTAAACGGTAGGTATGACTTTTTTTTTAGGTGTTGATTATAGAGCTGATTCATCAGATAGGTTGTAGCGTTAATCTTGCGTGATAATGTGGTTCGTCGTGTGGCCATACACGTGTTATTAACTTTGGAGAGGCAGTTCTCCTACTGGACCATTTAAATTCGTAACGAGATTTGTCTCATTAATACAGGGTTTTGGGGGGGAGTTGTTTGCTTAATGTGAAACCGAGATTGGTGGTTTTAAACTTTTGGTAGTAGATTAATTAAGTTTGACTTTTCTGTTTGGTGTCAGTGCGAAAAGAAACATTGTTACGTATTAATTTTTTTTTACGCGGTTTTCCGTCCAGTTTATAGTTAGGGTGGCATCTGATTACTGGTATAATGTTTTGGTTGGAGCTATTAAGGTGTGCTAATTGTTTTTGTTTGGTGGTTAATTTTATGGAGGAATTTGTCGATTTGTTCATCAACAAAGTACGTTTGGGGAATTCATTATTGATGAGATTTTGCTTAATATTTTTTTAGTTTCGGAAAAGAATATTGTTTTAGAAAAAGCAGTAAAGCTTCTGCTCGGTTCATTAATTTTTTTATAATGGCGTTTTTGTATTGTGGGCGAACATTCACTCTTGTAGTTAATAATACAAGTTCGAACCACAACCTAAAAGTCCCTTTTAGAAATTTTAAAATAAATTCCTAAAACTCGTTAGAGGGTTCAGTCTTATCAGACGAAGTCTCCTGTTCTGATGAAGACTGAACTTTCTAGGAGTTTTTAGAATTTAAAAAATAAATTCTAAAAACTCGTTAAGAGATTCAGTCTTTATCAGACAGAAAGGTCTCCTGTCTGATAAGACTGAACTTCTAAGGCAGTTTTTAGAAATTTGAAAATAAATTTCTAAAAAGTCGTTAAGTTTTGGTCGAAATAAATTTTATTAACAGAATGACGGTTTTTATTTGAGTTTTTTACTTCCTTTCAAAGTAAATATTGCTCTGTATTTAATCTAAATTATAGATTATTATACATTGAATCTCTCTAGGGGAATTTTATAAAAATCTTTGTATTCCCCGCACCTACTAAAACATGCCATAATTATTACAGTGGAGTTTTGAAGATCCATGTAGAATCATTCCTTAACTAAATAGTTTTTTGGATAACTACACAACACACACACAACACACACACATATATAATATATATATATATTATATATATTATATATTATATTAATAGCATTACGTCGGACATACCATATTAACATCCTTTGATACTTATAAACTTCACTTGCCAACCTCTTTAAAATATAGACTCTTCCAAATTTTCTAAAAAATAAGAAAAAATAAACAAATAAAAAAACCATAGATTAAAAGACCTAAAAACCGACCTAAAACCACTCATAATAACCCATGATGACGACTGAGAGCAGTCGGAAAGCGCTTCGGCTAACAGTATGGGAAATATCCCTATTCAGATTGGGATCCCAAACCACAAGAAGATTTTCGCCCAGAAGACTGGCGCCAATTATAATATATATATATATATCTCTATATATATATATCTATATATAAAAGTTGTTCACTGTGTCTGCTGAAGTCCCGGGTTTTCGCATTTCTTGTCCCGAGGGAATCGTTAGTATTACCCGCTGATGAGAACTTACCCTAAAGTCGAAACAGTCTTGTTACGGTATTCTACACACCGAGCCATCCTTTTGCTGGGGATTAAACTTGTCAAGGTCATTTTCTATAAGAAAAGTATCGAATTTTTATGCGATACATGCGTTGTAAGTGCTTCAAGTAAAAATTTAATTATATATATATTATATATATATATATCTATGTGGTGTGTGTGTGTGTTGGTGTGTGTGTGTGTGTGGTTGTGTGTTTTGTTGTGTGTGTGTCCTGTTACGTCTTT
>CM042142.1:117345419-117365419 GCA_023376005.1 Doryteuthis pealeii
TGTGAGAGAGATGGAGTGAGGGTCAAGCGTTGTGTGCAGACTTTCACCACTTCAAGGCCGTGGGCTGCACTAATCGCCATTATGTTTCCTGCTACATACCTTTATACTAAGGTTAGGGATCCAAATATTATGTAATCAAAGAGAATTCTTCCCGCACATTTTATTTTGGAGCGTGGGAAGAAAACTTCGTGTCCATTCAAATTGTTTTAATTTTTTTATTTTGCTCCTTTATGTTAATTTAGACATGATAATAACTTTTAATAATATTAGTCGTTCCTTTGTGGTTTATCGATTGAAAGTTAGTCCGCAAGATGCTAATTACTACTATAAGCGAATTCAATCTCTCTTATGCTCCGATACTTGTGACTTTTGAGTCCCGATCCTATCCGAGTCGGTGAAGTCAACGTTGATATATCCGTGGCTCCATCGTGGTGGTAATGGTTTGCGAAGTTTAAGTCTGGAATTTCTAAATCTAAGTAGAGTAGTAAAGTTCGATCCTCGTTGGATGCTCCCTGATTGTGGACGCTTTTCTGACATCCTAAAACCGTGGCGGACATAAGATCCGCAGTGTCATGGGACATCCAGCGAGGAATGCGAACCCATTGATTAGAAGTGTGGATTTTTGAGACTAGGCTTGCTATCCACCACATCTACGATAAGACGCTCAGGTATTTACCTTCCAGAGCCTGTTGCCCAGGGGTAGGATAAGACACGAATGTCAGCAATGTATGTGGAGACAATCCAAATGGAGGATCGAATCAGATGTTTAGTAGTAATGGATCTTGAGATTGCTTGCTATACATTACAACCTATGATGGTATGCTCAGACATTTGCCACCTCGTTCATCAACGGGTAGGATGTGACACAAAGTCACAAGTATGGAGCTCCTAGCGAAGATCGAACCTGCTATTCAGTTATTTCTATCTGTGAGACTAGCTTGCTAACGCATAACACCAAGATTCGTAACGCCACATAATAGCATATGACGGCAAGGTCACAATTATTGGAGGCATCACGGGGAGGAATCGAGACTCGCTATTATCAAGTAGTATGGTTTTTTAGTCCGAGTCTACGTACCATTACACAAAATGGGGGCGCCAGAAGAGTGAGAGTTATTTAATGTCCAAAATGTACTTGAAGAAGAACTAGATGTTGTACTATCTAATTCATTGGGATGGAAGGGCGTTCATCACCTTTCCCAAGTCAGAAATGAAACGTAACAGCGCGACTGGAGGTCGAACTCGTTTACTACTACTAAGTCCAGCACGTTAACCCAGGGCCGATCTAAAGAACCGAATAAAACAGAGCTTACTAACCCAGTTGACACAATAGTGATAGGCCGGGGAAGCTCTGCAATAAAAATATTGGAACACGAATAATATATACAAAAACACCCTGAAATTTAACTATAGAAGGGAGATCAAAAGAAAGAAAATAGACGGTTAGCGATTTAAAGGGGCAGCTATTTAGTTTTTGTGCGCTACATCCGTTTGATATTCTCTGATATTTTTAGTTAGGTCAATTTTTAAGCATGTGGGCTTTAGGTCGCAGGTAACGTCAGATTTTCTTTAAAGAAAACAAAATTGATCACGCATCTTGTAACTAGTTAGGGAATTTTCTTAAGAAATTTTCGCATTATTAAATATAGGGTCTATACTATATATTTTTTGTATTGGAGGCGTTTGTGTGTAATGGGTATCGTCGTAGGAAACTGACACGATGACCGAGTTCAATCTTAGACGCGCTGTTTGGCCATTTCAACATACCCGCTAATAACGTTAAATCAAGTGCAAATTATCTATATAAGTATATATATATATATATATTATATAATAGGGGTCTGGACACTTCCCGATCTTGAGAGATTGGGAAACACCAAACTAACGTAAAATGGTATCGTGACAAGGGGGCATCTCTAATGGGGCCGACCTCGATGCCTTTGCAGAAGTCCGTTCAGCGATAAGGACATTGACAGAAAGAGGGTGGGCTGGATACACATCCTCATGGATGACAGGCCGATGGTAAGCTTGTAAGAAGTTTGAGTAGGTGACTCGAGCTTCTCCGTCTGAGAACACATGACACACAACCAATGGAAACATTTCCCACATTGAAGTCTGGAGTCTGTATGACAGGGCCTGTAATGCGAAGGGTTTCAATATGTGTGAGCAGGGTTTACATAAAAACAAGCTGAAACCGTGGGCTGCATCTGCGTGCTCACAACTACTCACAACTACTCACGAAGCTGAAAATATTGTAGAATGGCCTTATTCTGTGAAGAAGCGCAAAGTCACCATATATATATTATATATAGTATATAGTAGTTCATATATAGTAATATATTTATAGGTAATTATGAAGCTTGTTAGGTTAGTAATTAAAGGTTGTAGGGGTTAGTTTCAGGCCTGTCAGAGTGACCCAGAAAAAAACATAACCCCAAAATTATTCCATTTATTTCCCATTAACTACCTAACCCGTAATCCGCAACTCTAACCCTAACCCTAAACCCTAAACCCCTAATTTATTTGGTTTACTGGGAAATTTATATCAGGTTTTTATTCAGGCTAAAATTTGTGGATTCTGTTTTTTCTGGGACACCCTAATTTACTAAACAAAGTCTCATAATTACCTGATGAGAAAAGGGTTAAAAATGAATCCGACAGAATGAGGTAGTAAAATAAGGAATGAAGAACAAAACTCAGAACAAAAAAATTGTAGTATACTTTCGCTGGAGAAATTGAACTCAGCTTCTATCTGCTATTGAATTATTATGAATCATACAAGTGTTTATAGAAAGATATTTACTCACCTACCCTACTTCCCACCTTCTATAAAAACTTGTATAATCCTAATAATTCAATATAAGGCAGAGAAGCTGAGTATCAAAACGCCAGCGAAATATAACTAAACACTATTTTTGGTCTGAATTTTGTTCTTTCATTCCTTATTTAGCTCATATTACTATAGTATAGTATATAATATATATATATATATATATATATATTATATATATATTATATAATATATGTTGTGTGTGTGTGTGTGGTGGTTGGCACTAGTATAGCTAGTAAAAGTAATAGTAATGCCAACGTACGAGTGTTACTAGAAGAGTGCTCAATTTACACCATTTCTGGTCAATGTTTCAAAGGCAACTCGTTTTGTCTTACCTGATGAATCTTTCAGCAGAAACCCACTGGTTGTGTAATATGGTGTCCCAAATAATAAATAAAAGCAAAATAACTTTTATTGTTACTTCATTGAACTATATATAATATATTCATATATATAAGATAGGTAATTATATTATAGTATAGTAATTTGTGGGAAGATATTTGTTATTTGGAAGTCGTAACGCTAATTTTATAGAAAGTTATTCAGTTAAGATAAGTTAATTAGTTGCGGCGATTTACCTATTTAAATGTAAGGCTAAACAAACCGAGAAAAAAAATATATTATATAATGAAGAGAAAGGTGATAAGACAAAAGGATAATATTTCTTTATTTTATTTATTTTTGAATAGTTCTTAACGCTAATTCGACTCTTAGGTCATCGTCGGGAGAAACCTTCCCGTGTGAAGAAATTCTTTTTAAGAAGTAGTTTTAAAAAAATGTGTCAAGCGTTTGAACAAGTCACAAACATGATAGGGCGGAACAATGTATGTGGTATAGTGCTAAGTCCATCTGTTCCAGTGTAAAATATCTCTTGATTAAATTCGCATGGGTTGTATTTTTTATATGCACGATGAAATTTTTTGAAGTATATATATATATATATATATATCTATAATATATAATATTGTGTGTGTGTGATGTGTGTGTGTGTTGTTTGTGTGTGTGTGTGTGGTGTGTGTGTATTGTCTGTGTGTGTATGTATGTATGTAATGTTGAGCGCATATGTGTGTATGTTTACAGTGAAGGCAATCTTTTCAATAAACAACAAATAACCGTACTATTATCCGCAAATATCATTAATATAATATATATATATACATATATATATATATATGTGTGTGTGTGTGTGTGTGTGTGTATGTGTATGTGGTGCCGTGCATGTGTGTATTTGGGCAGCATTTTTTCAATTTATAAATGTTGAATTAAACAAAGAACAAATTTTGGCTGGAATACATCATCCTGAGATGCACTTCGAAGTGCCGAAAGTACTCGGAACTGAACTTTGGTGGACTAATGCACGAATTCCACCCAAATATTAAAAAGTTGGCCAGAAAACTTGAAAAATCACAAATAAAATTAGTTTAACAGCGAGATGTGTCTTTTGCTTAATTCAGCATGCATATATATATATAATATATATATATATATATATATATATATTATATAATATATAGTATATTCTTGGTCGAAGGATTTCCGTATGCTTCTAGTAAGTATATATATTTGTGATTATTTTGGTATATGTATCCGTTTGTGGGAGGTACATATGTCAAGTTTTGGGCATTAGTGCGAAGGATTAGAAATTAAAAATTTAGAAAAACTCGGTTCTCTAAAACAACCGAGTTTCTTATATTTTTAATTTCTTTAATGCTTCACACTGATGCCCAAACTTGATATATGTACTCCCTCAAACGGATACCTAAATAAACACAAATATATATATATATAAATAAAATTAAAATTTCGAAGGCAATACAATGCGTAAAAAATAAAGACAAAAAAGATGTTTTATATGTCTAATCGATTTCAAAGCAAAGCTTTATCATCAGAGTTTAATTTTCTGATATGAAACTCTGATGATGAAGCTTTTGCTTTGAATCGATTAGACCATATAAAACATCTTTTTGTCTTTATTTTTTTACGCATTGTATTGCCTTCGAATTTTATTATTTTATAAACATACTTAAAATGCTTCAAGCAAATTACCAATTACTTTATATATATATATATATATATATATTATATATATATATATATATATATATATTTCCCTGCTTGAATTCAACCATTAATATGCAAAAATTTTGACACTGATAGTATAAATATATTTTAATGTCATTTTTTCTCAAAACAATAAAATGCAAACTTTTACAACAAAATAAAAAACAAACTAGAACGACAAATACCGCAACGTAATTCAGGTCAAACCTGATACGTTCACCTGTCTGCGCAGGCGCAATGTCGAAACGCTGCTGCACACGATTGTCAACCTTGACAGAAGCCAGTCGACGCTCGCTCCTGGGCCAAAACGTATCTATTGGTGTTTTTGCTAAATAGAGAGCGTCGCCGCCGGGGCCATTAACCATTCGTTGTTATGTCTGGCGTCACTCAGCAATCTGGATCAAAGTTTCTGTGACTTTTCTCATAAATAAAGATAGATAAATACGCGTCAACAGAGTTTCTTATGTTTCTTGTTTGTTTATTTGTCTGTTTGTTTTCTTGTTGATATTTCAGTTGCTTTTTAAAACGCTTATTCGTTTTAAAAGACGTGAAACAGGACACACACACACACACACCACACAACGCACACACACACACACACACACACACATATATATATAGTATATATATATATATATAATATAATTAATTTTTACTTGAAGGCACTTACAACGCATGTATCGCATAAAATTCGATACTTTTTCTTAATAGAAAATGAACTTGACAAGTGTAATCCGCAAAGGGATGGCTCGGTGTGTAGAATACCGTACAGACTGTTTCGACTTTATTAAGTCTGTCATCAGCCGGTATATCTAAGCGATTTCCCTCCGACAGAAATCGAAACCGGGACTTCAGCAGAACACAGTGAAACACTTTATATATATATATATATATATATATATATTAATATATATATTATATTGGCGCAGTCTTCTGGCGATCTTTCTTTGTGTTTGGATCCAATTGAAATAGGATATTTCCCATATATGGGTTAGCCGAGCGCTTTCGACTGCTTCTTCAGTCGTCATCATGGGGTATTGAGTTGGTTTAGTTCGGTTTTTAGTTCTTTTATCTTATGGTTTTTATTTTTTTATTTATTTTTTTTTTAGAATTTGAAGAGTCTATTTTTAGAGGGTGGCAAGTGAAGTGTATTAGTTAACAAAGATAGTTAATATGTTTATGTCCGACGTTGAATGCTATATATATATATATATATCATATATAACTATATATATTATATATATATGTGTGTGTGTGGTGTGTGTGTGTGTAAGTTATCCAAAACTATTAGTAAGGGATTGATTCCTACATGGGATCTTCCAAAATCTCACTGTATAATTATTGCATGTTTTAGTAGGTGCGAATAACAAAGATTTTTATAAATCCCTAGAGAGAGTTCAATGTATAATAATCTATAATTTAGATTAAATACAGAGCAATATTTACCTTTGAAAGGAAGTAAAAACTCAATAAACCGTTTCTGTAATAAATTTATTTCGACCAAAAACTTAAAACGACTTTTAGAAATTTATTTAAATTTCTAAAACTCCCTTAGAAGTTCAGTCTTATCAGACCAGGAGACCTTCTGTCTGAATAAGACTGAATCTTCTAACGAGTTTTAGAAATTTATTTAAATTCTAAAACTCCCTAGAAGTTCAGCTCATCAGACAGGAAGACCTTCTGTCTGATAAAGACTTGAAACCTCTAACGAGTTTTAGGAATTTATTTATAAATTTCTAAAGACTTTTAGGTTTTGGTCCGAATCTTGTATTATTAATACAAGAGTGAATGTTCTGCACATATACAAAACCGCCATTATAAAAAAATTAATGAACCGAGCAAAGCTTACTTAGCTTTTTCTAAAACAATATTCTTTTTCTCGAACTAAAAAAATATTAAGCAAACTCTCATCAATAATGAAATTCCCCAAACTACTTTGTTGATGAACAAATCCGACAAGATCCTCCATAAAAATTAACGCAAACAAACAAAAACAATAGCACCACACTTAAATAGCTTCACCAAAAACATATATTACAGTAGACAGATGCACCCTAACTATAAACTGGACGAACCAGCGTTAAAAATTAATACGTACATGTTTCTTCCACTGATCACGCAACAGAAAGTCAAACTAATTATCTAACTACCGAAAGCTTTAAAAACCACCATCTCGTTCGACATGCAACAACATCCTCCCCCAAAACCACTCGTTAATAATTGAGTACAAATCTCGTGGTACAGAATTTAAATGTCCAGTAGGAGAGCTGCCTCTCCAAAGTTACTAACACGTGTATTGGGCCACACGACGACCACATTATCAACGCAAGATTAAGTCGCTACAAATGAGAACCTATCTGAATATCAGCTGCTATTAATCAACACCTGGGAAAAGAAGTCATTATCCTACCGTATTTAAACAAGAAAATACAGCTCACACACTACACAAAGAAACAGACAAAGCAAAAAACTTCAAATAATCGAAGGTCTGATATACCAAGCAAAAATAAACGAAACCCTTAAACAAAATAAACTGTCGAAACAAAGGTCAACATTTCCTCAAATTGTTTTATAGTGTTATTCGAGCACTATTGTCCCATCTTCATTGTTATTTGTAACCTACGTTTCGGCCCGATGATACCCTCCGGCCTTACTTCAGGTATTTCTTGTCGACACGGGAACCTTCTCGGAACTCGGGAACCTTCTTTTCGAGACTGCGGGAACTTTCTTGTCGTATTCGGGGAGCCATCACGGAAACTTTGAACTATAATACCGAATCTTCAAGGCCTCATCTCAAACATTCAGAGAAAATATATCCTCAAATGCCTATCAATTTCGCCGGCCTTTCTCCTTCCACTATCCCTTATTTTCACAAACTGGACCGTCCCCTCTACAAATATATATATATATATATATATATATATGATATATATATATATATTGCATCTGATGAATGGGAAATGGATAGAACAATTCCTCCAGGTTCTCCGAAAATAGTCTATAATGCTAAACATTTAATAAGATCTCTGTTAATTTTCGTAATATCATTTTGCTCTGTGACACTAACAATAAGGGCACACATTGAGCTCTGCAAAATTACGACATTTGAAAAACTACTACGTCGTAAGGAAGATTTCTTCACCAGATCTTTGGATTAATATATATATATATATATATATATATATATATATATATATATATATATAATATATATTATATGAGAGAGAGACCTTGGTGATAGTGGTATGTGTATGTTCCGCATATCTATCTATCTATCTATCTATCTGGTACATTTATCTATCGCACTCAAGGCATATTTCAGTTAAGAAGTGCTTCTTGTGAGATACAAGTTCTTGGTCATTATCGGGTTCCGTTATCCATGTTCAAAGAAAGTGACACTTAGATTCGAATTCAGACGGGCCTTACCAACTTTAATGGCCCGTCATATTCCCCTTTAAAAAAAGGCAGTCTTCAGTCTTTCTAGCCAGTTACGAGGCAGCACCTCTCAAAATTGATCTTGGCCACTTGAAATAAGCCAGACAATCAAGTAGAAATAGACTTTCTTGCAATAACGCTGTTTTTTTTTATTTAGCAACAGATTGCCCAAATTTCCATCTTGAGAAAAAAAGTATGTTTTCTCACATACGAGTATTTCACATAGTTGCGTATGTTGATATTGTAGATGCATTTCTACCTATGTGACCTCCTCAATCCTCCTTCTACAAAAATATGATAACAAAACAAGATCCTTTCTCCAAACATTAGATCCTTTCTTAAAACTATTCGTCTACAAAAATACGAAAACGAAACTAGATCCTTTCTCCTAACTGTTCTTCTACAAAAATACGATAACAAAATTAGATCCTTTCTCCAAACATTAGATCCTTTCTTAAAACTATTCTTCTACAAAAATACGAAAACAAAACTAGATCCTTTCTCCAAACTGTTCTTCTACAAAGATATGATAACTAAACTAGATCCTTTCTCCAAACTGTTCTTCTACAAAAATACGATAACAAAATTAGATCCTTTCTCCAAACTGTTCTTCTACAAAAATACAATAACAATATTAGATCCTTTCTTAAAACTATTCTTCTTCAAAAATTCAAAAACGAAACTAGATCCTTTCTCCTAACTGTTCTTCTACAAAAATGTAATAACAAAACTAAAACCTTTCTCCAAACTATTCGTCTATAAAAATACAATATCGAAACTATATCCTTTCTCCAAACTGTTCTTCTACAAGAATACGAAAACGAAACTAGATCCTTTCTCCTAACTGTTCTTCTACAAAAATACGATAACAAAATTAGATCCTTTCTCCAAACATTAGATCCTTTCTTAAAACTAAGAATAGTTTTAAGAAAATATGAAAACGAAACTAGATCCTTTCTCCAAACTGTTCTTCTACAAAGATATGATAACTAAACTAGATCCTTTCTCCAAACTGTTCTTCTACAAAAATACGATAACAAAATTAGATCCTTTCTCCAAACTGTTCTTCTACAAAAATACGATAACGACACTAGATCCTTTCTTAAAACTATTCTTCTTCAAAAATACGAAAACGAAACTAGATCCTTTCTCCTAACTGTTCTACAAAAATGTAATAACGACACTAGAACCTTTCTCCAAACTATTCGTCTATAAAAAAACAATAACAAAACTAGATCCTTTCTCCAAACTGCTGTTCTACAAAAATACAATAACGAAACTAGATCCTTTCTGTAAACTATTCGTCTATAAAAATACAATAACAAAACTAGATCCTTTCTCCAAACTATTCGTCTACAAAAATACGATAACGAAACTAGATCCTTTCTCCAAACAGTTGTTCCTATGAAAATATGATAAGAAAACTAGATCCTTTCTTGAAACTGTTCTTCTACTAAAATACGATAGCAAAAGTACAACTGCAAACAACCTACTTTCAAAATCAAGAAAAATCCTCGAAAAAGACATAACAATAAATTTAACCATCCCTCACAACCTACCGCTTGGCATAAAATAACCCAGAACGAGTTGACATGCCGTTAAAATCAATCAATCAATCAAATTGTCAATCCTCCTTATTCTATTAAACAATACAAAAAGGCAGAATTCACATAAAAGCAACACACATTTTTTACCTGATAGAGGAGAGACAATAGAGGGACAAACAATTAGAAATCAACAATGCTAAGCACATATTTATTAAGTTCAAATTTTTAATATCAATATGCAAATTTGTCTTCCCGTTCACGCTGTAAAACGCTATTTTGTTGTATATATAAATACAATTGCATGTTATTAGTATGTAGATATGGTCAACAGAATTAATAATGTAAAGCAATTTTATTAATAATTGAAGTTTAAATAAAAATAAAATCATCGAGAATGTGATGTAAATAACTAAGGGAATTGTGACTTGAGTAGTAATATTTTAACATACTATCTCCATTATAAGTTTTATCATATGGGTGCTAGAAGGCTGTGGCTGAGAGTCTACATGTCCTGGGAATGACGTTAAACTCTATCTGATGGTGAGGTTCCAGTTTTGGAGGTTTGGGGAACGTGGAGCACCCCTTCATCACCATTGCTCCCAGGTCCACTCGGACCCGGAGTGGTAGTACCTGTTAGGGTCCCATCTATGGGTTAAATAGAAAAATGTATTTATAAAATTGTATTATCCATTAAGAATTGATTTATTTCAAAACTTTATCGGCATTAAATGACCCACTGAGGTTGATATGCCGTAAAACAAAACAAACCAACCATCCATTATAAGATATATAAATAGTTTATATATCGAATTAGATGATAAATTTTATGGTTAAGTAAGAGAGACCGAGTACTTTTTACAATATCATAGTTTGTCCTCTTCTGTTGGTTGGTTGTATTTTACAGCACTTCGACCCTTATTGGGTTATTTTACGCCGAAGAAATTTTGTTTTATTCATTCTTGACAGGTACTCAATTTTTAAAAAATTTCCCAACGGTATTAGTGATATGTGAAAGGTAAATTAGTTTGTCCAGGGTCGCCTAGTCCTATTTCATACGACTATAACCATTGCATAATGAGCGCATCCAAAATAACAAAGTTTATTACAATAGAATTAATGTGAAGGATTTCCAATGCATTTTATTGTAAAGATCATTTTAAATACATTTTTATACTAAAAATCGTTGTTTAATGAAACTGGCCAACTCAGTGTATGAGAAGCACAGGGATCTGTGCGGTAAAGTGAGGAACTGATGGTAGGTGTGGCGTTCCACTACAAAGGCCGAAACAATCTCCTTGGTCTAGCGCTAGTGAAAAGGGGATAGACTCCGTCGATTTTTGACTGATACCGACTTTAGGCCACCCGGACGACGAAAATACATTGTCAATGCATTTGTATAGTAAAATTTATTGGTCAATGCATTTTCATAGAAAAAAAATATTTCTGATACATTTTCTTTGTAAAAATAATTTCAAATGCATTTTATAGAAAAAAAAAAACTCATTAGCTAAAGCATTTTTATAGAAAACATCATTTCCATGACATTTTTATAGTAGAAATTAATTTCCAATGCATTTTCATAGTAAAAACTATTTCCCATGCATTTTTATAGTAAAAATCATTTTCAATGTATTTTTATAGTAAGAATTATTTCCAATGCATTTTCATAGTAAAAATAATTTCGAATGCATTTTTATAGCAAAATTAATTCCCAATGCATTTTTATAGTAAAAATTATTTTCAATGTATTTTATAGTAAAAATCATTTCCAATGCATTTTCATAGTAAAAATAATTTCGAATGCATTTTTATAGCAAAAATCATTCCCAATGCATTTTTATAGTAAAAATAATTTCCAATGCATTTTTATAGCAAAATTCATTCCCAATGCATTTTTATAGTAAAAATAATTTCCAATGCATTTTAAAAGTAAGAATCATTCTCAATTTATTTCTATAGCAAAATCATCTTAATCAACACCCATCGTCTTGTCAAATGTTCACAGAGGTAATAAATATTAAAGCTGACATTTAAGCTTTTTTTTCTAGGATAAAGTTATTCAGTGCAAAGTAAGTCTAGATAAAGCCTGGAATCCCAGGTATGCCCGTTAAGGGACCGAATTAGACCTTCCTCATTAATTTTAAGCCAAAATATTCCAGACAACCCTTATCCAAAATAACTTTGAAACACCTAAAAAATCAAATGGAGCCGTTACGCCAAATTTCGTCTAGATTAGTCTAGTAGTCTGAAAAACGAATATATATAAATATATATATATATATATATATATATATATATATATACAAATGTGTGTGTGTGTGTGTGTGTATAATTTTTGTTTATCTTTTTCCACACACACACACACACACACATACATATATAGTCATGGTAAATGGATTCGTCGCCCCGAGTTCAAATCCTGGATGTGGTAATTGCATTTCACTTGGCGCTAATATCCTTAGGAAAGGTATGAATCCTACTCTCCCACCAGCTATGGATAAGTAGTAGGGCAAATCGGACTCTTTAACCCTGGTTAGACAACCGGTCTAGGAGAAGGAAAACTCTGAATTCAAACCTGTTGAACTCCGCTTAAGAAATTGACCTTGTGTCACATCCTGCTCGTGCGGAGGGGTTGGTGAATATATATATATATATATATATATATATATATATATATGTGTGTGTGTGTGTGTGTGTGTGTGTGTGTGTGTGTGTGTATGTGTATATAAATTGTTTTTTCTTTTGGCTAAATATTGTACCAATAGATTATTTTTGGTTGGTACGATTATCTTGGTCTTTACTTTTTTCCAAATTTTTTTCTCCCCAGGTGATGTTTGGTAGTATATTTTTACAATAAAACTATTTGCTGTTTTTTCTCACCGCGAGGATTTGCCAACAAGTTTGGTAAATTAAATTATATATAATATATATTATATATTATATATATATATGTGTGTGTGTGTGTGTGTGTGTGTGTGTGTGTGCGTGCGTGCGTGTGTGTGTAGAAAAGTACAAGGAAAGTCGTTGGGGTGGCTTCAAATCAGTATCAGCAACACAGTGAGGGAATCTATCCCATTTTCAATAACGCTAGACCAAGTTGATAGTTACGACATCTGAGGTGGAGCGCCGTTTCTACCATCAGCTTCTCACTTTGCAGCACAGATCCCTGTGCTACTCAGACGCTGAGTTGGTGAGATGCATTAGATGAATAAAAAATAAGACAAACAAGAATATTTATTTTATGTTATTTATTTTTTAATTGTTCTCAACAATTTCGACCTTAGGTAATCGTCTGGAGACAATTTATGGTGATATTTAATGTATATATATCTATATATTTACTTTGTCGTTAATTATTTTATTCTCAAAGTTTCCTCTGGACATACAGATTCATACAACTGCCTTTTATATATGTATAGATAGGTGGAATTACGTATCCCTATCGAATACGAATAATTATATATTCATAGTCTCCTTTGAAATATATTCATAAATGTCACCCTAACAGGTACTACAACTCTGGGTTAGTGTGGATCTGGGAGGAATGGCAATGAAGGAGTAATCTATATTACTTAAATCTTCAGAACTGGAGCCTCACCATCAGGTAATGTTTAGGACACCCTCTTTCTTTTATGGGAGAGTCTTATCTCTCTGCAGGGTATTTAGTCAGCGTATTCTTATCCCCACCGACAGCGGGGCATATTTGTGCGTTCAAGATGCACCAGACCACGTGATTAGCATACAGATTTCAGATATTAACTTGGGTTGTGTTTTCTTAACGGTAATGCTCTTGGGAAGGCATGAATTCCTTTCTCCCTGTGATCGTCTCTCTTTAGTAATCGATCTTGACTAAGATTCATTACTGGCGTTCCACAAAAGGTACCAGAGAAGAGAACAGGTCAGTAAGCAATTGGGTACCCCCCCCCCCCAAAAAAAAGTCATTGTCTCATGTGCGTGTGAACCCTGTGTTCATGTCATAGCCAAATTGCATGATGAAGTTAAGCACCCGTTTCCGTCCGATTACCCAATTAATCGAAATCGTGGGTGGGATTTTTATAGTCCATTTGTCATCGGGACATTCCGCGAGGACTTCGTGTCTTCGTTTTCTCAATTCCCATGATAAAACCCCAAGTTAAATAGAACGTGAAAATTAGATGTTTTATGGAAAGACTGAGATGGGCGAAGTCTTCGTCAGATCACTGTACAAAATCAAATTAAGATACATTTCCAATGCATCTTTATAGTAAAAATAATGTTTAATACATTTTCATACTAAAAATGATAATTCAATGCATTTTTATAGTGAAAATCATTGGCCAATACATTTTCATAGTAAAATAATTCCTGGTGCGTTTTTCTTAGTAAAAATAATGCCTAATATATCTTTATAGAAACAAATCATTGGCTAATGTGTTTTTATAGTAAAAATCATTTCTAATGCGTTTTTATAGTAAAAATTATTTTAAAATATATTTTCATTGTAAAAATCATTTCCAATGCACTTTTATAGTAACACTAATTTCTGATGCAATTCTAAAATAAAATTTATTTCCTATGTATTTTTATAGTAAAAATCATTTCCAATGCATTTTTACAGTAAAAAATAATTTTCAATGTATTTCTATAGTAAAAATAATTTCCAATGCATTTTTACAGTAAAAAATAATTTTCAATGCATTTCTATAGTAAAAATCATTTCCAATGCATTTTTATAGTAAAAAGTAATTTTCAATGTATTTCTATAGTAAAAATCATTTCCAATGCATTTTTTTAGTAAAAGGTGGTTGTTGTTTGAGGGTCAGGGGTATGTTTCTGAGGAAATTAACTGTTTCTTTAATCTCCAAAAGTATTTGGAAACGCCCTTACAACCACTGGATGTTCAAATACATCGAAATAAAAAATTAATTATTTCAAAGAAATAGTGAAATTTCTGTAACTTCGTGTAATACTTCGGCATCGTCGACTTTGTGTCGCGCCCTGCTCATGGAGAAAGGGTTGGGTAAATACACACATAGTAATGTGTTGAACATTTTTCTTCTGATTAAATAAAATAAAAAAACTATTTTAATATAAAAATGTGTCTTTCATATAAAAACGTGTCTTTTGTTTAAAGTTTTAAAATTTAAAAAAATTCCTATTGAATTAACAACAACAATAGGAAATAACGATTGTTTTTTTTTTATTAAAATTGAAAACTATTTTAGTATAAAAACGTTCCTTTGAGTTGTAAATATACATAAACAAACTTAAAAAAAAATCTTACAGTGAAATTCCAATGCAAAAAAAATCGCCTGTTGTTTGTAAACAAACAACCAGGAATTTACGATAAAAAGCAAAAGGTGTTCCTTTCAAAACAGCTCCCAGCTGGGGTGCTTATTGGTTACTTGGTCCCCTTTTTCTTACCATTATTTCTGAAATCACACAATTCAATTAAACCATTTCTTATACTAAATATGTTACTCTATGTTATAGGTGATATACCCTATAAACTAATGGAATGCGCCGACGGTTACTATAAATAACAGGGACAATTATGGCTTGAGAGTAAGCCAATGCGAGTCAGCTCATAACTCTATTTGTCGGGCGTAATTCCCACTTCTCTGTACTGTAATTGTCTACTCTTTTGTTAATACATTTTCCTACATTTGTTACCCGTCGTCTTGTTCTTATTTGACCACTTAAAACTGCACAACACTCTATGATCCCAAAAATCCAATTAGTTAAAAGACTTAAGTTTGAAATCTGCCTTGACAGTAAATTTTCAGGTCGAGGAGAAATATTAAAAAAAATTGTCTACCATAATTATTAATTATTTTCATGATTGACTGAGAAGTGGTCCGGAATTGAATAATTTGGGAAAACACTTTAATATAAATATCTTATATGATGAAGCAGCAGCATCAATAACAGAAAGAATAAGAATGAAGCTCTTACCGTTATTGTCAACCTTTACAGGGTTTAATAAAAGGAATACATCTCACTTAAGTGTGGTTGGAAAAAAGGATTAGTAGTAATTAACGTCAAGGAAGTCGATACTGTTATTCTTGGTCCTTGGAGGTGTTACGTCGAAAATATTTTAATGACTTTTGGCTTTTGAAGAAACGAGTTACATAATACTTAGAGGCATTAACATTTGGAAAAACACACGAATACACATATGCCGGTATCCTTTTACGTGCACAAGGTCACCAATCAGTCAACCCGTCGGTCTATTTTTAGTCTCTCATTTCGCCAGTCTGTTTATATTTATTTGAAACTAACCACCAGCAATGTGTAAAACAGCTGGGAAAATTGAGCTTCTCTAGCCTGGGTTGGCAACCACTCTAAGAGAAGGATGTCAAATAATTCAAAATCTGCTGTGTTTTCTGCTCTCAACTCTATACCGTAAAATTACAGCCAACCCGTCGGTTTTATTTTTGGTTTCTTAGTTCGTCAGTTTGTTAATATTCATAGAGAAACTAACCCCCAGCAATGTGTAAAACAGCTGAGAAATTTGAGTTCTCTAGCCTGGGTTGGGAACGACGCTAAGAGAAGGACAACAAAAAAATTTAAAACCTGCTGTGTGTATTGTGCTCTCAACTCTACACCGTAAAATTCAACAGTCAACCCGTCGGTCTAATTTTAGTCTCTCATTTCGCCAGTCTGTTTATATTTATATAGAAACTAACCACCAGCAATGTGTAAAACAGCTGGCAAATTTGAGCTCTAGCCTGGGTTGGCAACCACTCTAAGAGAAGGACACAAAGAATTCAAAATCTGCTGTGTGTATTGTGTGTTAGAAGCTTCTGAGCCACCCTGGAGCCCTCACGCAAGAGCGCTTGTCCAGTGGAATTGGATCCTTGGTAAAGAGTCCTTCGGTAATGAATTCTTTGGTTCCTCTCGTAAAGAGTCCTTAGTTCCTGGTAAAGAGTCCTTCGATAATGAATCCTTTGGTTCCTCTGGTAAAGAGTCCTTAGTTCCTGGTAAAGTGTACTTCGATAATGAATCCTTTGGTTCCTCTGGTAAAGTCCTTAGTTCCTGGTAAAGAGTCCTTCGATAATGAATCCTTTGGTTCCTCTGGTAAAGAGTCCTCAGTTCCTGGTAAAGAGTCCTTCAATAATGAATCCTTTGGTTCCTCTGGTAAAGAGTCCTTAGTTCCTGGTAAAGAGTCCTTCGATAATGAATCCTTTGGTTCCTCTGGTAAAGAGCCCTTAGTTCCTTCGTCAATGGTCGCATGTATACTTTTAAAGAATCAGTGCTTAAGTAATGTATCAGCCACACAGTATGGTCAGTGATTGGCTAAGGAATAGACCACGTGACTTAGGCCAGTCTATAAATCCAGGTGGGGAATTAGTGCACACCTTATATTACAAAATATTCCAAGATTGTGCTCTTAACTCTACACCGTAAAATTCAACAGTCAACCCGTCGGTCTATTTTTAGTTTCTCATTTCGCCAGTCTGTTGATATTTATATAGAAACTAACCCCCAACAATGTGTAAAACAGCTGAGAAAACTAGGCTCTCTAGCCTGGGTTGGCAACCAATCTAAGAGAAGGGTAGCAAAGAATTCAAAACCTGCTCTGTGTATTGTGCTCTCAACTCTACACCGTAAAATTTAACAGTCAACTCGTCGGTCTAATTTTAGTCTCTCACTTCGCCAGTCTATTTATATTTATATAAAAACTAACCCCCGAAGTAGGCAAAGAGTCAAATTTCAAAACCAAATAGAAAACAATATAGAAGTTCATACTTTTAAAAAAATATAGAAAACAATATCGAAATCATTATAGAAAATAAGTATAATGTATAGAAAACATTTATAATAAGTATATTTTGGCAGCATTTGTTCTTTTATGCTTGTTTTGTTGAACTCGACGGACAATTCAAATACTCGAAGCCCTATACATTAAACAAAAAAAAGCCCATCTTAAATAAGATCAACTTCGAAACCAGCCAACATACTCTCAAATGTCTATAATTTCCCGCCAATTTTCCTCCCACCATTCCCCATAACATTCTTATAAACTTGTGAGCCCCCCCTCCTACTTATTCCTACTGTTACTGTTTGTTTAAAAAGAAACAACGGAAACATATCACCAGTTCACACCTGATGATGGCACTAAATAGTGCAGAAAGTACTCGTGTTAGAACCTTTCGTGGATTCATACACCAATTCCACCCCGATATAAAGAAGATGGCCAGACAATTAGAAAGGATTGAAAAAAAAACAACAAAAAAACTCGTCAGGCAAGAATTGTCCGCCGAGTTCAACAAAACATCGCTGCTTATTAAAAACATTTATAAAGACACTAATTATCAAAGACATACATGAAATAAAATGTCATGGAATCTACCAAGTGGTTTACTAAATATTTTAAAGAAATTATAAACATGCAAACTCATATTACATATTGCAAGCAGTTTATAGGCGCTGTAACTGTCTGCTACGTGATAAACATTTTTTTCATTTTTCAAAGTAGTAAATGTCATAATAAAAACGCATATTTCTTTGTGTGTGTGTGTGTGTTTGTGTGCGCGCACGCGTTGGTGTGTGTGTGTACGTCCGCGCGTGTCTGTATATATATTTAACAGCCCCTCCACACGTTCGAATGCACCGACTGCACCTCTGTAGAGGGGTAAGACTCCCCTAATGGGGCCACCTGTTGGCCGTGGGTGACGACCCGTGATGCTTAAGGATAGAACCTGGGTGGATGAGCAGTCCATGACTTGCAACACTCAACTTTGGCCCTTTCTTGGGCTAGACGGGCGATCGGAGAGGCCCCCTCCGATCAATCGGCTGGTCAGGTCAAGCTCTAGCAACTATATAATTGCCCCAACACTATTGCCCTTATGGCAATTCCCAACCTTTTTATCATATGGGTGCTAGAAGGTGGTGGCTGAGGGTCTACATGTCCTGGGAATGACGTTAAACTCTATCTGATGGTGAGGTTCCAGTTTTGGAGGTTTGGGGAATGTGGAGCACCCATTCATCACCTTTGCTCCCTGGTCCACTTTGACCCGGAGTGGTAGTACCTGTTAGGGTCCCATCTATGGGTTAAATAGACAAATGTGTTTATGAGAAGAAATTGGGTATCCATTAAGAATGAATTTATTTCAAAACTTTGTCGGCATTAAATGACCCACTAAGGTTGATATGCCGTAAAACAAACCAAACAAAACAAACCAAATCCACACGAGCTTGATGTGTCACAAGGTCAATCTTTAAGCGGAGTTTAACGGGCTTGAATTCAAAGTTTTCATTCTCCTAAACCGGTTGCCATACCAACGTTGAGCACAGTCTGTTCTACTATTTATCCATAGCTGTTGGGAGAATAATTGGATTCATGCCTTTCTGAAGGGTATTAGTACTGTGTGAATTGCAAATAGCCTCACCGACGTGCATGTGTTCATGGTATCACCCGTTTGTGTACGTTGAAAAAGTAAACACACATATTTACAACACACATCACACACAAACACACACACACACACACACACACACACACACACACACACACACACACACACATATATATATATATATATATATATATGAGGAAAAGGGGGTTGGAATGAATCTGACAGAATGAGATAAAATATAAGGAATGAAAGAACAAAACTCATACAAAAATGTGTAGTATATTTCGCTGGAGTAAGGAACTCGGCTTCTTCATCTTTTATACAAGTTGAAGAAGCTGAGTTCAAACTCCAGCGAAATATACTACACGTTTTTAATCTTGAAATAGTTTTTATTTAATTAGAATAGGATTCCAATTGAGTTCTCTGGCACCCAGGTATTACTTGAATAAATCAGAAGTTTTGCTTATTAATCAGAAACTGACGAATATTTTTCAACACTTACAATGAATTAAAATTTTCCAAACACATAGAAATACAAGTAAATAAAGCAATCAAGATATTAGGATTAATACGGAGGTCATATGAATACATGGATAAAGAAATGCTGAAAAATTTATTCATTGCATTGGTAAGACCTCATTTGGAATTTGCTAATGTGGTTTGGAGTCCAAGACTAATCAAGGACATAAAACTCACTGAGGGATTTCAGAGGAGAGCTACTAAGTTAAGTGATTTAAAAAACCTTTCCTATAAAGAAAGACTTAGGAAGATTGACTTACCAAATTT
>CM042142.1:117370419-117372919 GCA_023376005.1 Doryteuthis pealeii
AAATTACAATGAAGATGGGGACAATAGTCCGAATAACGCAGATAATACTGATCTTGAAGCCTCATCTCAAACATTCAGAGAAATTATATATATATATATATATATATATATATATATATATATATATTACTAAGAGAACCAAATTGCGCGTCTATAAAGCGTGCGTTCTCAGTACTCTCCTCTGCAATAGCGAAGCTTGGATCACATACTCTTGCCACGTGAGGAAACTGGACAATTTCCACCTCAGATGGCTACGCCGCGTTCTACGCATTTGCTGGCAGGACAAAGTGCCCAACACAGATGTCCAGTAACGAGTAAACATAAACAACATGCCCGCCATCATCTGCGAGAGACGCCCACGTTGTTTTCGTCACGTCAGAAGGATGGACAAAGACCCAAAGACCTACTGTATGGTGAATTAATCGAGGGCGCCCGATCGGTAGGGAGACCACGCCTGCCTTTTAAAGATGTCTGCAAGAAGGACATGAAGACGTGCCACATCAACATCAACACATGGGAGGCTTATGCAGAAGACCGTACGACCTGGCGCCTCCTGGTCAAAAAAGGAACGAAAAGGAGTGAAAAAGAGAGGAAAGAAGCCGCCGCAGAAAAGAGAGCCAAAAGGAAGGAGAGACAACAGCAACTCCAGCAAGCAACACTGTTTGTTTGCAGTCACTGCACCGGAGATTGCCATTCAAAAATTGGTCTGTTCGGCCACTCACGCAGTTGCAGATAAAAAAAGACACTACTTCATCGTCTTTAGTTGACGGAAGGATGCCAACAACAATATATATATATATATATATATATATATATATATATATATATATATATATTAGTGTGTATGGTTGGCACTATTATACTTGAAAAAGCAGTAGTAATACAACGTACAGTGTTATTAGAAGAGTGCTCAATATTTGTGATAGAGCGTTGAGAGATGAATGAATGAACAAATAAATGGTTTAGCTTTTATTTATTTACATGGGAACAATATTCACAACCAATGGTTTCCTGGTAACGCATTCGTCAGATAAACGAAATAGTTCTTTTTTATATGATAGAAAATTTCTATCGTTTAAAAAAAACTATTTAGTTTACCTGTTGAATGCGTTAGCAGGAAACCATTGGTTGTAAATATTGTTCCCATGTAAATAAATAAAAGCTAAACCTTTTATTTGTTCATTCATATATATATATATATATATATATATATATATATATATATATGAAAAGGTGGAATGAAAACACTCATACTGTCGGATTCATTTCCTTTCTTTTAACTCGCATATGAAAATTAACGGTTAACAGCATCAGATTCACACAACCACTATACACTTAACATCTTTCATTTTGTCCCTCACATAAACATTACTTAACAGTGTCCTGAAGATGGTACACTATACCGAAATGCTTAAGTATTGACACTAAAAATTGTTTCCTGATCATAACATCCTGTGTTTGTTATATTTTAAAAATATTATCTTTTCATATATATATATATATGATGGGGTGATTTGAAAGATTGAAGCTTTAACTTTTTGGGAGGGAACCTCAGTGATTTTTATAGGCTGAATGCTTATCTAATTGAAGGATTTAATTCAAGAAAATAATGTAGATAATGGTATATAACTATAGTGGTTAATAGTTATATATTGTAAGAAAAGAAAATTTATTGTTTATTCAATTATTGATGTTAATTAATTTTTAGTTTAATAAATGGGCTAGTTGTCACTTGTTTTATCATTATGTAGTATTTTGTGATATAAATCAAGAAAATAATATAGATAAAGGTATATAACATTAGTGGTTGATAGTTATATATTTGTAAAAAAAAAAATTATTTATTCAGTTAATGATGTTGATTAGTTTTTCAGTTCAATAATTGGGTTTGTTGTCACTTGTTTTTTATTATGTAGTATTTTTGTAATTTAGTAAATGTTAAATTATTTATTATTTAGTGTATGTGGTATGGGAATTTATTTTATTTATTTATTTATTTTTTAAAATTTATCTATTTATTTAAAAAAAAAATTTTTTATAATGCTAGGTGTTTAGGATCTGAAAATCATTCACACATGTATTAAATATCATTCATCTATACACATATAACCATATATATGTTCACATATTTATTTGCATAAATTTAGAGGCTGAATGCTCTTTCTGATGCGCAACCCTGCACATTCCTATTCTTCCACATAGTCACCGTTTCTCTCAATAGCAATGTTTCGCCTTCGAATGAGAGCATATATCCCTGCCCCATAAAATTCTATTGACTGTTCTTTGAGCCACTTCTTCACTACACATTTCACATCCTCGTCACTGAAATAATGTTTGCTTCTCTTTAGCCCATTGAAAGAGGGTTTGAGAGGCAAGCATTATTCCAGTGATGAGAAAGTGAAATCTGTAGTGAAGAAATGGCTCAAAGAACAGTCAACTGAATTTTACGGGGCAGAGATACATGCTCTCATTCGAAGGTGGAACATTGCTATTAAGAGAA
>CM042142.1:117377919-117390419 GCA_023376005.1 Doryteuthis pealeii
TTTATCAAATATCAATAAATCCTCCTTATTTTTTTATTTTTCACTCAGACATTTTTTCAACATACTGTCAGATTAATTTCCATTTTTTTCTTGCCTACACACATTTCAACTAGTATGTATACTTGATATACACCCTGATAGTATTTTCACAATTCTTTTAATATATATATATATATATATATATATATATATATATATATATATATATATCACCCGCCAAAAAAATATCAACTGCTTCAGCCACGTCCTTGTGAGCGCCACCTGCCCCTCTTCAACGGCACACAAGGGGGAGCATTTCGATAGTCAATTTTATCAATATTAATCATTCTTTTTCTCTGAATGTTTGAGATGAGGCTTGAAGATTAGTATTATCTGTGTTATTCGGACTATTGTCCCCATCTTCATTGTTATTTGTACAACGTTTCGGCCGATATGCCCTCCGGCCTTCTTCAGGTTCTCGAGTCCGAGAAGGTTCCCGACTCCGACAAGAAATACCTGAAGAAGGCCGGAGGGCATATCGGCCGAAACGTTGTACAAATAACAATGAAGATGGGGACAATAGTCCGAATAACACAGATAATACTAATTGTTCTTTATTCTATGTATTGACAATGTTAGGTAATGTGGCGTAAGCAATGAGGTAGTTTCAGTTACAGACATATAGAGACCGAATCTATTACACTGGTTTACAAAGAAATTGAGGCAAGCACAAAAATAGCTGTTTTAACCTAATTTGGGGGTGCAGCTGAATTCAGATTTGAAATCCGTTTTTACTCATCACCTCTAGTTTTTTTTAGATATGCATACTATACATTTGGTACACATACTGTACATGAAGGCGTATATGCATTCAGGGTTAATTTCTAATATTGTGTGACTTATGTCTTCTTTTTTACTTCTAACTGTCTGCGGTACTATGAATTGTGTACATTGTGTCACCCAAGTATATTTATTCCGTCAATGTTCTTTATCTATCCAGTTTTATCTGTAATAAGCTGCTGCAACTGTTGAAATAAGCACGCATATACTCTGTATATACTAAAATGAGACTATTTAAAAGACAGAAAACTAGAGGTGATAGAGCAAAACTGTTTATAAATTTGAATTTAGCATACCCAAATTAGTAAAAAACACCTATTCACATTCTTGCCTCAGACAAAAAATATTTTGGAAATTGCCGTGAGGACAATAAGGTTGGGAAAATCATATAGGTGCTAGGGCTTGACGTGACCAACTGATTGATCGGATGGGTCCTCTCCGACCGCCCGTCTATCCCAAGAAAGGGCCAAAGTGGAATATTGCAAGTCATGGACTGCTCAACCACCAGTGTTCTATCATTAAGCATCACGCGTCGCCACCCACGGCCACCAGGTGGCTCTATTTGGGGGGAGTCTTACCCCTCTGAAGAGGTGCAGTCTGTGCATTCTAACACCCCAGCCGACACGGCGGAAATTATACCTGGTAATAATTGCAATGGAGAGATCATTCCCTAGATCTCCAGAACTAAAATATCACTATTAGATATAGTTCAGTGTCCTACTCAGGCAATAATTTTTTTATTTATGGGTGGGGTCTTGCAGGGAATACAGTGAGCTTATTTTAAGCCTCAACGACAGGTCAAAGCATGTGGCTAACTAAATAAAGCTTGTGGCAAACTGAAGCCTGTACCTAACAAAAAGAAGCATGCACCTAACTAAACAAAACTTCTGTCTAACTTAACAAACATTTACCTAACCAAATTAATAAATAAACTAAGCTTGTGCTTAATTAAATAAAGCATGTATCTAACTAAACAAAGCTAGTGTCAAACTAAATGAAGACCATGCCTAACTAAATCAAGCTTGTGCTTAATTAAACTAAGCTTGTGCCTAACTAAATGAAGCCTATGCCTAACTAAATCAAGCTTGTACCCTGTGCATAACTAAATGAAACAAATACTTAACTAAACTTGTGCTTAACTAAGCGAAGTCTGTGTATAATTAAATGAAGCTTATGTCTAACTAAATGAAGCCTGTGCCTAACTAAACCAAGCTTGAGCCTAAAAACAAAGCTTATGCCTAACTAAATGAAGCTTGTGCCTAACTAAACCAATTTGGGCCTTACAAAACAAAGCTTATGCCTAACTAAATTAAGCATGTGCTTAACTAAATGAAGCCTATGCCTAACTAAACCAAGCTTGAGCCTAAGAAAACAAAGCTTATATCTAACTAAATGAAGCTTGTGCCTAACTAAATGAAGCTTGTGCCTAACTAAACCAATTTGGGCCTTACAAAGCAAAGCTTAGGCCTAACTAAATTAAGCATGTGCTTAACTAAATGAAGCCTATGCCTAACTAAACCAAGCTTGAGCCTAAGAAAACAAAGCTTATGCCTAAATGAAGCTTGTGCTTAACTAAACCAAACTTGAGCCTAACAAAACAAAGCTTATGCCTAACTAAATGAAGCTTGAGCCTAACAAAACAAAGCTTGTTCCTAAATAACTGAAACCTATGCCTTACCGTTCACTAGATGAAGCTTGTGTCTAACTAAACAAAGCTTAGTAAATTATTATCAATCATTCACCTTATTAAGACATTTTTGTAGTTTTATCTTGTGACTTGATTGTCTTGTTTTTCTTTTCTTTTCTGTTTTTGATGTCCATTGAATCTGTATGGATATAACATGATCATCTTCCAAGTCATAAAATAATGAAAATAAGAACAAGAAAGCAGTTTTGTGTCTGCGATTGAGATTTTAGCTAAATCAGAGAAGGGACACGAGAAGGGAATCGTTCTTGTGAAATCCCCATGACAATCCAGTGCAGTCAGGATTCATTGTCGTCAAAGACGTCATGAGATGTCAAATATATATATGTATATATATATATATATATATGTGTGTGTGTGTGTATATATATGGCACATATATATATAAATGATGTGTATATATATAGCATATATATAAATGACATGTATATATACGTGTATATATATAAATGACACACACACACACACACACACACACACACACACACATATATATATATATAGTATTGTCATCTGCATAGAGTTCTGTTTCCCCGTTTTCACATATATATAATGACATGTATATAATATGTGTATATATATATATGGCATATATATATATATATATTATATATATATATATAAATGATATATATATAAATTACACACACACACATATATATATCTAAATTATACACACACACAAACATATATATATATCTAAATTACACACACACACACACACACACACACACAAACACACACACACACACAACACACACACACACACACACATATATATATATATAATATATATATATATATAGTATTGTCATTCGCATAGAGTTCTGTTTCCCCGTTTCACATTATATTATGTCACTTAGATGTGGTATGATTCATACATCTCTGCCTTCTTATTTCTCTTTCTCTTTTTTCTTCAAACTTTCATTCATTCTATTCTCCTTCCATTTCATCCTTTTCTTCTTCTTCCATTGATATGTTTAGCGTCTTTATGTCCATCGTTTCTTCTTCTTCTTCTTCTTCTTCTTCTTCTTCTTCTTCTTCTTCTTCTTCTTCTCTCTCTCTCTTCTCTCTCTCTCTCTCTCTCTCTCTATTTCTCTTTATATAATTTTTTAGTATTAGATAGTCATAATTGAAACCATATAATTTTGTGCTAACAAATAATTATTATTTAATAGGAATAATGACGAGAAACCAGATAATTTTATATGAATTATTATTATTTGATAGGAATGATTAAAACCATATAATTGTGTGCTAGCAAATAATTATTATTACATAGGAATAATCAAGCAAAATATATTTCCATATTTACTTATTCGATTAAAATATTGTTATCTTTCCATGACTCGTTTCTTCGTTCGGTTTATTTCATTCTTTGGACCATATCACCTTTAGGCACCCCTTTTGTGACCTTTCGTATAGAGTAAATAAGCTGGTCCAAGATTATTTGGACACTGCTGTTTTAGAACATCGGGGTGATTCTTTAGCCTGCTTCAGAGCGCTACAGCCTCCGGAGTGGCTAGGTAATAAAATTAGCAGCGTCGATCCCAGGAGGCTATCCCCCCACGCAATACCTGCCCCATTGATTTAAAGGGGCAGAGCTGGGTTTATTGCCCAGCGCCTGAGGTACCCCACTCGAAGGGGAAATGCCGACGGGTTCGACGCATTTTTTGCGCCTACCACTCATAAGCTTCAACTTGTGGGTGCTCCCACATAAAAATGTCCTTGTGTCATGCCCTCATAAGTGAGATGAGAGGCAAATACCTTGCCCAGCGCCAGGGGCGCCCCCTCAATGGGGGAATGCCGACGAGATCGACGTATGTTTTGTGCCGACCACACATGAGCTTCAGCTTGTGGGTGGTCCCACGTTAATAGGGCCTTGTGCCTAACCCGTACAAGTGGGATACGAGGTAAATATCCTGAGCTTGCCCCAGAGCGCTTCGGTCTCTAGAGTGGCTAGGTAATAAAATTAACAACGTCGATCCCAGGAGGCTATCCCACTACGCAATACCTTTCACCTTGATTTAAAGGGACAGGGCTGGGTTTATTGCCCAGTGCCTGAGGCACCCACTTGAAGGGAATGCCGACGGGATCAACGAATTTTTGTGCCTACCACCCATGAGCTTCGGCTTGTGGGTGGGCCCACATAAAAATGTTCTTGTGTCACGCCCTCATAAGTGGAATGAGAGGCAAATACTTGAGACTGCGAAGATTATGAAACCATACGCGAACCGCCTACCTCGATTTTTTAGCACTCTATTACGAGTTACTCTAGGTCTGGCGCAAAATGTATTAGGATGTACTCGTATACTGAATATTGAATGATCAGGTATACAACAGTTCAGTAATAATTAAAAGAAAAGATTGTAAAGAATAATTACAGATTGTTCGTTTCTTAGTTAGTTGAAAAAAGTACGATGAAATTCGTAAAATACTCCAAGAGTATATTTTTCTCAATTCTAATAACACCTCCTATGTTAGAAATGATAACACTGGTTTACAAAGAAATTGAGGCAAGCACAAAAATAACTGTTTTAACCTAATTTGGGGGTGCTGAATTCAGATTTGAAATCCGTTTGTACTCATCCCCTCTAGTTTTTTTTAGATATGCATACTGTACATTTTGTACACATACAGGCGTATATGCATTAAGGATTAATTTCTAATATTGTGTGACTTATGTCTTCTTTTTTAGTTATTATGCAATAAATGTAAGTGATAGCATTACATTATATATATATATATATATATATATATATATATATATATATAATATATACAAAACGGATTTTGGCAGTTAAGCGTAGCCAACACGTTTCAATCAACAGCGAACACAGCGTCAAGGAGAATCCTCTGGTTTACATGAATACGGTGCTACTTCCTCCTCTTCACACCAAGTTTGGTTTGATGAAGAATTTCTTGAAGGCGATGGACAAAAATGGTGCTGCCTTCCAACACTTGTGTACTGTGTTCACAGGTCTCAGTGCTGCTAAGCTCAAAGAGGGCATCTTTGTTGGACCTTAGATTCGAGAAGTGCTGAAAGATACTGATTTTGAGGAGCTTCTTACCTTAAAGGAACTGAGAGCATCGGAAGCATTTAAGTCAGTCTGTAGTGGCTTCCTTGGTAACACACGCATACCAAATTACCGAGCCTGTATTGAGAAGTTGCTAAAGACTTATGAGGATATGGGATGCCGAATATCACTCAAAATTCATTTTCTCCATTCCCACCTCAACTTCTTCCCTCCAAATCTTGGAGAAGTGAGTGATGAGCACGGAGAAAGATTCCACCAAGACATTACGAACATGGAGAGCAACTACCAAGGGCAAGTGGAAACCCGGCATGATGGGGACTTCTGCTGGATGCTCTTTGCGTGACATCCCGGAGGCAAAATACAGCAGATTCATCCAAAGAAACACACTTCTAACTGTCTGCGGTTACTAATGAATTGTGTACATTGTGTCATCCAAGTATATTTATTCCGTCAATGGCGTCCACATGTTCTTTATCTTTCCAGTCTTTAATCTGTAATAAAGCTGCTGCAACTGTTGAAATAAGCACCTATATTCTCTGTAATATACTAAAATGGGACTATTTAAAAGACAGAAAATTAGAGGTGATAGAGCAAAACTGTTTATAATTTGAATTCAGCACACCCAAATTAAAGTAAAAACACCTCATTCACATTTCTTGCCTCAGACAAAAAACATTTTTTTTGTAAACCAGTGTAATTACAGAAATTGCAGAATGTCCGTTTCTTAGTCAGTTGAAAAAAAAATACGATAAAAATTCGGAAAAATACTCCAAGAGTATATTTTTCTCAATTCTAATAACACCTCCCATGTTAGAAATAATAATCGGATTGCTTTTTGCATGTATGCGGGGAACAGGGTTAAAGAAGTGCTAATCTCCAAGTACTTAGGGTCTGCTCTCTTAGGAGATGGAACGATCATATCGGAAGTCTTAAGACGGATTTGCCCATTGAATGGAGGAAAAAAATATGTGAAAGAGCCAAATCAGCTTCTAAGTAAAAGCTAAGCTCCTTAAGTTTTTCCTACGACTGTTCCGTAAACACAACAAACACACAANTTATAGACATATTTCAGGAGCCTTAGACAAAATGTCTAATTCTCCCGACTCATCAGATGCAAATGATGAATTCTTTATTTTTAAGGCATTTGAAAACAGATATTTTTTTCCCTTTCCTTTTAAATTGTCCTGTCCTGCTCAGCTGTAGAGTAATAATAAGAGCAACACATTGAGCTCTCAAACTGCGACAAGTTGTTTTAAAAAAACCCTATGTCGTAAAGAAGATTTCTTCTCTGACTTGGAATTATGTTTCAAAATAAAAATAGAATTCATTTTATTTTAAAATAAAAATTCATTTTATTTTAAAATAAAATTTCATATTATTTTTAATACAGACAGCACAATTTTTTTGATTAATTTCCAAAGTTTTACTAGCAGCTTCTGTTTTTACTAACGGTCTTTTTTCCCGTCTTATTTTTGTTGATGACCGACCCACGTGCGGTTGATACATTATAATGCAATAGGGTCCTCATATTAGTTGAGGATGGGCCGGATGTTGCTTTTTAAACCGTCAAGAGATTTGGCCCCGAAAAGGTTTGCACACTTTCTCTTCTGATGAGCCTATTTCAGTTTGTAAACATCGTTTGTTTTTTCATTATATTTTATTCATACTGTCGGAATTAATTTCCATTTTATTTTCACACACACACACACCACACACCACATATATATATATATATATTATATATATATATATTATAAAGTTAAACCTAATGAGTCAGAATACCTACTTAAAGTTTCGCTTAGTGCTCTTCAGGGCAAAGATCTGACGCTTATTTTCGGTTGTACGACTATCTTGGTTCTTTTCGTTTTTCAAAAAAAATTTTTTCCCCAGGTGGTGTTTGGTAGTATATTTTTCAATCAAACTATTTGCCGGTTTTTTTCTTACGCAGGTATTTACAACAAGTTTGGTATAATATATATATATATATTATATTATAATATATATATATAATATATATAACTAAGAGAACCAAATACGCGTCTGCAAAGCGTGCGTTCTCAGTACTCTCCTCTACCATAGCGAAGCCTGGATCACATACGTGGGGAAAACTGGACAATTTCCACCTCAGATGCCTACCGCGCGTTCTACGCATTTGCTGGCAGGACAAAAGTGCCCAACACAGATGTGCTGGAACGAGCAAACATGAACAACTGCCCGCTATCATCTGCGAGAGACGCCTGCATTGTTTTCGCCACGTCAGGAAGACCTACTGTATGGTGAATTGTAGAGGGCACCGATCGGTCGGAGACTATGCCTGCGCTTTAAAAATGTCTGCGAGAGGGACATGAAGACATGCTACATTAACATCAACACATGGGAGCTATGCAGAAGACGTACGACCTCTCGTCAAAACAAAGAACGAAAAGGAGTGAAAAGAGACGAAAGAAAGCCGCCGCTGAAAAGAGAGTCATAAGGAAGGAGAGACAACAGCAACTCCACAAGCATCACTGTTTGTTTGCAGTCACTGCACCGGAGATTGCCATTCAAAAATTGGTCTGTTCAGCCACTCACGCAGTTGCAGATAAAAAAAGACACTACATCATCGTCTTTAGTTGACGGAAGGATGCAACAACATATATAAATAATATATATATATATATATATATATATTATATTATATATATATATATATATATATATATATATTAGTGTTGTATGGTTGGCACATTATACGAGAAAAACAGTAGTAATCCAACGTACAGTGTTATTAGAAGAGTGCTCAATATCTGTGATAGAGCGTTGATAGTTGAATGAATGAAACAAATAAATGGTTTAGCTTTTATTTATTTACATGGAACAATATTTACAACTAATGGTTTCCTGCTAACGCATTTATCAGATAAACGAAATAGTTCTTTTTAAATGATAGAAAATTTCTATCATTTAAAAAAAAACTATTTAGTTTACCTGATGAATGCGTTAGCAGGAAACCATTGTTGTAAATATTGTTCCCATGTAAATAAATAAAGCTAAACCTTTTATTTGTTCATTCATTTATCTATCTATCTATCTATCTATCTCTCTCTCTCTCTCTCTCTCTCTATATATATATATATATAATATATTATATATATATATAAAAGGTGGAATGAAAACACTCATACTGTTCGGATTCATTTCCTTTCTTTAACTCGCATATGAAAATTAACGGTTAACAGCATCAGATTCACACAACCACTATACACTTAACATCTTTCATTTTCTTCCTCACCTAACAGTGTCCTGAAGATGGTACACTATAACGAAATGCTTAAGTATTGACACTAAAAATTGTTTCCTGACCGTAACATCCTGTGTTTGTTATATTTTTAAAATATTTTCTTTTCATATATATATATATATATATGATGGGGTGATTTGAAAGATTGAAGCTTTAACTTTTTGGGAGGGAAACTCAGTGATTTTTATAGGCTGAATGCTTATCTAACTGAATGATTTAATTCAAGAAAATAATGTAGATAATGATATATAACTACAGTGGTTAATAGTTATATATTGTAAGAAAAGAAAATTTATTGTTTATTCAATTATTTATGTTAATTAATTTTTAGTTTAATAAATATGCTAGTTGTCATTTGTTTTATTATTTTGTTGTATTTTGTGATATAAATCAAGAAAATAATATAGATAAAGGTATATAACATTAGTGGTTGATAGTTATATATTTGTAAAAAAAAAAAAAAATTTATTCAGTTAATGATGTTGATTAGTTTTTAGTACAATAATTGAGTTTGTTGTCACTTGTTTTTTATTATGTAGTATTTTTGTAATTTAGTAAATGTTAAATTATTTATTATTTAGTGTATGTGGTATGGGAATTTATTTCATTTATTTATTTATTTATTTTTTTATTTATTTATTTAAAAAAATTTTTTTTTTATAATGCTAGGTGTTTAGGATCTGAAAATCATTCACACATGTATTAAATATCATTAACCTATACACATATAACCATATATATGTTCACATATTAATTCATTTGCATAAATTTAGGGGCTGAATGCTCTTTAAGATGCGCAACCCTGCACATTCCTATTCCTCCACATAGCTACCGTTTCTCTCAATAGCAATGTTTCACCTTTGAATGAGAGCATGTATCCCTGCCCCATAAAATTCTATTGACTGTTCTTTGAGCCACTTCCTCACTACATATTTCACATCCTCGTCACTGAAATAATGTTTGCTTCTCTTTAGCCCATTGAAAGAGGGCTTGAGAGGCAAGCATTATTCCAGTGATGAGAAAGTGAAATCTATAGTGAAGCAGTGACTCAAAGAACAGTCAGCTGAATTTTACGGGGCAGAGATACATGCTCTCATTCGAAGGTGGAACATTGCTATTAAGAGAAACGGTGACTATGTGGAGAAGTACATGTTCCTGTGTTGGTAATTATACCTGTCCTAAACAAAATGGCATTACTTTTTGATTCGCCTATGTGGAGAAGTAGGGATGTGATCCACAGAGGACCAGCTTCATTTTGATGCATGATATATGTTCCTGTGTTGGCAATTATAAGTAAGTAAAGTAAAGTCATCGGGTGTGGCCTAAAGTCGGTATCAGTCAATCAGCGAGGGAGACTATTCCCTTTTCACTAGCACTAGACCAAGGAGATTGTTTTTGCATCTGAGGTGGAGCGCCACACCTACCATAAGCAATCCAAGAAGGGAGACGTTTAATAACTGACTTGGGTCGACTTGCCTCGATGGAATAACGTTATTTATTAACTCAGGCTAGTCTGGCACAGTGATACATATGTGGGTCACCCGATGACGATTTAACTTTTAATACAGTAAGTAAAGAAAAGTCGTCGGGGCGACCTAAAGTCGGTATCCGCCAATCAGCGAGGGAGTCTAGCCACTTTTCAATAGCGCTAGACCAAGGAGATTGTTTTAGCATCTGAGGTGGGGCGCCACACCTACCGTCAGCTCCTTACTTTACCACACAGATCCCTGTGCTACTCATACGCTGAGTTGGCGAGGACCGGTATCGAACTAGGAACCTTGTGGTTTCTAGCCGGAAGCTCTACCTACTGAGCTAACCCGGCCCTCAATTATACCTGTCCTAAACAAAATGGCATTACATTTTGACTCCCCATAGTACCTATCTATCTGTTCATATATATTTACTATATTATCATTGGAAAACCGATTTATCGAAGTGAACAGTAATGTGCGCAGATACACACATTTACGAATGAATCTGCGCATGTGTATGTAGTTCGACTGGCTGATTTGACGAAAGGGGTAATAGAGGGGGGGCAGCACCATCTGTAGGGTTCAACATCAAAATCCCGACATGCACCTCTTCCCACATAAATCATTCATCCACTTTAAAAATTCACCTCTGCTGACAGCTCCGAAGTCATGCATTTCATTATACACATAAATACTGACATATGTATCTCTCTCTCTCTCTCTCTCTCTCTCTATATATATATATATATATATATATATATATATATATATATATATTAAAATAAGTGTATTTTGGCAGAATTTTTTGTTTTATACAAGTTTTGTTAAACTCTCACAACTTCTACCCCCCTCCCACATAAAATCACTGCTGCATCGCTCGCTCGAACCACTACCATTACTACAACCTCCTACTACCAATGGTTATTACCTCCCACTTCTAATTCCTTGCTACTACTCGTTCTCGTTAAAAACGAGACACGAAATAATAATATCGTTTCCTACTTGAGGATGGCAAATTGTATTGCCGAAAGCGCTCGTTTTGAAACCTTTGGGGGACTGTTATACCAGTTACACCCCGACACCAGAAAGATGGCCCGAAAATTAGAAAGGATCAACGAAAAACTTGTCCGACAGCAGTTATCTGTACAGTTCAACAAAACTTGTATATATATTGTTGTGATGTTAGTTCAACAGTAAAAAAAGAAGTCAAGTCGAGGTAGGGTAAAAAGAGACAAGTGTATTTACAATAAGGTACAAGAACGGCTAGCTTGCCGCTAAACAGTAACAGTACGGTAACATTACGGTAACAGTACAACCTTTTTCACTCGGTGTCTTACTATTTATAGTGAGACCGGTGTATATTCTCCACTGTAGGAACGGCCGTACAACATATAATATATATATATATAATATTGCAAAGTGTACGTTTGTGCATATACTGATAGGTACATACATATGTTATATGTACACACAAAATGCGAATACGACTGTATAATGCATGATTGACACATACGCATATATGCAGGCTTTCTTTATCTATGTATCTATTCTTTATCAGCATATATGTATGCTTCTCTCTCTCTCTTTCTCTCTCTTCTCTCTCTCTCTCCCTCTTTATATATATATATATATATATATATATATATATATATATATATGTATATATATATATATGTGTGTGTGTGTGTGTGTAATTTATATAATTCTATGAATATAAAATCTATTCATATTCATATAGTTAATATCAGACATGGAGGATATCTATACCTATATATATATATATATATATATATATATATATATATATATATATATATATATATCCGCCACTAGAGATTGAACCAGTGGTATGCACTGCTGATGAGACCAAGGAGGTAGAAACAGCTGTCCAGTGCTCCGGATGACGCAAATGGTGTTTGCCGAGTTGTCTGGTCGAGGTAATATGATTCAATTATCAATTATATATAATTCCTCTATCAAATTTTTATATATATATATATATATATATATATATATATAATATATATATGTGTGTGTGTGTGTGTGTGTGTGTGTGTGTGTGTAGAACGTTTGTAGAAAAACAAGATGTTAATAGTTTTGCTGACGGAATCTGTTTCGACCATATAACCATATATTTATCAAAGCAACTATGTATAATAGGAAAGACGAAATAAATAGATCGTTAA
>CM042142.1:117392919-117437919 GCA_023376005.1 Doryteuthis pealeii
AAAGCAAGGTGTGTCAAAAAGTACAAAAAATCTCGATACTTTTTTGAGACACCTTGTACATATATGTATATATTTCACTTCCTATAGAGATAGTACATATCAGACAAGGAACTATTCGTGCATATATATATATATATATATATATATATATATATATATATATATATATATATAGAGAGAGAGAGAGAGAGAGAGATAATAGATAGATAGATAGATAGATAGATAGATAGATATAGATAAAATGATATCAAAACACACAATGTGTGTTAAAATGAAAATATTTCATATCATATTCATAGCTAATATTGAACAATATTTCGATTTATAAAAATCATCATCAGAGCTTGTTATTAATCCGGACTCATCGAGAGAAAAGCAGAAAATAATTTAAATTCAAAACGAAAGCATTGATGTTCCAAAAACGATCGCATGACTTTCACGCTGTTCAACTCCGCTTAAGAAAATGACCTTATGTCACATCCTGCTAGGGTTGGGGAAATATGTATAGACGAGTCAGTGCCATTTTGAAAGAAAATTATATATATATATATATATATATATATATATGTGTGTGTGTGTGTGTGTGTGTGTGTGTGTGTGTGTGTGTGTGTGTGAGAATGGGAAATGAATCCGACAATAAGAGGAAAAAATGAGTAAAGAAAAGAAATGTAGATGGATAAAAATGAATTTTATCGATATCACTTTTAATCGATATCACTTACACATGTGTTTCGGTCTGTTTATCAAAATGTATACGGATTTACGTTATTATTATTATTAAAATAATCAGATGGAGTTGAAATGATGATGATAATAATAATCGGAAAAATGCATAAAATGTTCCGTACACAGATTTTGCCGACCTTCATCAGAGTAGTATTTTTATTTATTTTTTATTTTACTTTTTTTAATTTTTTTTAACAAATAAAAATAAAAATACTACTCTGATGAAGGTCGGTACATTTTATGCATTTTTCCTTACAGGGGTACTGACTCAACAACGGCCTGGAAGAACTGTCTCTTTAACTTGTCTGTGAGATTGGACCTCCATATGATCGATAATTTATTTATAGCGGCCCATGCTTTTCCTATACGTGCATTAACGTCGTTTTCTGTGGAGGAGATGTTACTGCCTAAGTATCTAAATTGTTCTACCGAGTTTAGGAGTTTATCATCGATGGTGGAGATGTCGCTTTTGTTTTTGAAAGACATGAACTCAGTTGCGCGTGTGTGTGTGTATATATATGCATATGTATGTAATCATAATCAGTTTTGTATCTGTCCTTTGTTGATCGAAAATATGAAATCGGACATGAAATATCTCTGCTTAAAGGCGCATGAATACATCCTCTATGTCGTCATCGGTCTTGTTGTCTGTTGGGAAATGATCTTATCATTCCCCCATTTTCCAACCGATTCCCCCCTCACTTATTTATTCAAACCAACACATTATATTTATTACCCCGAAGAAGATTAGAGACTCATACTAAATACATATTTATTTTGAATATGTTTTAATACTGTGGATCCATTAATCGAAACACTTAGTGTTGGAACATTTTACCAAATATCAAGAAATCTTCCTTATTTTCTTATTTTTCACTCTTAATAATTTTTCAACATTATACATATAATAACCCTATTCTATCAGTAATGCTTGCATCAATTCCTGACCACCAGCAATTCCTCGCATCCTGATTTTCAATGCATTTTTATATTAAATGATTTGATACTGTGGATCTATTAATCGAAACACTTAGTGTTGGAACATTTTATCAAATATCAATAAATCCTCCTTATTTTTTTATTTTTCACTCAGACATTTTTTCAACATACTGTCAGATTAATTTCCATTTTTTTCTTGCCTACACACATAGTACCCAATTTCAACTAGTATGTATACTTGATATACACCCTGATAGTATTTTCACAATTCTTTTAATATATATATATATATATATATATATATATATATACACACCCGCCCAAAAAATATCAACTGCTTCAGCCACGTCCTTGTGAGCGCCACCTGCCCCTCTTCAACGGCACACAAGGGGGAGCATTTCGATAGTCAATTTTATCAATATTAATTATTCTTTTTCTCTGAATGTTTGAGATGAGGCTTGAAGATTAGTATTATCTGCGTTATTCAGACTATTGTCCCCATCTTCATTGTTATTTGTACAACGTTTCGGCCGATATGCCCTCCGGCCTTCTTCAGGTTCCCGAGTCCGACAAGAAATACCTGAAGAAGGCCGGAGGGCATATCGGCCGAAACGTTGTACAAATAACAATGAAGATGGGGACAATAGTCCGAATAACACAGATAATACTAATTGTTCTTTATTCTATGTATTGACAATTTTAGGTGATGTTGCGTAAGCAATGAGGTAGTTTCAGTTACAGACATATAGAGACCGAATCTATTACACTGGTTTACAAAGAAATTGAGGCAAGCACAAAAATAGCTGTTTTAACCTAATTTGGGGGTGCTGAATTCAAATTTGAAATCCGTTTTTACTCATCACCTCTAGTTTTTTTAAATATACATACTGTACATTTGGTACACATACTGTACATAAAGGCGTATATGCATTCAGGGTTAATTTCTAATATTGTGTGACTTATGTCTTCTTTTTTACTTCTAACTGTCTGCGGTACTATGAATTGTGTACATTGTGTCATCAAAGTATATTTATTCCGTCAATGTTCTTTATCTATCCAGTTTTATCTGTAATAAGCTGCTGCAACTGTTGAAATATGCACGTATATACTCTGTATATACTAAAATGAGACTATTTAAAAGACAGAAAACTAGAGGTGATAGAGCAAAACTGTTTATAAATTTGAATTCGACACACCCAAATTAGTAAAAAACACCTATTCACATTCTTGCCTCAGACAAAAAATATGTTGGAGATTGCCATGAGGACAATAGGGTTGGGAAAATCATATAGGTGCTAGGGCTTGACGTGACCAACCGATTGATCGGATGGGTCCTCTCCGACCGCCCGTTTAGCCCAAGAAAGGGCCAAAGTGGAATATTGCAAGTCATAGACTGCTCAACCACCAGTGTTCTATCATTAAGCATCACGCGTCACCACCCACGGCCACCAGGTGGCCCTATTTGGGGGGAGTCTTACCCCTCTGAAGAGGTGCAGTCTGTGCATTCTAAGACCCCAGCCGACACGGCGGAAATTATACCTGGTAATAATTGCAATGAAGAGATCATTCGCCAGATCTCCAGAACTAAAATATCACTATTAGATATAGTTCAGTGTCCTACTAAGGAAATATTTTTTACTTATGGGTGGGGTCTTGCAGGGAATACAGTGAGCTTATTCTAAGCCTCAACGACAGGTCAAAGCATGTGGTTAACTAAATAAAGCTTGGGGCAAACTGAAGCCTGTGCCTAACAAAAAGAAGCATGCACCTAACTAAACAAAACTTCTGTCTAACTTAACAAACATTTACCTAACCAAATTAATCCCCTGTCTAAATAAACTAAGCTTGTGCTTAATTAAATAAAGCATGTGTCTAACTAAACAAAGCTAGTGTCAAACTAAATGAAGACCATGCCTAACTAAATCAAGCTAGTGCCTAATAAAACTAAGCTTGTGCCTAACTAAATGAAGCCTATGCCTAACTAAATAAAGTTTGTGCCTAATTAAACTAAGCTTGTGCCTAACTATATGAATCCTATGCCTAACTAAATCAAGCTTGTACCCTGTGCATAACTAAATGAAACAAATACTTAACTAAACTTGTGCTTAACTAAGCGAAGTCTGTGTATAATTAGATGAAGCTTATGTCTAACTAAATGAAGCGTGTGCCTAACTAAACCAACCTTGAGCCTAAGAAAATAAAGCTTATGCCTAACTAAATGAAGCTTGTGCCTAACTAAACCAAGTTGAGCCTAACAAAACAAAGCTTATGCCTAACTAAATGAAGCTTGTTCCTAACTAAATGAAGCCTGTGCCTGACTAAACCAAGTTGAGCCTAACAAAACAAAGCTTGTGCCTAACTAAATGAAGTTTGTGCCTAACTAAATGAATCCTATGCCTAACTAAACCAAGCTTGTGCCTAAGAAAACAAAGCTTATATCTAACTAAATGTAGCTTGTGCCTAAATAAATGAAGCTTGTGCCTAACTAAACCAATTTGGGCCTTACAAAACAAAGCTTATGCCTAACTAAATTAAGCATGTGCTTAACTAAATGAAGCCTATGCCTAACTAAACCAAGCTTGAGCCTAAGAAAACAAAGCTTATGCCTAAATGAAGCTTGTGCTTAACTAAACCAAACTTGAGCCTAACAAAACAAAGCTTATGCCTAACTAAATGAAGCTTGAGCCTAACAAAACAAAGCTTGTTCCTAGCTAAATGAAACCTATGCCTTACCGTTCACTAGATGAAGCTTGTGTCTAACTAAACAAAGCTTAGTAAATTATTATCAATCATTCACCTTATTAAGACATTTTTGTAGTTTTATCTTGTGACTTGATTGTCTTGTTTTTCTTTTCTTTTCTGTTTTTGATGTCCATTGAATCTGTATGGATATAACATGATCATCTTCCAAGTCATAAGAAAATGAAAATAAGAACAAGAAAGCAGTTTTGTGTCTGCGATTGAGATTTTAGCTAAATCAGAGAAGGGACACGAGAAGGGAATCGTTCTTGTGAAATCCCCATGACAATCCAGTGCAGTCAGGATTCATTGTCGTCAAAGACGTCATGAGATGTCAAATATATATATATATATATATATATATATATATATATATATATATATATATATATATAAATGATGTATATATATATATATATATATATATATATGGCATATATAAATATAAATGATGTATATATATATAGCATATATATAAATGAATGTGTATATACGTGTATATATATATATATATATATAAATGATACACATATATATATGTATGTATACATATATATATATATATATATATATATATATTAATATATATATATATAGTATTGTCATCTGCATAGAGTTCTGTTTCCCCGTTTCACATATATATAAATGACATGTATATATATGTGTATACATATATGGCATATATATATATATACATATAGATATATATATATAAATATATATATATATATATACATATATATATAGCATATATATAAATGACATTTATATGTATATATATATATACATATATAAATTACACACACACACACACACATATATATATATATATAAATTACACACACACACACACACAAACATATATGTATATATACATATAAATTACCCCCCCCACACACATATATATATATATATATATATATATATATATATATAGTATTGTCATTCGCATAGAGTTCTGTTTCCCCATTTCACATATATATGTCACTTAGATGTGGTATGATTCATACATCTCTGCCCTCTATTTCTCTTTCTTCTTTTTTCTTCAAACTTTCATTCATTTGATTCTTCTTCCATTTCATCCTTTTCTCCTTCCATTGATATGTTAGGGTCTTTATGTTCATCGTTTTTTCTTTCTCTCTCTCTCTCTCTATTTTTCTTTATATAATTTTTTAGTATTAAATAGTCATAATTGAAACCATATAATTTTGTGCTAACAAATAAGTATTATTTAATAGGAATAATGACGAGAAACCAGATAATTTTATATGAATTATTATTATTTGATAGGAATGATTAAAACCATATAATTGTGTGCTAGCAAATAATTATTATTACATAGGAATAATCAAGCAAAATATATTTCCATATTTACTTATTCGATTAAAATATTGTTATCTTTCCATGACTCGTTTCTTCGTTCGGTTTATTTCCTTCTTTGGACCATATGACCTTTAGGCACCCCTTTTGTGACCTTTCGTATAGAGTAAATAAGCTGAACCAAGTCTATTTGGATATTGTTAGTTTAGAACATCTGGGTGATTGCTTGAGCCTGCTTTAGAGTGCCACGACCTACGACAGAGTGGCTAGGTAATGAAATTAACAGCGTCGATCCCGGGGGGGGGGGCTATACCCCCGGGCAATACCTGCCCCCTTGATTTAAAGGGGCAGGGCTGGGTTTATTGCCCAGTGGTTGAGGCGCCCCGCTCGAGGGGAAATGCCGACGGGATCGATGCATTTTTTGTGCCTACCACACATGAGCTTCAGCTTGAGGGTGGTCCCACGTTAATAGGGCCTTGTGCCTAACCCGTACAAGTGGGACACAAGGAAAATATCCTGAGCTTGCCCCAGAGCGCTTCGGCCTCCGGAGTGGCTAGGTAATAAAATTAACAGCGTTGATCCCAGGGGGCTACCCCCAAGCAATACCTGCCCCCTTGATTTAGAGGGGCATGGCTGGGTTTATTGCCCAGTGCCTGAGGCACCCACTTGAAGGGAATGCCGACGGGATCAACGAATTTTTGTGCCTACCACCCATAAGCTTCGGCTTGTGGGTAGTCCCACATAAAAATGTTCTTGTGTCACGCCCTCATAAGTGGAATGAGAGGCAAATACTTGAGACTTCGAAGATGATGAAACCATACGCGAACCGCCTACCTCGATGTTTTAGCACTCTGTTGCGAGTTACTCTAGGTCTGGCGCAAAATGTATTAGGATGTACTCGTATACTGAATATTGAATGATCAGGTATACAACAGTTCAGTAATAATTAAAAGAAAAGATTGTAAAGAATAATTACAGATTGTTTGTTTCTTAGTTAGTTGAAAAAAGGTACGATAAAATTCGGAAAATACTCCAAGAGTTTATTTTTCTCAATTCTAATAACACTTCCTATGTTAGAAATACTAACACTGGTTTACAAAGAAATTGAGGCAAGCACAAAAATATCTGGTTTAACCTAATTTGGATGTGCTGAATTCAGATTTGAAATCCGTTTGTACTCATCACCTCTAGTTTTTTTTAGATATGCATACTGTACATTTTGTACACATAAAGGCGTATATGCAATCAGGGTTAATTTCTAATATTGTGTGACTTATGTCTTCTTTTTTAGTTATTATGCAATAAATGTAAGTGATAGCATTACATTATATATATATCAAAACGGATTTTGGCAGTTAAGCGTAGCGAACACGTTTCAGTCAACAGCGAACACAGCGTCAAGGAGAATCCTCTGGTTTACATGAATACGGTGCCACTTCCTCCTCTTCACACCAAGTTTGGTTTGATGAAGAATTTCTTGAAGGCGATGGACAAAAATGGTGCTGCCTTCCAACACTTGTGTACTGTGTTCACAGGTCTCAGTGCTGCTAAGCTCAAAGAGGGCATCTTTGTCGGATCTCATATTCGAGAAGTGCTGAAGGATACTGATTTTGAGGAGCTTCTTACCTTAAAGGAACTGAGAGCATCGGAAGCATTTAAGTCAGTCTGTAGTGGCTTCCTTGGTAACACATGCGTACCAAATTACCAAGCCTGTATTGAGAAGTTGCTAAAGACTTATGAGGATATTGGATGCCGAATGTCACTCAAAATTCATTTTCTCCATTCCCACCTCAACTTCTTCCCTCCAAATCTTGGAGAAGTGAGTGATGAGCACGGAGAAAGATTCCACCAAGACATTACGAAGATGGAGAGCAACTACCAAGGCAAGTGGAACCCCGGCATGATGGGAGACTTCTGCTGGATGCTCTTGCGTGACATCCCGGCAGAAAACACACTTCTGTCTGCGGTACTATGAATTGTGTACATTGTGTCATCCAAGTATATTTATTCCGTCAATGTTCTTTATCTATCCAGTTTTATCTGTAATAAGCTGCTGCAACTGTTGAAATAAGCACGTATATAGTCTGTATATACTAAAATAAGACTATTTAAAAGACAGAAAACTAGAGGCGATAGAGCAAAACTGTTTATAAATTTGAATTCAGCACACCCAAATTAGTAAAAAAAACACCTATTCACATTCTTGCCTCAGACAAAAAACATTTTTTTGTAAACCAGTGTAATTACAGAAATTGCAGAATGTTCGTTTCTTAGTCAGTTGAAAAAAAAATACGATAAAATTCGGAAAATACTCCAAGAGTATATTTTTCTCAATTCTAATAACACCCCCATGTTAGAAATAATAATCGGATTGCTTTTTGCATGTATGGCGGGGACAGGGTTAAAGAAGTGCTAATCTCGAAGTACTTAGGGGTCCACTCTCTTAGGAGATGGAACGGTCATATCGGAAGTCTTAAGACGGATTGCCATTGAATGGAAAGAAAAAATATGTGGAAGAGCCAAATCAGCTTCTAAGTAAAACCTAAGCTCCTTAAGTTTTTCCTACGACTGTTCCGTAAACACACACACACGTACACACACACACAGAGAGAGAGAGAGAGAGAGAGAGAGAGAGGAGAGAGAGAAGAGAGAAGGAGAGAGAGAGAGAGATACACACACATACACACACAATATATATATATATATATATTATATATATATATATATATATATTATATATATTATATATAAGTTAAGAGTAAGGAAATGAATCCGACGGTATAAGTATAAATAAAATGATATGAAAACAAATAATGCTGTTAAAATGAAAATATTTTATATCATATACATAGCTAATATTGAAATTAAATTATTTTCATTGACTCTCGATGAGTCCGGATTAAAAACCAGCTCTGAAGATGATTTTTATAAATCGAAATATTGTTCAATATTAGCTATGAATATGATATAAAATATTTTCATTCTAACAGCATTGTGTTGTTTTCATATCGTTTTATCTATACTCATATATAATATATATATATATATATATATATATATATATTATATATATATATATATACAAATGTGTCATAAAAGTATCGAGATTGAAGCTGTATTTATCAAGATAGAAATGAACAATGAATGAAACCTCGTATATATATATAATATTATATATATATATATATATATATATATATATATATATATTTATAAAAGATATATATAAATAGAATATAATACTATATATATATAATATATATATATATTATATATATAGATGCCTGATTATCAAATTCCATTCCTATTTTTTATTTCCAGCTTTCCTTTCTTTCTTTCTTTCTTCTTCGTCTTGTAAAATTTCCTTCTTTCGTTTTCTCCGGCATATTTCTTTTCTTTCATATTCGATGTCAAATTTCTTTCCTTTAGAATATAAAGGAAGGAAATTTGAATTTCTGTATTCATTTGAATTCTATATTTCCGTCTTTTTTTTTTTTAGCATTCCTTTTTCTTTTTCATTTTTAATTCCTCCCTTCTTTTTAAAATGTCCTTCGTTTGTTTTTCTTTTTGCAGATTTCTTTCTTTGAATTTCAATGTCAACTGTATTCTTTATATTCTTCTATATTCATTTTCTTTTTTCATTCTTTCTTTTTCTTTTCCAAATTTCCTTCCTTTCTTTCCTTTTCTGTTTCCCTTTCTTTCTTCTTTTTCAAATTTCTTTCGTTTCATTTTCTTGTGTAATTTTTTTCCCTTTCATTTTCGATGTCAAATGTCGATGCTTTTAAATTCTTCTCTATTCATTTATTTTTTATTTATTTTATTCGCGAATTTCTTTCCTTCTTGTCTTTTCTGTTTCCTTTTCTTTTTTCTTCTTTTCAAATTTCATTCATTTCATTTTCTTGTGTAAATTTCTTTCTTTTCATTTTCGATGTCAAATTTCCGCCCTTTTAAATTCTTTTACTATATCCATTTTTTTCTTTTGCATTTCATTTTTTCTTTTTCTTTTTTCAAATTTCCTTATTTTCTTTTCTTCGGCTGATTTCTTTCTTTTCTTTAAAAAATATTCTCTTTCCTTTTTCAAAAATATATTTCCTTTTTATTTTTCGTATTTTATTTTTCTTATTTGATATTTCTTCGTTTTCCTTTTCTTATTCAAACTTCCTTTTTTTCTTTTTCAATTGTCCTTCCATATATCTTTTTCACATTTCATTCCGTTTTCTTTTTCTAATTTCCTTCCTTTTTCTTTTTCTAATTCCTTCCCTTTTTCTTTTCAAATTTCCTTCCTTTTTTCCTTTTCAAATTTCCTTCCTTTATCTTTTTCAATTTCCTTCTTTTTTCCTTTTTCAAATTTCCTTCCTTTTTTCTTTTTCAAATTTCTTTCGATTTTTCTTTTTTCCAATTTCCTTCCATTTTTTTTTTCAAATTTCTTTCCTTTTTTTCTTTTTTTCAAATTTCCTTCCTTTTTTTCTTTTTGCAAATTTCCTTCGTTTTTTGTTTTTTCCGATTTCCTTCATTTTTCTTTTTCAATTTTCCTTCCTTTATCTTTTTCAAATTTCCTTCTTTTTCCTTTTCAAATTTTCCTTCCATTTTTCTTTTTTCTAATTTCCTTCCATTTTTCTTTTTCAAATTTCCTTCCTTTTTCTTTTTCTAATTTCCTTCCTTTTTTTTCTTTTTCAAATTTCTTCCTTTTATCTTTTTCAAATTTCCTTCCTTTTTTTTTTCAAATTTCCTTCCATTTTCTTTTTCAAATTTCCTTCCTTTTTTCCTTTTCAAATTTCCTTCCTTTTATCTTTTTCTAATTTCCTTCCTTTTTTCCTTTTCAAATTTCCTTCCATTTTTCTTTTTCATTTCTTCCATTTTTCTTTTTCGATTTTTCTTTTTTTTTTTTTCAAATTTCCTTCCATTTTTTTTTTTCAAAATTTCCTTCCTTTTTCTTTTTCAAATTTCCTTCCATTTTTCTTTTTCAAATTTCCTTCGCTTTTTTTTCCTTTTCCATTTCCTCCATTTTCTTTTCAAATTTCCTTCCTTTTTTCTTTTCCAAATTTCCTTCCTTTTTTCTTTTTCAAATTTCCTTCCTTTTCTCTCTATATTCTAAACAACCTTTCTTTTTTCTTTCTTTCCAGTATCCTTCATCGCTATATTCTTACCACTCTTTTTTTTTTAACTCGCGTTAGATACCCACCACCCTACCACCACCACTACTTCGTCCCTCTCAGTTTTTACCCACTCCCACCTTCCGTACCGCTACTCCCACCAGAGAAAGGAATCGTCTCAGAGTAAATCCTCTCTTTCTTCCAATCACACGCACTCCCACTCATACACTCACACAGCCACCCCTTTCCAAAAGAGATTCGTGATAAACTCGATATCATAGATGTCTCGGTTCCACAGAAAAACTCAAACAAACAAACAAACAAACATCATCCATCATCATCATCATCATCATCATCATCAACAACATCATCAACAACAACAACAACATCAATAATAATAATAATAATAATACTAATAATAATAATAATAAACAACCCACGAAAATGTACAAGACAAAGAATATAAACAAATAAAAAGGAAGGACAAACAACGAACGTATATATATATATATATATATATATATATATATATAATATTATATATATATACAAACATACATATATATAATATTAACGTAAATATATTATATTATATATATATATATATATAAAAGATATATAAAGATATATCTATATATAACGTAAATATATATATATATATAAAGATATATATAAAGATATATTATATAACGTAAAGATATAATTATATATATATATAAAGATATATATATATATATAACGTAAATATATATATAATATAATATTATATATATAATATATTATATAAAATATAAATATAACGTAAAGATATATATTATATATATATATATATATATATATATATAGAGAGAGAGAGAGAGAGAGAGAGAGAGAAAGAGAGAGAGAACGTATATATATATATATGCAGAGAGAGAAAAGAACTAATATATACATATATATATATACAGAGAGAGAGAGAGAGAGAGAGGAGAAGAGAGAGAGGGGGGGAAGAGAGGGAGAGAAGAGAACGTAAAGATATATATATATATATATATATATATATATATATATATATATATATATATATAAACAAAAGCAAAGCAAGCATATTCCGAATCGAAATATTGGAAACCTCACCGACTGGCACCCAGCGGCCCAGATGCCAGTGTTTCTCAGCGTCACGTCCCTGAGGAACGTCACTTCAACAAAACAAATAATTTCCTATGGAAAAACAAAATTGGAGTCGGGCGTTCCTTCCAGACGCGATGAGGATATCCAAGCCGCATTTCCTCATCAGTGTGCATTGCTAATATTGTTTTTATTAACGCAATCCAAGAAGGAGACGTTTTAATAACTGACTTGGGTCGACTTGCCTCGATGGAATAACGTTATTTATTAACTTAGGCTAGTCTGGCACATTGATACATGTGTGGGTCACCCGATGACGATTTAACTCTTAATACAGTAAGTAAAGAAAAGTCGTCGGGGCGGCCTAAAGTCGGTATAAGCCAGTCAGCGAAGGAGTCTATCCCCTTTTCACTAGCGCTAGACCAAGGAGATTGTTTTAGCATCTGAGGTGGAGCGACACACCTACCATCAGCTCCTTGCTTTACCGCACAGATCCCTGTGCTACTCCTACGCTGAGTTGGCGAGGACCGGGATCGAACTAGGAACCTTGTGGTTTCTAGCCGAACGCTCTACCGACTGAGCTAACCCAGCCTCTTAATACAGTACTAATTACGTATTTACCCCCACTAGTTGGTTTGAATTCAGATAATCGGGGTGATTTGATCTCGAAACTATCTTTTTGGTACAAATAATATTCAATATATGTGAAATAATAATATAATTTTTTTTTGCCATAGATGCAGTGCCACATCGGGATATTGATCTTGCTATGAAAAAATCAGAAATCAGAAATAAATTGAAATTGGTTAACTGGAAGACTTTTTGGATGGCACGTTTTGATGCCTTGAGCAGAAATGCTTTTATAACCCAATTTTAAGTAGTAAGGAAACTCTAGAACTCATTTTACAGACAAAAAATAGATTACAAAAAGTCTCCATTTTTCGTACCCCCCCCCAAAAAAAAAAACAAACAAAAAAAAAAAACTTAGAGATAAAAATCTATATGACCCGCTAATTTTGGGAAATGGAAGCTCGGAATTTGGGGGATTGTCTAACTTTAGAATTCTCGACACCTGTACAAAATTTCAGAAAAATTGAAGGGGGATGATTTTCATGGAATTATCCACTGGCTGACTTACCAAGGCTAAAAAATCCAGTCTGCCCTACTATTTACGCATAGCTGGGGAAGAACCTCAAAGGCATTACCACAAAGTGAATCGCAAACCGCGGCCATTGTTGAGCCTTCTAGTTTGTCGGTCATTTCACCACGACTACTGATAATAATGTTCGTCCATTACTTACACAAAGCTGCGGGGAGAATAGTTAGATAAATAAATTTCTCAAGGACATTAGCACTATGTGAAATGCAAACAGTCTCTTCCAAGATTTGAACTCGGATCTCCGTGTCCATTTCCCTAGGACAGTATATAAACACAACAGAAATATGTATTAATGAAAACAAATTATTTGAACTATAGAAACTCTCGATAAACTGCTTTGTAGAGAAAGTTTTTATCATTAACGCTTTTGGTAACATTAAGTGCTAAGTTGTCATATAGCTTAGTATTATCTGTGTTATTCGGACTATTGTCCTCATCTTCATTGTTATCTGTACAACGTTTCGGCCGATGTGCCCTCCGTCCTTCTTCTACTAGTCATCAAGCCTCATCTCAAACATTCATAGAAAAAATATATAGCTGTTGAGAAACCATTTTGGGTGCTTAAAGTTAGAAAAACAAATTTTCGGTTAAATCGAATTTAACGGACCTCAATTCCACCATCGTATGTCACCCCGCCGAAAGAAAAAAAATTCCAAAAAATCAGGGAATTAACCGAATTTAATGAAATTTTCAGTATTGATATATTAATGAATAAAAGATATAATGCACCAGTTATTTTGTTTAAAAACATTTATATTTTTTCAGGTCAGTTAACTTTGAACCACATATATTTAAGAATCTGTGTTACGCCCCAAAGATACGTGGTTCAAAGTTAACTGACCTGAAAAAATATAAATGTTTTTGAATAAAAAAACACTGGTGCATTATATCTTTTATTTATTAATATATCAACGCTGAAAATTTCATTAAATTCGGTTAATTCCCTGATTTTTGGTATTTAAAAATTTTTTTTGGCGGGGTGACATACGATGGTGGAATGTAGGTCCGTTAAGTTTGATTTAACCAATTTTTCTTTATAAAACTATGCATTATTAGAGTCAATACGACAAATTGATTTTTAAATACGTTTCTATTAGCTATCCCCTTCTGCATTACTGTCTTGTTTTTTGTTTGTTGATTTTTTTCTATCCTTTTGTTCTATATTGCTATTTCTTTTGTTTATCTTTTGATTTTATTTGTTAGTTTAAGTTTGTTTGTTTGTTAGTTTTATTTTTTTTTATTAGGTAACTGTTTCTTTAAAAAACAAAAAAACAACAACAATAAAATATGCTACTTTCTTGTTTTAAATACATAAAAACCTTTAAAATTTTTGTATCAGCTGAGGTGGTCACTATTAGAATAAGCTCAGTCCTACTTAGTGATCATCCAATAAAAAATTAAAAAATATCAGGAATAGTTGAAGGACACGAAGTTAAGTTTGTTAGTTTATTGATTTTAACGGCATATAAACCCGTCTGGGGTTATGTCATGCCTAACGGTTAGGAAGTGATACATATCGTGTATTTATATTTATACTTTTTAGTAATTGGTTTTAAAAATGTGTTAGCATTATTGGGGATTATGTTGTATGGTATTGATTTGTTTCATGTCTATATTCTATGGTATAATTTTATTTCATTATAATATAAGATATAATTTTATTTGGTTGTTGTTCTTGTTCGAGTATATAAGAGTGCGTTAGTCTTGTATGACCAATGCGTAATCGGGACACAATGACTTGTTCCTTTCTAGACTTCCTTAAAGTTGGTCTCCAGCCTCCAAAAGTGGGTCTGATTAGGAAGAGTTTATTGTAGATGTTGTTATTCCAGTGTTGTTGCCATTTTGTCTGTAGGAAACTATTAATTTTAGGTTTCAAATCAGTATATGGTATCTTGAAATTGTTGGGGATCAAATCTAGAGCCGATTTAGTACCTTCTGATAAAGGTTTTAAAGATTTTTTCTTTTGGGTCTTATCTTTCTTCAACTGTCCACCTGTGTCCTGCCCTGGTTATTTCCTAGTTGAGTAACATATTACAGAGTGACCCAGAAAAAAACAGAACCCAAATTATTTATTTTTCCCATTAACTAACCCTAAAACCCAACCCTAACCCCGAAACCCAAACCCTTGTTGGACTTTAAAAAGATTAAAATTAAGTTTTATTACAAAATTTGTGGGTTCTTTTTTTTTCTGTGTCACCCTGTAATATTGTTACTCAACTGGGGGGGGGGGGTAGGGTTAGTTTTATGGGAAAATAAATAATTTAGGTTCTGTTTTTTCTATGTCACCCTGTAATATGTTACTCAACTAGGAAATAACCCCTGCCCCTCCCTTTGGTCACTGGCACCAGGTCTGTGACTTCTGTCTAGACCAAATCTACAATTACATTTAAAATTCATATTTTTTGAGTATTTCTTTATAAATATAAGCATCTTTATTTACACTGTCACTTGGCAATAGAGCCGATTTACCTGCAGAGTCAGCTCTTTCATTGCCTCCCCCCTCACTCCTTGGGATCCAGCATATCATAATCTCCTTAGAGTAAAGTATTTGGTCTTTTACTTGGAAGCTGATTATACTCATCCGCATTCTTTCCATGCTGATCCGTATAAGGACTTCTGTTATGACCTTGCAATCTTTTAACAGAGCCGGGCTAAAGAACTTGAAGATCGCCACCTTTTTAAGGGGCTTAAATATGTTATTTGCATTATGTTGATCGCAATATCCTTGGATTTCATTAAGCTGATTTCTACCCCATTTTGTAGACACATGTTTGGTCAGTTCATGAGTATTAATATGTTCTTAATGATTAAAATTCTATACTCTGCACACGTTATTATTACTTTTCTGCATACTCTCCATTCTTTTCCCTTTGTTCCTATCTATCGATCTATCTATCTATCTATCTATCTATCTATCTATCTATCTACATAGAGTCTGTTCGTATCTATCTGTCCGTATATCTCGGGGTCATTATACCGATATATCTATCTAATATTCCGTTGTCTTCATACCTATCTATCTATGTCTCGTCATATCTACCTATCTATCTATCTATCTATCTATCTATCTATCTATCTAAGTATAACTCGCTTCTGTCTATCTGCAGTTCTACCAGTCTTCTTTCTTTCTTTTCTTTCTTTCTTCTATCTAATAATCTATCTATCTACATAGAGCCTGTTTGTATCTATATGTTCCCGTCTTATCTCAGGCTCTTTATATCTTTATATCTATCTATATTCCTTTGTCTTTTCAGCCTAACTATCTAAGGTCGTCATATCTACTATCTATCTATTCTATCTATCTATCTATCTATCTATTTATCTAAGTATATTCGCTTCTGTCTATCTGCAGTTCGATCTGTCTTCTACTATTACTATCTATCTATCTATCTATCTATCTATCTATTCCAGTCTGTTAACTTATATTCATATCTATCTATATAGAGTCTGTTCGTATCTATCTATCTATCTATATATTTCATTTTCTCATATCTATATGTCTATCTTAGTTTGTTCCTATTTTTGCTTGTACCACCCACCCACAGCGCCCACACGCACACACACACACACACACATATATATATATATATATATATGTGTGTGTTGTGTGTGTGTGTGTGTGTGTGTGTGTGTTATTTGAGCAGCATTCTTTCCATTATACGTGAAATTAAACAAAAGACACATCTCCTGTTTAAAACAATTTTATTCGTTATTTTTTTTTTTTTTTAATAGCTCCATTTCACAACGCCTAAAATGACATTCATGCCCCCACTCTAATTACCGAAATATCCTTACGGAAAAATACACACATTCTACACAAAGAAAAAAATAAACAAAAACTCAAATAATAGAAGCTTTATACATAAAAACAATACAAACCATCCTTAAAACAAAATTAATTTCCAATGCCAGTACACACATTTTAAAATGCTATATGCACTTTCCCATCAATCCTCTCCTCCAGCCTCCACATCCATTAATTAATTTGAAAAACTGGAACATATCACCACTGATGATGGCACTCTTCGAAGTGCCGAAAGTCTCGGGACATGAACTTGGTGGACTAATCCACGAATCCACCCAAATATTAAAAAGTTGGCAGAAAACTTGAAAAAATCACAAATAAAATTGTTAACAGGAGAATGTGTCTCTTGTTTAATTCCACGCACACACACAATATATTAATATGTTATAATATATATATATATATATATATAATATATATATATATATTGTGTGTGTGTGTGTGTGTGTGTGTGTGTGTGTGTGTGTAGATACATTAATAAATTCTTAATCAATAAAATGATATATTTTACACATACTATACTATATTCACTTTTCTAAATATTCCTTCCTTATCCCCTTGTTCATATCTGTCTATCAATCTATTTCAATTTTCTCATATCTATATGTCTATATTTGTATATTCCTGTCTATTTCATACACACACATAAACGCGCGCACACACACACACAATCATACACACACACTCACACAAACATATGTGTGTGTGCATGTGTTTGTGTGTGTGTTTGAGTGTGTGTATATTTATATATCTATCAGTTGATATCTATCTATCCATCTATCTATTCATATCTATCCAACCCAGCAAATTCACATCTATCTATCTATCTATCTATCTATCTAAAATTCTTTAAGAATAACTAAGGTGTTACTCAAAATTCCGTGGAATTTGACTGTGGAAAAGCAATTACACAAAAACCGAGTTTCCACCGTTTCCATTGAAGTAGTCACCTCGCCTGCTGTTGCACCCTAATTTCTCAACGAGTACAGCTTATAAAGAGTGGCGGAAAATCCGCACCGACATTCGGTCATATGGTGTTCAAAAATTCCTGAACTCTAGGGCAGAGCCTCGTATGCCAATATAATCACAAACCACACACACACACACACACACACACACACAGAGACAACACACACACACACACATATATATACATACACAACCACCACACATATATATATATATATAATATATGTGATATGTAATGTAAGTGTGAGGTTTTTTCCTTTTACTCAATGCTCGATAGAGCATTCGGTTTCTCTCCACTTGAGTTCCGACATTGGCCTCTTTTACAGAAAGCGCGCGAAGAGGTTAGCAACACTCATCAAAGAGTTTTCTCGGCAATCCCCGGGGAGTACGTTGAAAGCTTCCGCTCGTTAGTCAACACAAATTTGTAGCTTTTGTTGTTCCACTGATGTTGATGAGGGCAATGTATTCTTTTTATATTTATTTAAAGATTACTAGTAACATAGATATACACCTGTAAGTAGGTATATAATACAGAAAGACACACGCTTCTCTCCCTAGCACTCCATATATATATATATTGTATATATAGTATAAATATGTGTGTGTGTGTGTGTGTGTGTGTGTGTGTGTATGTGTGCGCGCACGCGCGTGTGTGTGTACATATGTCCATATATATCAGTTTATATGTCAGTCCGTCCATATCTATCTATCAGTTTATGTCAGTCCGCCCATATCTATCTATCTATCTATCTATCTATCTATCTATCTATATATATATATATATATATATATATACATACATACATATATATATATATATATATATATATTTATATATTATTATATATATATATATATCTTTCTATCTATGTTCATATCTATTCTGTTCATATCTTTCTGCCTATCTATCTATGTACTTATCTGTATGATTCTGTTCATATCTATCTATCTATCTATCTATTATCAATCTATCTATGTTCATATCTATCTATCTATCCATCTATCTATCTATCTATCTATCTATCTATCTATTCTGTTCATATCTATCTACCTATCTATGTACTTATCTGTATGATTTTGTTAATATCTATCTATCTATCTATCTATCTATCTATCTATATATATATATATATATATATATATATATATATGATCTATCTATGTTCATATTTATCTACCTATGTTCATATCTATCTATCTACCTACCTATCTATCAGTTTATGTCAGTCCGTCCTTATCTATCTATCTATCTATCTATCTATCTATCTATCTATCAATCAATCTATCTATCTATCTATCTACTTGTCTGTATGTCTATCTGTCTATCTATGTATCCATCTATGTTCATGTTTACTTTATTCTGTTCATATCTATCTACATATCTATATATATGCATACCTGCTTTATTGATTATATCTATCTATCTACCTATCACCGTCTCCTAATATCTATCTTAGTCTGTTCATATCTATCAAAATAGTCTCTTTTCGCATACCATTGAATTTAATTCCAAACATTCTATCTATCTATCTATCTATCAGCAAGTTATAATAATTATGAAGCTAGTATCCCAAGTCAATTACAACTGCATCGCGAGTCTGATTCCTAAGCTATGCTTACCTCTGTATGTCGCCTGACACAGTGTAATGGTTAACAAATTAGGCTAACAGACCATTATTGGGTGAAGGAGTCCCGTAGTGTATTGGCTTGCGTACTGGACTGCGAACATCGTAGTAAGAGAGTTATAACATTCACTCTAGGAATAATACTATTGGGAAAGGTAAGGCGTCCCATCGTGGTGTAATGATGAGCAGGCTAGTCTCGCGGATCCATTGCTATCAAATAGTGGGTTCGTTCCTCGCCGGATGCGCCATACCTGCGACTTTGTATCACATCCTACCCATTTGAATGAATGTCTACCCTTGGGGAAAGATATGAACCCCTTATCCCCCACCTATGGGTTAAATAGTACCACTACTGTTTCTCAACAAGGATTGTCTTGGGATTAAATAACTCACGAAGGTTGACATGCCATTAATAAAAGAAACCAAACTAAACCGGACCATACCATTGCTAATTATTTCGGCTCCATACTCCTGTGCGAGTATCGTAATGTTTATCGAAGGGGAATCAGTGATCCGAGTTCAAATCCTGGACGCGACAGACTGCGTTTCCATTAGCACTAATCCCCTTAGGAATGGAATAAATCTGTTTCTCCTACGGGGCTATGACTCGGTTATTTAACGTTTAGAAGGAAAACTGGATTTAAATCACATCTATTCCGCTTAAAAAATAACCCTGTGTCACATCCTGCTCTCGGTAGAAGGATTGGATATATGCATGCTATCATCATCATCATCAGGTCGTGCTGGCAGCACGGATATCCATAGCTCACATCAACTATCCCAATGGGTCATCCCCTTCCAGGAAGTCCTATGTGCAGCATCTAGAATCAGCACAGAGGTGATATTCTAAATAAGTCACCGGTGTAGGTAGGCTAACGATTCATATCTTTAACTGAATTGTTGAGACTTCATACGTCGCAATCGACAGGAGAGTCCAAAACGCACACTCATATATATATATATATTATATTTATATATATATATATATATATATATATATATATATCTTAATTACCTGTAATTAGAAAATGAACTAAGTGACCCTTCTCTTGTTTTTCCTTTCGTCAAATGAAAATGTTTAGTCCAGTTTAAATAACTTGTTTGGACAGATTGGAAAAAAAACTTTAAATTAGCGAAATAATATTATCATGTGATTTTCCAACAATCTAACCCGGGCTCAATGGGTGACACAACGGGTCACGTTTTTTTTAGTATATATATATATTGGATTCTCCCGTTGATCTCATAGTATTATGGTTCCTTGGATTTCCAACATAAATGATTTGTTAATAGTTCTGAAGGTCTATGTAAAATTACCCACGCATTTTAGATTTATCAAAAAATCAATGTTATGTCTCTTTATTGTTTTATTTTCCTTCCTTTTTTCTTTCTTTTTTTCTTTTCTTTCTTTCTGTCTTTCTTTCTCTATTACCTTTCTTTCTTTCTTCTTTTCTTTTCTTTCTTTATTTCTTTCTTTTCTCTTTCTTTTTTCTTTCTTTCTTTTTCTTTTCTTTCTTTCTTCTTTCTCTTTCTTTCTTTCTTTCTCTATTCAACCTTTCCTTCTTTCTTTCCTTCTTTTTCTTTATTTCTTTCTTTCTCTATTCACTTCTTTCTTTCTTTCTTTTTTTTTTCTTTCTTTCTTTCTTTCTCATATTCTTTCTTTCTCTATTCACCTTTCTTTCTTTCCTTTTTTTTTTCTTTTTTTCTTTCTTTCTCTATTTTCTTCTTTCTTTTTTCTTTTCTTTTTTTTTTTCTTTCTCAATATTTTTCTTTTCCTTTCACTTTCTTTCTTTTTCTTTCTTTTCTTTTTCTTTCTTTCTTTCTTTCTCAATCTTTTCTTTCTTTCTTTTCTTTCTTTCTATCTATTCTTTTTCTCTTTTCCTTTTCCTTTTCTTTATTTCTTTTCTTTTTTTTTTTCTTCCTTTCTTTTCTTATTTCTTTTTTTTCCTCTATTCCAACTTTCTTTCTTTCTTTCTTTTTTTCTTTCTTTCTCCTCTTCTTTCTTTTTTCTTTCTTTTCTTTCTCTTCTTTCCTTTATTTCTTTATTCAAAAATCTTTTCTCTTTATTTCTTTTTTCTTTTCCTTCTTTTTCTTTCTCTTTCTTTCTAATTTCTTCTCTTTCTTCTTCTCCTATTTTTTCCTTTTTTCTTTTCTTTCTTTCTTCTCTTATCAAAAGATCAATTTTTTCGTTTCTTCTTTATTTGTTTTTATTTTCGCTTCTTTCTTTCTTCTTTTTAAATTTTTTCTTTCTTTTCTCTTATATTTTACTAGACTTTTTTCGTCTCTTTATTCTTGCTTTATTTCATTGCTTATTTTCCTTCTATTTTCCTTTCTTTTTTCTTTTTTCTTCTTTCTTTTTCATAATTTTGTCTGACTTTTTGTCTCTTTTCATATTCCTATTGTTCTTTTTCTTATCTTTCCTTTTTTCTTTCTTTCCTTCTTTTCTTCTCTTTTCTTTCTTTTTTTCTTTTTTTTTTTCTTTTTCTCATATTTTTACCTATTTTTTTTCCCCTCTTATTATATTTTTATTTATTATTTACTTTTTTTTCTTTCATTTTTCTTTTTCTTTTTTTCTTTCAATACATTTTTTTTTCTTTCTCCCATTCCATATTTTTTTCTGACTTTTTCGTTCTCTTTTTATTCATTTGCAATTAATTAATTTTCCTTTCTCTTTTTTCTCTTTTTTTTTCTTTTTTCTTTCTCATAATTTTTACCAGATTTTTTTTCGCTTCTTTATTTTTTATTACTTTTTTTCTTTCATTTTCTTCTTTCTTTTTTTTCTTCAAGAAACATTTTTTTTTCCTTTTTCCTTTGTGTCCTTTTTTTCTTTTCATCTTTCCTTACTTTTTATCTTTAGAACATGATTAATTATCTAATATAATCATTTTGAAACTGTACATTTAAAAACCCGTTAACAAAAATATGAATAGTTTAAAGGGCAAAAAACAAGTACAATTCTCAATAAAACTGCAATAATATCTCCTGTAACTCTCACAGTCTCTGTCCTCCAATTGCCTTCTTCTAAAGCAGTTTTTTTTCCTCAACCATTTTGGGCTGGGCCCCTCAACCACATGCATGTTCTTTGTACCCCACCCGCACCCCAAACGTAGATTTTTCATCTTCCTCCCCCTATTCGCTCTGTCCGTCAAGGTCAATTTTATCTATATCTTATTAATAATGGAAAATTGTGTGTTTTTCTTCTGTTTGTAACCGAAACGTATATTACTACTCAAGCAACAATTCCTTAGTTATTACATTCTCAATGATTTATTTTTTATATTTTTATTTTACTCAATTATTAATAAAATGTTTTACATTATTAATACTGTTTAACCATATCTACATAGTATTTACCGCGTACCCCACTTGTGGGTCAGGGCACAAGTCCTATTAAACGTGGGACCGCACCCACAAACCGAAGCTCATGGGGTGGGGCGGGTGAAAAAAATTGCGTCGATCCCGTCGGCATTCCCCTCAAGGGGGGCCTCAGGCACTGGGCAATAAACCACCATCTTGCCCCCTTTAAATCAAAGGGGCAGGTGTTGCCCGGGATGGCCCCCCTGGGATCGACGCGTTAAATTATATCAATGGTCCAGAGGCCGAAGCCACTGTTAACCATATCACATAAAAAACATGCAATTAATTTATATCTAAACAACAAATAGCGGTTTGGCAGTGTGAACGGGGAGGCTAAATATGCATATTGATAATAAAAATCGAATTTGATAAATATGTGTTAGTATTATTGATTTCTAAACTGTTTGGTTTTTATTTTAATGAATATAAGCAAAATCTCTTCTAATAAATCTTAATGAAATCCATTAACAAGAAAAAAAAATAACTGTCATTTTTTATTCTTTACTTCCTCTTTAAACTAAATACTAAATTGAAAAAATAACAATGAAAAGACGAGAGTGATGGAAGAGTAAGTTTCAGTTGTTCTATTTTTATTATACTCCTCTGTTTCAAATCTTTTTATTCATTCTTATTGTTTCATTAGACTTCTAATTTAAAATATAATATATTATCATATTAAAAAAAAACTATAAATAACTTACTTGGCACAAATAAAAAACCGGAGGGGTGCCATTATATTGCTAGTAATATAAAAGGGAGTTGTGTGATATGATGTCGGAGAAAATTTCGAAAATAAGATACAGAACAAACGACAGAAATATATATAAACATAATATCACAGGGAGTTGGTTTTTGAGCAAAATTAAAGATTTGATTTATATCGTTGAAGTGATTGGTGAATGATATTAGTGGGTGAAATTTGTGAGAATGAATCCATGAAACACGTCAGATATGCGCGTGTAATAAACTGTAGTAGATTGGCAATTTACTATATTCAGTTAATTGTTCAAGAAGCTCCACTATACATCTATAAAAAAGAAGAAAGGGCAGTTGTGTTATGATGTCCTTTATCTATCTATCTATAATATATAAGGGCAGTTGTGTGTATGTTGTTGTGTATCTCTATAATATATAAGAGGGCAGTTTGTGCTGTATGTTGTCTGTGTATCTATCTTACATATATAAGGCAGTTGTGTGATGTATGTCTGGTATTCTATCTATTCATATAAGGGCAGTTTTGTTTATGTCTGGTATCTCTATCTATACATATATAAAGACAGTTTGTGTATGTAAGTCTTTGGTATCTTATCTATACATTATATAAAGGGAGTTGTTGTATATGTCGTGGTACTATCATCATACCATATAAGGGCAGTTGTGTTAGTATGTTGGTGTATCTATCTATATAAATAGTATAAAGGCAGTTTGTGTATATTGTCTGGAGGAAATTTTCCCAAAATAAACAATTACGACAAAGTTAAATATATACACATAAAATCACATACTATACCAGGGTTTGGTTTTTGGGAGCAAATATATAGAAATTTGATTTATATTCAGAAGCTAATAAGAAATAAAATTAAATATGATACAGCAGGATTTTTTTTTCATTTAATTTTTTTAGATATGTGACATATATTTTTCAACTACTGATCATTGAAGGTTTATTTTTTTATATAGGTTTTAAAGGGATTCAACTCATGATTCAGTAATAGATGGGATCTGGCGGCAGTAACTTTAAAATCCCCTACCCAGTGATCCGGGTAGCCGATGTTCGTTGTTTTAATCGTTCATCTTTAAAAAATAATTTGATATTCCCTATTATGCTGTATACTAACTATTTTTTATTTGAAAATTGAAAAACTATTAGCAACTCAGAAAATCAGGGAATATATATCGAAGAAAGATTATACCAAACAAGAGGGATACAATTAAATGTGTCATGCAGAAAATAATAATACAAAAAGAAAAAAGAAGATTGAAGGGAATTAAATTGTTACTAACTATCTTAATTCTACTAAGAATAACTAGGATTTTGAATATAAAAAATATATAAAAAAATCAAAAAGTAAAAGGCTTACTTCATATAGAAAAAAAAAATACATAATAAAATTTGTCTGAATGTTTAAGAGAGCTATGATTAGTATTATCTGAATATGGCCTGGATGATTAGTATAATCTGAAATATCGGACATTGTCTCATCTTCAATTGTTAGTCGTANCGTGGTGTGTGTGTGTGTGTGTGTGTGTTCCGATTGTGTGTCTTACGGAACAGTCGTAGGGAAAACTTAAGGAGCTTAGCTTTTAGCTTAGACAGCTGACTGTTGGCTCTTTCACATATTTTTTTCTCCATTCAATGGCAATGCCGTCTTAAGACTTCCGATATGATCGTTCCATCTCCCTAAGAGATGCAGACCCTCTAAAGTATTGGAGATTCTAGCACTTTTAACCCTCGTCCGCCATACATGCAAAAGCAATCCGATTATTATTCTAACATGGGGTGTGTTATTCGCCTTGAGAAAAATATACTTCTTTGGAGTATCTTTCCGAATTTTAATCGTATTTTTTTTTCAACTGACTAAGAAACGAACATCTGGCAATTTCTGTAATTACACTGGTTAAGCAAAAAAATGTTTTTTGTCGGAGCAAGAATGTGAATAGGTGTTTTTTTAATAATTTGGGTGTGCTGATTCAAAATTTATAAACAGTTTTGCTCTATTCACCTCTAATTTTCTGCTTTTACATAGTGCTCCATTTAGTATATAAAGAGAATATAGGGCCTATATTGCAAGCATGCAGCAGACTATTACAGATAAATGGATAGATAAACGGAACATTGAGCGGGAATGAAATATCAGCTTGGATTGACATCAATGTACACAATCTCATAGTACCGCACGACAGTTAGAATGTGGTTTTCTGTGGATGATCTGCTGTATTTGCTCCGGGATGTCACGCAAGGAAAAAAGATCAGCAGCAAAGTCTCCCATCATGCCGGGTTCACTTGCATGGTAAGTTAGCTCTCCATGTTCGTAATGTCCTTGGTGGAATCTTTCCTTCCGTGCTCATGCACTCACTTCTCCAAGATTCTGGAGGGAAGAATTTGAGGCTGGGAATGGAGAAAATGCAATTTTGAGTGATATTGCGATCCCATATCCTCATAAGGTCTTATAGCAACTTCTCAATACAGGCTCGGGTAATTTGTCATGCGTGTCGTTAACAGGAAGCCATCTCACAGACTGACTAAATCTTCCGATGCTCTCAGTTCCTTTAAGGTTAAGAAGCTCCTCAAATCAGATCCTTTCAGCACTTCTCGAATCTAAGCGTCACACACAAGTCTGCCCTCTTTGAGTTAGCAGCACTGAGACCTGTGAACTACAGTACACGAAGTGTTGGAGGCAGCAACCATTTTTGTCCAATCGGCCTTCAAGGAAACTTCTTCATCAACCAAACTTGGTGTGAACGAGGAGGAGAGTTAGGCACGTATTGCATCGTAAAGCAGAGGATTCTCCTGACGCTGTGTTCGCTGTACTGATTGAAACGTGTTGGCTAGCGCTTAACGTGCCAAATATCCTTTTGGATATTATAATAATATATTATAATATATATAATATATATATATATAATGTAATGCTATCACTCTACATTTATCGGCTAATAACTAAAAAAGAAGACATAAGTCACACAATATTAGAAATTAATCCTTAATGCTATATACGCCTGTGATGTTCCAAAGTACAGTATGGCATATTCTAAAAAAAACTAGAGGGGATGGTAACAACGGATTTCAAATCTGAATTCAGCACCCCCCAAATCTAGGTAAAACAGTATTGTTTGTGCTTGCCTCAATTTCTTTGAAACCAGTGTTATCATTTCTAACATAGGGAGGTGTTATTTAGAATGAGAAACATATACCTTTGGAGCTATATTTTACGAATCTTCATCGTACTTTTTCAACTAACTAGAGAGAGCCGAACAATCTGTAATCATTCTTACAATCTTTTCTTTTAATTATTACGGAACTGTGTGATATACCTGATCATTCACTATCAGTATACGAAGTAATCCTTAATCATTTTGTCGGCCAGACCTAGAGTACTGTAAATAGAGTAGCTAAAAAATCGAGGTAGGCGGTCGCGTAGGTTTCATAATCTTCGCAGTCTCAATACCTTTGCCTCTCATTCGCACTTTATGAGGGGCTGACAACAAGAAACATTTTATGTGGGGCCGCACCACAAGCCGACAGCTCATGGGTTGGTAAGAGATAAAAATTCGTTGATCCCGTCGGCATTCCCTTCAAGTGGGTGCCTCAGGGCACTGGGCAATAAACCCAGCCTGTCCCTTTAAGATCAAGGTGAAAGGATTGCGTAGTGGGTAGGCCTCCTGGGGATCGACGTTGTTAATTTTTATTACCTAACGCCACTCTAGAGACCGAAGCGCTCTGGGGCAAGCTCAGGATATTTACCTCCGTAAAATCCCACTTGTAGCGGGTAGGCCACAAGGCGCGCTATTAAACGTGGGACGCACCCACAAGCTGAAGACTCAATGTGTGGTCGCACAAAAGCATACGTCGGATCTCGTCCGGCATTCCCCATTTTGAGGGGGCGCCCACATGGCGCTGGGCAGGTATTTGCCTCTCATCTCAACTTATGAGGGCATGACATCAAGGACATTTTTATGTGGGTTTAAGCACCACAAGTTGAAGCTTATGGTGGTAGGCGCGAAAAAATGCGTCGAACCCGTCGGCATTTTCCCTTCGAGGTGGTGTACCTCAAGGCGCTGGGCACATAAACCCAGCTCTGCCCCTTTAATCAACTGGGGCAGGTATTGGGCGTGGGGGATAGCCTCCTGGGATCGACCGCGTGCTAATTTATTACCTAGCCACTGCCGTGAGGCTGTAGCGCTCTGAAGCAGGCCTAAAGAATCACCCCGATGTTTCTAAAACAGCAGTGTCAAATAATCTTGGACCAGCTTATTTTCTCTATACGTAAATGGTCAGCAAAAGGGTGCGCTAAAGGTGATATGGTCCCAAAGAATAGAAATAAACCAACTGAAGAAACGAGTCATGGAAAGATAACAATGATTTTAATCGGATAAGTAGATATGGGAAATATATGTTTTTGCTTGATTATTCTATGTAATAATAATTATTTGGCTAGCACACAATTATATGGTTTTAATCATTCCTATCAAATAATAATATATTCAATTAATTATCTGGTTTCTCGTCAATTATTCCTATTAAATAATATTATTTGTTAGCACAAAATTATATTGGTTTCAATTTTATGACTATCTAATACTAAAAAATTATGATAAAGAGAAATAGAGAGAAGAAGAGAGAGAGAGAGAGAGAGGAGAGAAGAAGAAGAAGAAGAAAGAAGAAGAAGAAGAAGAAGAGAAAGAAGAAGAAGAAACGATGGGACATAAAGACGCTAGTATATCAAGTGGGAAATGCTGGAGTGCAGATGCACTCGGAATTATGGAAAGTTTGCAAGAACATATAGAGTAGTAGATGGGGAGATTCTGAATGTATACACACAAAAAGTAAAGGAAACCGGGGAAACAGAACTCTATGCGAATGCAATACTATAGTAGTATTATATATATATGTTATATATATATTTGTGTGGTGTGTGTGTGTGTGTTGTGTGTGTGGTTTGTGGTCGCTGTGTGCTGCTCGTGCTGTGTTCACGTGCTATAGTATCTTCATCGCCTAGTATGTTTGTGTAGTTGTTTTGTTTGGGTTGATAGATGTGTTGTTGTTATAAGATTGTTAGCATATATATAATGTGTGTGTGTGTACTTATATATATATCATTTTATATTATATATATGATATATAGTATAATATATATATAGTAGTATGCCATATATTATATACACATATATAAGTATGACATGTGCTATGTGGTACTACTACTGTGATCTGAAATAGACTCCTATGCGATGACCAATACTTATTCCATCAAGTGTCATGTAGAGTTAATCTTCCAGGTTTGGATGGTGGTTGTGTGTGTGGTGGTGGTTGTGTGTGTGTTGTGTTGGTGACTATTTATTGATATATATGTAGTCACGGGTATGAGTATGAGTGATGGTCACTTCTAGTGATGTCAGTGATGTGAGGTTGGATGGCTATATACTTCATGGATTTATATTGTATATGTGCCTATATATTACCCCATATCACCACATATATAATTATATTATATACATATATATTTGAGCAATCTCATGACGTCTTTGACGACAATGAATCCTGACTGCAGCTGCCATTGTCGATATTGTCACAAGAAGTTATTCCCTGTTGGTATCCGCTATTACGTGATATTGGCCTAAAATTCAATCAGACGACAAATCTTTCTGTTCTTATTTCATTATTTTATGACTTGGAAGATGACTCATGTTATATCCATACAGATTCAATGGACATCAAAAACAGAAAAGAAAAGAAAAACAAGACAATCAAGTCACCAAGATAAAACTACAAAATGTTTTAATAAGTGAATGATTGATCATATATTCTAACTAAGTCGACGTTTGTTTAGTTAGACAAAGCTTTATACGGAGGCATAGGTTATAATTTTCTACGGCACATAGTTGTTCATTGTTAGGCTCTCAAGCTTCATTTAGTTTAGGCATAAGGCCTTTTGTTTTGTTGGCTATGTCTGGTTTAGTTAACAAGCTTCATTTAGGCTAAGCTTTTTGTTTGTCTTAGACTCAAGCTTGGTTTAGTTAGGCATAGGCTTCATTTAAGCTTAAGCACATCCTTATAATTTTAGTTAGGCCTAAGCTTTGCTTTGTAAAGGCCCAAATTGGTTTGTAGGTGCACACTTTTAGTTTTGGTTCACAGATTTTTGTGATATATTTTTTCTTTATGCGCGCAGCATTGCGTGTTATGGCATAGTATATGTGCAGCAATGCTTACTAATCCTTAAGTGTTAGGCATAAGCTTTGGTTTTGTTAAGGCCACATATTTATTACCAGCGATAGGCTTCATTTAGTTAGGCATTCAAGCGTTTGTTTTTCTTATCCCAACTCATGGTTTAGTTACGGACCGCTTCTGTCCGCACCTCACGCCGTTCATTCTTTAGACACTTAGAATTATGTAATATATCATATCACGATTCGTGGCTCTACGTAGCTCAGCAAGTTATAGTTCTTGTGTATATTGTATGTTATGACTTGTCATAAGGGTACTAGGCTTTGGATTTAGTTAGGCATAGGCTTCATTTAGTTTAGGCACAAGCTTGTTTAATTAAGGCACTAGCTTGATGTTAGTTAGGGCTATGGTCTTCATTTAGTTTGATCAGCTAGGGTCTTTGTTTGAGTAGATAGCATGGCTTTTATTTAATTAGAGCACAAGGCTTAGTTTTATTTATTATTTGGTTAGGTTATTAATGTTTTGTTAATGTTAGACACGAAGTTTTGTTTAGTTAGGTGGGCATGCTTCTTTTTGGTGTTATGGTAGCGCTAGGCTTGCAGTTGCCACAGGAGCTGTTATGTTAGATTAGCGGCAGTCAGTTGCGCTGTTGACGGCTGTCGTTGAGGCTTAAATATAAGCTCTCAGCTGTAGTTCCCCATGCTAAGAACAGCCACCCGCATTAAATAAAAAAATTGTTGCCCTGAGTAGGACACTGTAACTATAGTGCTAATAGTCGATATTTAGTATGATTGAGAGGATCGTAGGAATCGATGCTCGCTCCATTAGCAATTGATCTACCAGCAGATCACTGAATATTTCGGCCCGGCCGTGTGACGGGCTGGGGTGTTAGAAAGGTGCAGGCAGGATCTGCAGGACGCGCTCTTCATAGGAAGGGGTAAGAGCTCCCGACCCATAATAGATTGCCAGCCTGGTGGGCGGGACTGTGGGGTGGCAGACGAGCGGCGTGGGATGCGCGTTAATCGATAAGAAGCTCTGCGGTGGTTGAAGTGGGCAGGTGAGTGTGCGCATACTGTGCAATATTCCAGGTCTTTTGGCCTTTTTGTGGTTTGGCTTTCTTGGATGAGGACGGGGCGGTCGGAGATAGGAACGTCATCCGATGCATCATGTTGGTCAGCGGTCAAGCTCTAGGCAACCTATATGTATGTTTCTCACTAACGCTGTATTGGTCGCTCACGGCATAGTTTCCTAAATTTTTTTTGGGTCCTGGAGGCAAGAATGTGAATCAGGTGTGTTTTTGTAACTGAATTTTGTGATATGTGGCTAAATATTCAAATTTTAATAGAATACACCCGATTGTATGAATTGTAGTTTTGGCTTCGTCTATGACTACACGGCGACACAGCTACCTTCATAGTGTTTCTGGTCTGTCACTTTATTAAAATAGATCAGGTGCGAGAATGTTATGATGTATATTATGACAGAGTTATTATGCGTGCTTATTTGCAATGCAGTTGAATATGCTAAGGGCATAGCTGTATTACAAGATAAAAATAATACTGGATGAGATAAAGGTAAGCTAATGTGAGCGGAATAAATTAAGTAGCTGTGGGGTGACACAATCGTCTCATGTCATGAGTAGCGCTTGGATAAGCGAGGATGAGTGGTGCTAGACACAGATTAGAAGTAAAATAAGAAGAGCATAAAGTCACAGTAAAGCCAATATTTAGAATTAACCGCTGAATGGCATTATACGCGCATTCATGGTAGGGCACGTATGTGTACCCTAAATGTATAGTATGCATATCTAAAACAAAACTAGAGGGTGTATGAGTAAATAAGCCGTGATTTGCAAAATCGTGAATTCAGCTGGCCACCCACAAATTTAGACTGCCTAACACAGCTATTTTGTGGGCTTGGGGCGCTGCAATTTCTTTGTAAACCATGTGTAATGAGAGTTCCGTCTCATATATGTCTTAACATGGAAAAGCTACGCCTCATTGGGGGGCTGTGCGGCCACTAATTACCTAACATGTCAATCATAGAATAAAGAAAATTGTATTATGCTGTGTTGTATTGCGGACTATGTGTCCGCCTATGCTTCATCTGGTTATTGTGTAACAAATAACGGTTTCGGCCGATATGTGCCTCCGGCCTTGCTTGCAGGTATTTTCTTTGTCTGGAGGCGTCGGGAACGGCTTCTGGACTCGAGACACCTGAAGAAGGGCCGGAGGGCATATCGGGTCCGATACGTTGGTACAGAGTATAACAATGTAAGATGGGGAGGCTAATAGTCGGCGAATAAACAGGCTAGATTAATACGTTAATCTTCAAGCCTCAATCTCAAAATTCTGAGAAAAAGATATGATTAATATTGATAAATTGGACTATCGAAATGCTCTCCGTCTTGTGTGGGCGCGTTGGAATGAGGGGGCTAGGTGGCGGCTCAGCAAGGAGTGGGCTGGAAGGCAGTTGAATATTTTTTTTTGGGGCGGGTGTAATATATATATATATAGTATATATTATAATAGTATATATATATTTGATACTATATATTAAAAAGAATTGTGTATAAATACTACAGGGTGTTATATCAAGTATAGCATAGCTGAGTTGAAATGTGTGTAGGGCAAGAAAAAATGGGATATTAATCTGACAGTATGTTGAAGAAATGTGCTGAGTGAAAATTATAAAGAAATTAAGGAGAGATTTATTGATATTCTGATTAAATGTTCCAACCACTAAGTGTTTCGATTAATAGATTCAGCTAGTTTTGATCAAATGCATTTTAATATAAAATGCTTTGAAAATAGGGATGCGAGATATTGGGCTGGTGGTGCAGGATTGATGCAGGAAGGCATTAGCTTGGGATAAATTGAGGGTTAATTCATATTGTATAGATGTTCGAAAAATTTTAAGATGAGAAAATAAGAAAATTAAGGATGATTTCTTGAATATTGGTAAAATGTTCCAACAGCTAAGTGTTTCGATTATATTGGATGCCAGCCATGTATTAAAACTATATTGCAAAAATATAATATGTATTTAGGTATGAGTCTCTAATCTTCTTGCGGGTATAAATTATAATGTGTTGGTTTGAATAGAATAAGTGAGGGGGGGAATCGGTTGGTAAATGGGGGAATGATTAAGGATCATTTCCCAACAGTACACAAGAGCCGTATGACATGACATTAAGGGGGAATGTATTCATTGGCGCCTTTAAGGCCAGAGATATTGTCATTGTGCGCAGATTTCTATAATTTTCGGATTGCCAACGCTAAGGACAGATACAAAGCTGATTATGGAATAGCATACTTATATGCATATATACAGAGCACTATTACACACGGCGCGCGCTAGCTGGCTGATAAAACCTGAGTTGCATGTCTTTCAAAAAGCAAAAGCGACATCTTCATTCGCTATCGGATTTGGCTATAACTCGCTTGATATACTCAAAAGCCAAAGCGTTACATCTCGCACGCATCGATGTAAAGCTCGCTAAAGCTCGGTAGATGCGAAATTTTAGGGATACTGTAGGGGCAGTAGCATCTCCTCGCTACAGAAATACGATGCGTAATGCTAGGGCGTATAGGAAAAGATGGGGCCGCTTGATTAAATAATTATGGCGATCATAATGGGGAGGTGCCAATCTGCAACAGCATAGTTTAAAGAGACAGGTTCTTCGGGCATGGCGGTTGTTGAGTCGGACTCATGTGCGAGAGTAAAAGCAGAAAAATAATTTAAACTTCAACAACGAAAGCATTGGATGGTTGCGCATAAATACGTGCGGGCATGACTGTTTGCAGCGCTGGTTAAAACTGCCGCTTAAGAAAATAGACACTTATTGATCAGGCATTCTGCTAGGGTTGGGTTAAATATGTATAGAGGTATGAGTTACGAGTGGCTGTTAAGGAATAAATGCATTAATAATGTAGGGGCCGACCTTCATCAGGATGTTAGTATTTTGTTTATTTTTATTTGTTAAAAAAATAAGTTTTTAAATAAAATAAAATATAAATAAAAATACTACTCATGATGATAGGTCGGGCAAAAATCTGTGTACGGAACATTTTATGCATTTTTCACGATTATTATTCAAGCATCAATCATTTGCAACTCGGCATCTGATTATTTTAATAATAATAATAAAACGTAAATCGCATTTATACATTTGATAAACTAAGACCGAAACTAACATGTGTGTAAGTGATATCGATTAATATAGTGATATCGTATTAAAATTCATTTTATGCGCAATTCTACATTTCTTTTCTGTAGGCTCATATTTTTCCTCATATTGTCGGATTCATTTGCGCCATTGCTCTTCTCTACGACACAGCACACTACACACACGACGACTACACAGCAGCATATATATATATATATATATATATTATATATGATTATTATATATATATAATTTTCTTTCAAAATGGGCATTGTGTGTGTGCTTGACTGGCGTCTATACATATTTACCGGCATGGCCTAGCAGGGATGTGAGCATTAAGTGTCATTTTCTTAGGCGGAGGTTAAAACAGCGGTGAACAGTCAGTGGCGATGCGGGATTTGTGTGGAACATCTAATGGCTTTGCGTTTTGGAATTTAAATTATTTTCGTGGCGTTTTGCTCTGCGATGAGATCCGGATTAACAACAAGGGCGTCTGTATGATGATTTTTATTATAATCGAAATATTGTTCAATATTAGTCTATGAACATTGATATGAATATTTTCATTTAACCAGCACATTGTGTGTTTTCATATTGCAAATTTATCAGTATTTATTCTTATCCTATCTATCTTATTCTATCTTTTCTCTGCTCTCTCTCTCTTCTCTTGCTCTCTTCATATATAGATATAGTATATATATATATATATATACTTATATATATATAATATATGCCACGAATAAGTTCTTGTGCTGATATTGTACTATGCCTCTTATAGTGAAGCCGAAATATATACATATCTGTACAAGGTGTCTCAAAAAAGTGTATTCGGAGTATTTTTTGTACTTTTTTACATCAATCCTTGCTTTCTGCTAAAAGAATGTAAGCGTGTGCATTCATTGTTGCATTCTATTCTTGGTTAAATTACAGTCTTTGATCAATCTGCGGGTAGCTTTTTGGGAACAGCACGCTGTATTCTGAATAAAGAATTTAACAGTTGCGCATTCGATTGTTCATCTCTATCTTGGTAAATATGACAATTTCATGGCTGCGATAGGCTTTTATGAACTTACTCTTGTATATATATAGGTTGTGTGTGGTGTTGTGTGTGTGTTGTGTGTGTGTGGCGGTGCGTGCGTGTGCTATGTGGCGTGTGTGATGTATGTGTAGGTGTTGGTGCTTTCCATTGCAATGAAATGTTGTTGGGCTTTCTTTTTTTACAGGTTATAGTAAATGTTATCGCTCACATGGATAATGATAACGGGCGTTTAGTTACGCAGTAATACATAATGTAATTTTGAAATTATTTCTAGGCTCATGCGACTGTTAATAACTATGGGGATTATTTGATATGAATACGGACATAGGTATTAGATTACAGTGTAATAGGCATTTTTTCTGAGACAACGGCTTATATTTGAAGAAACACAGCTAGACAGAAATACATAGCTAGCATACAGCAGCGCGAGACAGTACTACACACAGCGCGTAATGTATATATTTATGTATCTTCAGGGGCACAAAAACCATTATTATAGTCTTGCCGAGACCTGAAAATGTCTAATTATAGCAGTCAAACACAGCACAGTGAGCAGTAGTATTGGTTATTATGGTAATGATGTTTGTAAGCTAGCAGTGTATTCTGTTATAATTTTTGCTTATGCCAATGGCTTCAAATTTGCAATGCTTCAGTATGAGTCATAATGTTGAGATATTTTAGTCATTATATCAACCCGAATCGGGCGTGAATAACGCTCAAGCGTTTATATAAACGGCTAAAAAAACTACTGTTTTTTTAAAATCTCAGCGCATTTGCAATGTCTTTTTTTAATTTCAGCGCATTTGAGGCTGCATCTGAAGATTGCTATAAGGCATGAATCTTAAATTTATGAGTTTAAATCATGCGCATAATGATCATTATTATTGATTATAGTGATCTGCTCTGTTCGTTTTATAGTATTGGGAGCTACCTTTTTATGCCTTATACTTTTGCTGCCAATTTATTTTCCTGGGTTAGCTCAGTCGCTACCGAGGGCGTTCGGACTAGTTAAACGCACTTGAGGCAGTCTGTTATGGTATTAGTCCTTTTTAAAAGGAAATAAGCGGGCATAACTAGACTACCATCAGTTCGGCAGTGATCTTTTGAAAAAAGAGATCTTATCTGCGGAAAATTCAAGTAATTAATATAGCAGGTTTTAGACGAAGTGCCAAGCTACGCGATTGTTACTTCGGGATGTACAGTGCATAGTTATTTTTTGCTTTAGGCTAGCTTGGGGCATTGTGATAGCCTTCTAATCAACACTGCTATATGCAATATATAGCTAGCAATGGCTTCTAAGCTAAATTACAGAAATCTCTGCTTATATCAGTATATGGTATGTGAATGTATAAAGAGGGAGAGTTAGAGAGAAGGAGAGGATAGAGAAGAGAGAGTAGAACAGAGAGAGAGAGAGTATAGCAATACATTATATGTTGATAAAGAATAAGGATACATGAGATAAGAAAGGGTCGCTGCATATATTGCGTATGTGTCAATCATCGTATTATAGGGCAGTAATCTATTCGCAAATTTTGTCGTGTAGCATAATAAGGCATATGTTATTACGCATAATCAGTAATAGCATAAGCAGCAAACGTTACTTTGGCTTAATATATATGATATATATAGTATTATATATAGTATATATATTATGTTGTAACTTGGCTCGTTTCCTAGCAGTGGGAGAATATACACGGGGTTCTCAGTAGATAATAGTGAGACTACGCGAGTGAAAAGGTTGTACTGTTACCGGTAATGTTTACGCGTAGGGCTGGTTACTGTTTTAGCGGCAAGCTAAGTCGTTCTTGTTACCGTTATTGTAAATAGGCAGTTGTGCTCTTTTTTACGGCCTACTCGACTTGATTTCTTTTTTTTGTTGTGTTGAACTAAGCATCCAACAATATATATACAAAGTTTTGTTGAACTGTTAGCAGACTAATTGGCCTGTCGAGCTTAAGTTTTTTTGCGGTTGACCGTTCCTAATTTTCGGCCATCTTTGCTGGTGTGCGGGGTGTAAGCTGGTATAGAAGTGCGCCCAAAAAGGTTATCAAAAGACGAGCGCTTTCGGCAATTAAGATTTTGGGCCTATCCTCAAGTAGTAGAACGATGGTATTGATTTCGTGTCTAGTTTTTAAGAGAAGAGAGAGAGAGAAGAGAGAGAGAGAGAGAGAGAGAGACACACACACACACATACACACACATACACCACACAATATATATATATATATATATATATAAGAGTAAGGAAATGAATCCGACGGTATAAGTATAGATAAAATGATATGAAAACACATAATGCTGTTAATATGAAAATATTTTATATCATATTCATAGCTGAAATTGAAATTAAATTATTTTCATTGACTCTCGATGAGTCCGTTTTAAAAACAAGCTCTGAAGATGATTTTTATAAATCGAAATATTGTTCAATATTAGCTATGAATATGATATAAAATATTTTCACTTTAACAGCATTGTGTGTTTTCATACCCTTTTATGTTTACACACACACATATATATATATATATATATATATATATATATAGGTTGTAAACACGGTTTATTTAGAATGGCTTTTTGCCGATAATTTTTGGGAGAATAAGTGCTTAATTGGAGTCGTACCTAATTTTTGAAAATTAATTAATTAATAATGAATTAGGCGGGAATACCTATTAAATGTATGGCTAAACAAATCGAGAAAAATCAATCTCTGTATGTACATTTCGGCCTATTAGGCCTCATCAGCAGAGCTATAGATCGGAAGACCGCCCTGTGCGTGATTTGAAACCGGACTGCCAAGCTGACAGGCTGATCCCATAACCCCTACACTAAACGGACTTCTTAGATTTAAATGATTTGTTTAGAGTAGGTTAATATTCCTCTTCTAGTGACTTTTATTACACGACGATATGATAAGTTGTAAACACGGTTTGTTTAGAATGGCTTTTTGCCGATAATTTTTGGGAGAATAAGTGCTTAATTGGAGTCGTACCTAATTTTTGAAAATTAATTAATTAATAATGAATTAGGCGGGAATACCTATTAAATGTATGGCTAAACAAATCGAGAAAAATCAATCTCTGTATGTACATTTCGGCCTATTAGGCTCATCAGCAGAGCTATAGATCGGAAGACCGCCCTGTGCGTGATTTGAAACCGGACTGCCAAGCTGACAGGGCTGATCCCATAACCCCTACACTAAACGGACTTCTTAGATTTAAATGATTTGTTTAGAGTAGGTTAATATTCCTCTTCTAGTGACTTTTATTACACGACGATATGATAAGTTGTAAACACGGTTTGTTTAGAATGGCTTTTTGCCGATAATTTTTGGGAGAATAAGTGCTTAATTGGAGTCGTACCTAATTTTTGAAAATTAATTAATTAATAATGAATTAGGCGGGAATACCTATTAAATGTATGGCTAAACAAATCGAGAAAAATCAATCTCTGTATATACATTTCGGCCTATTAGGCCTCATCAGCAGAGCTATAGATCGGAAGACCGCCCGGAAGACCGGTTTCAAATCACGCACAGAGCGGTCTTCCGATCTATAGCTCTGCTGATGAGGCCTAATAGGCCGAAATGTACATACAGAGATTGATTTTTCTCGATTTGTTTAGCCATACATTTAATAGGTATTCCCGCCTAATTCATTATTAATTAATTAATTTTCAAAAATTAGGTACGACTCCAATTAAGCACTTATTCTCCCATATATATATATATATATATATATAAGATGTGTCATAAAAGTATCGAGATTGAAGCTGTATTTATCAAGATAGAAATGAACAATGAATGAAACCTCGTATATATATATATATATATATATATGCCTTGATTATTCAAATTCCATTCCTATTTTTTTTATTTCCAGCTTTCCTTTCTTTCTTTCTTTCTTTCTTTCTTTTTTCTTTCTTTCTTCGTCTTTGTAAAATTTCCTTCCTTTCGTTTTCTCCGGCAGATTTCTTTTCTTTCATATTCGATGTCAAATTTCTTTCCTTTAGAATATAAAGGAAGGAAATTTGAATTTCTGTATTCATTTGAATTTCTATATTTCTGTCTTTTTTTTTTTTTTTTTTTTGCATTCCTTTTTCTTTTTCATTTTTAATCCCCCCTTCTTTTTAAAATGTCCTTCGTTGTTTTTCTTTTGCAGATTTCTTCTTTTGAATTTCAATGTCAACTGTTATTCTTTTATATTCTTCTTCTATATTCATTTTCTTTTTTCATTCTTCCGCTTTGCTTTCCAAATTTCCTTCCTTTCTTTTCTTTTCTGTTTCCATTTCTTTCTTCTCTTTTTTCAAATTTCTTTCGTTTCATTTTCTTGTGTCATTTTTTTTCCTTTCATTTTCGATGTCAAATGTCGATCCTTTTAAATTCTTCTCTATTCATTTATTTCTTTATTTCTTTTATTCGTGAATTTCTTTCCTTCTTATCTTTTCTGTTTCCCTTTCTTTTTTCTTTTTTTCAAATTTCATTCATTTCCTTTTCTTGTGTACATTTTTTCTTTTCATTTTCGATGTCAAATTTCCGCCCCTTTTATTCTTTTTCTATATCCATTTATTTTTTCTTTTGTATTTCATTTTTTCTTTTTCTTTCATCAAATTTCCTTCTTTTCTTTTCCTCGGCTGATTTTCTTTCTTTTCTTTAAAAAATCTCTTTCCTTTTCAAAAATAAATTTCCTTTTTATTTTTCATATTTTATTTTTCTTATTTGATATTTCTTCGTTTTCCTTTTCTTTTTCAAACTTCCTTTTTTTCTTTTTCAAATTTCATTCCGTTTTTCTTTTTCAAATTTCCTTCCTTTTTTTCTTTTTCTAATTTCATTCCGTTTTTCTTTTTCAAATTTCCTTCCTTTTTTCTTTTTCTAATTTCCTTCCTTTTTTCTTTTTCAAGTTTCCTTCCTTTTACCTTTTTCAAATTTCCTTCCTTTTCCTTTTCAATTTCCTTCCTTTTATTTTTTTCAATTTCCTTCTTTTTTTTTTTTCTTTTTTTCTTTTTCAAATTCCTTCCTTTTTTCTTTTTCAAATTTTCCTTTTTTTCTTTTCAAATTTCCTTCCTTTTTTCTTTTTCAAATTTCTTCCTTTTTTCTTTTCAAATTTCTTCCTTTTTCTTTTTCATTTTTTTTTCAAATTTTTCTTTTTTTTTTTCAATTTCCTTTCTTTTTCTTTTTCAAATTTCTTTTTTTTCTTTATCAAATTTCATTCCGTTTTTCTTTTTCAAATTTCCTTTTTTCTTTTTTCCTTCCTTTTTTCTTTTCAAATTTCCTTCCTTCATTTTTCTTTTTCAAATTTCTTTCCATTTTTCTTTTTCAAATTTTTCCTTTATTTCTTTTTCAAATTTCCTTCCTTTTTCTTTTTCAAAATTCCTTCCTTTTTTCTTTTTCAAATTTCCTTCCATTTTTCTATTTCAAATTTCCTTCCTTTTTTTCTCTCTAATCTAAACAACCTTTCTTTTTTTTTTCTCTCTTTCCACTATCCTTCATCGCGTATATTCTTACCACTCTTTTTTTTTAACTCGCGTTAGATACCCACCACCCAACCACCACCACTCCTTCGTTCCTCTCAGTTTTTACCCACCGCCACCTTCCGACCCGCTACTCCCACTAGAGAAAGGAATCGTCTCAGAGTAAATCCTCTCTTTCTTCCAATCACACGCACTCCCCCATTCATACACTCACACAGCCACCCCTTTCCAAAAAGAGATTCGTATAAAACTCGATATCATAGATGTCTCGGTTCCACAGAAAAACTCAAACAAACAAAAAACAACATCATCATCATCATCATCATCATCATCATCAACATCAACAACATCAATAATAATAATAATAATAATAATAATAATGATAATAATAATGATAATAATAAAACAACCGACGAAAATGTACAAGACAAAGATATAAACAAATAAAAAGGAAAAACAACGAACGAATATATATATATATATATATATTATATATATATATATATATATATATATATATATATATATATTATATATATTATATATATAATATATACGTAAATATATATAATATATATAAGATATATATATATATATAAGTATATATATATATATAATATATATATATATATATATATATAATATATTATATATATATATATATATAATATATAATAAAGTATAATATATATATAAAGATATATATATATATATATATATATATATATATATAGAGAGAGAGAGAGAGAGAGAGAGAGAGAGAAAGAGAGAGAGAACGTATATATATATATGTAGAGAGAGAAAGAACGTAATATATATATATATATATATATATATATATATATATATACAGAGAGAGAGGGAGAGAGAGGAGAGAGAGAGAACGTAAAGATATATATATATATATATATATATATATTTATATATATATATATATATAGAGAGAGAGAGAGAGAGTGGGGAGAACGTAAAGATATATATATATATATATATATATATAAACAAAAGCAAAGCCAGCATATTCCGAATCGAAATATTGGAAACCTCACCGACTGGCACCCAGAGGGCCCAGATGCCAGTGTTTCTCAGCGTCACGTCCCTGAGGAACGTCACTTCAACAAAACAAATAATTTCCTTTCGAAAAACAAAATTGGAGTCGGGCGTTCCTTCCAGACGCGATGAGGATATCCAACGCCGCATTTCCTCATCAGTGTGCATTGCTAATATTGTTTTTATTAACGCAATCCAAGAAGGGAGACGTTTAATAACTGACTTGGGTCGACTTGCCTCGATGGAATAACGTTATTTATTAACTTAGGCTAGTCTGGCACAGTGATACATGTGTGGGTCACCCGATGACGATTTAACTCTTAATACAGTAAGTAAAGAAAAGTCGTCGGGGCGGCCTAAAGTCGGTATCAGCCAGTCAGCGAGGGAGTCTATTCCCATTTCACGAGCGCTAGACCAAGGAGATTGTTTTAGCATCTGAGGTGGAGCGCCACACCTACCATCAGCTCCTTGCTTTACAGCATAGATCCCTGTGCTACTCATACGCTGAGTTGGCGAGGACCGGGATCGAACTAGGAACCTTGTGGTTTCTAGCCGAACGCTCTACCGACTGAGCTAACCCGGAGTCTTAATACAGTACTAATTACGTATTTACCCCCACTAGTTGGTTTGAATTCAGATAATCGGGGTGATTTCATCTCGAAACTATCTTTTTGGTACAAATAATGTTCAATATATGTGAAATAATAATATAATTTTTTTTTGTCATAGATGCAGTGCCACATCGGGATATTGATCTTGCTATGAAAAAATCAGAAATCAGAAATAAATTAAAATTGGTTAACTGGAAGACTTTTTGGATAGCAGGCTTTGATGCCTTGAGCAGAAATGCTTTTATAACCCAATTTTTAAGTAGTAAGGAAACTCTAGAACTCATTTTACAGACAAAAATAGATTACAAAAAGTCTCCATTTTTTGTGCCCCCTCCTAAACTTTGAGAGATAAAAATCGACATAACTCGGCCAATTTTGGGAATTGGAAGCTCGAAATTTGGGGATTGTCTAACTTTAGAATTATCGACACCTGTACAAAATTTCAGAAAAAATTGAAGTGGCATGGTTTTCATGGAATTATCCACTGGCCGACTTACCAAGGCTAAAGAATCCAGTCTGCCCTACTATTTACGCATAGCTGGAGGAGAACCGCAAAGTCATTAGCACAAAGTGAATCGCAAACAGCGGCCATTGTTGAACTTTCTAGTTTGTCGGTCATTTCGCCACGACTATTGATAATAATGTTTTTCCATTACTTACACAAAGCTGCGGGGAGAATAGTTAGATAAATAAATTTATCAAGGATATTAGTACTATGTGAAATGCAAACAGTCTCTTCCAAGATTTGAACTCGGATCTCCGTGTCCATTTCCCTAGAACAGTATATTTGAACACCACAGAAAAAAATATTAATGAAGACAAATTATTTGAACTATTGATACTCCTGATAAACTGCTTTGTAGAGAAAGTTTTTTTTAATAAGCGCTTTCGGTAACATTAAGTACTAAGCTGTCATATAGCTTAGTATTATCTATGTTATTCGGACTATTGTCCTCATCTTCATTGTTATCTGTACAACGTTTCGGCCGATGTGCTCTCCGTCCTTCTTCTACTAGTCATCAAGCCTCATCTCAAACATTCAGAGAAAAAATATATAGCTGTTGAGAAACCATTTTGGGTGCTTAAAGTTAGAAAAACAAATTTTCGGTTAAATCGAACTTTACGGACCTAAATTCCACCATCGTATGTCACCTCGCCGAAAGAAAAAAAAATACCAAATATCAGGGAATTAACCGAACTTAATGAAATTTTCAGTGTTGATATATTAATGAATAAAATATATAATGCACCAGTTATTTTATTCAAAAACTTTTACATTTTTTCAGGTCAGTTAACTCTGAACCACGTACATTTGAGAATCTGTGTAACGCCTCAAAGATACGTGGTTCAAAGTTAAATGAGTATCTTTTATTCATTAATATATCAACACTGAAAATTTCATTAAATTCGGTTAATTTTCTGATTTTTGGTATTTTTTTTCTTTGGGAGGGGTGACATACGATTGTTGAATTTAGATCCGTTTGGTTTGATTTAACCAATTTTTCTTCGCTCTGTCGGCTGGGGCGTTAGAACGCACTGACTGCACCTCTGCAGAGGGGTAAGACTCCCCCAATGGGGCCACCTGTTGGCCGTGGGTGGCGTTCCGTGATGCTTAAAAATAGAACCCAGCTGGATGAGCAGTCCATGACTTGCAATATTCCACTTTAGGCTTTTCTTGGGCTAGATGGGCGGTCGGAGAGGCCCCCTCCGATCAATCGGCTGGCCACATCAAGCCCTAGCACCTATATGATTGCCCCAACCCTATTGCCCTTATGGCAACCCCCAATCCTTCTTATCACATGGTGCTAGAAGGCAGTGGCTGAGGGTCTAAATTTCCTGGGAATGACGTTAAACTCTATCTGATGATGAGGTTCCAGTTTTGGAGGTTTGGGGGAATGTGGACAACCTCTTCACCACCATTGCTTCCTGGTCCACTCTGACCCGGAGTGGTAGTACCTGTTAGGGTCCCATCTATGGGTTCAATAGAAAAACATGAGTTTATAAACAAAATTGTATTATGCATTAAGAATGAATTTATTTCACAACTTTGTCGGCATTAAATGACCCAACGAAGTTGATATGCCGTAAAACTAAACAAACCAAACCAAACCAATTTTTCTTTATAAAACTATGCATGATTAGAGTCAATACCACAAATTGATTTTTAAATACGTTTCTTTAGCTATCCCGTTCTGAATTACTGCCTTTCTTGTTTTTTGTTCGTTGTTTTTTTCCTACCTTTTTGTTCTATAATTTCTTTTGGTTATCTTTTGTTTTTATCTGTTAGCTTAAGTTTGTTTGTTAGTTTTATTTTTTACCAGGTAACTGTTTCTTAAAAAAACAAACAGCAACAAAATATGCTAATCTTATTGTTTTAAATACATAAAAACCTTAAAAAAATGTTCTACCAGCTGAGGTAGTCACAATTAGAATAAGCTCAGTCCTACTCAGGGATCATCCTATAGAAAAATAAAAAAATATCAGGACTAGTTGAAGGACACGAAGTTAAGTTTGTTAGTTTATTGATTTTAACGGCATATAAACCCGTCTGGGGTTATGTCATGCCTAACGGTTAGGAAGTGATACATATCGTGTATTTATATTTATACTTTTTAGTAATTGGTTTTAAAAATGTGTTAGCATTATTTGGGATTATATTGTATGGCATTGATTTGTTTCATGTCTATATTCTATGGTATAATTTTATTTCCCTAAAAAAAAAAAGAGAATATCCTCCATGTTGACATTTTCAAACAGATCTTTCATATTGTTTGCTTTAAGATAACGGTTTCTGATGTGAGCAAAAAACCTACATTCCATGAATAAGTGTTTAACTGTCAAAGGTGTTTAACATGTTCCACGTTGTGGTTGTTGTTCTTGTTTGAGTATATAGGAGTGCGTTAGTCTTGTATGACCAATGCGTAATCGGGACACAATGACT
>CM042142.1:117442919-117460419 GCA_023376005.1 Doryteuthis pealeii
GGACTGCGAACATCGTAGTAAGAGAGTTCAAACTTAAGTCGCGTTATAACATTCACTCTAGGAATAATACTATTGGAAAAAGTAAGACGTCCCATCGTGGTGTAATGATGAGCAAGCTAGTTTCACAGATCCATTGCTATCAAATAGTGGGTTCGATCCTCGCTGGATGCGCCGTACCTGCGACTTTGTATCACATAGCGAAAGTTTTGAATAAATATCTACCCTTGGGGAAAGGTATGAACCCCTTATCCCCCAGCTTTGGGTTAAATAGTACCACTACTGTTCTTCTACAAGGATTTGTCTTGGGATTAAATAACTCACGAAGGTTGACATGCCATTAATAAAAGAAACCAAACTAAACCGAACCATACCATTGCTAATAATTTCGGCTCCATACTCCTGTGGGCGTATCGAAATGGAATCGGTGATACGAGTTCAAATCCTGGACGCGACTGATTGTGTTTCCATTAGCACTAATCCCCTTGGGAATGGAATGAATCTGTTTCTTCTACCCCCCCCCCCCCAACTATGACTCGGTTATTTAATGTTTAGAAGGAAAACTGGATTTAAATCATCTCTATTCCGCTTAAAAAATGACCCTGTGTCACATCCTGCTCTCGGTAGAAGGATTGGATAAATATATAAATCATCATCATCAGCATCATCAGGTCGTGCTGGCAGCACGGATATCCATAACTCAGATCAACTTTCCCTATGGGTCATCCCCCAGGAAGTCCTATGTGCAGCATCTACAGTCAGCACAGAGGTGATATTCTAAATAAGTCACCGGTATGTAGGCTAACGATTCAAATCTTTAACTGAATTGTTGGGACTTCATACGTCGCGATCGACAGGAGAGTCCACACACACACACACCACACACACACACACACACACACACACACACACATATATATATATATATATATATATATATATATATATATATATATACTAATTACCTGTAATTAGAATTTAACTAAGTGACCCTTCTCTTTTTTTCCTTTGGTCAAATGAAAATGTTTACTCCAGTTTAAATAACATATTTGGACAGATTGGAAAAAACATTAATTAGCGAAATAATATTATCATGTGATTTTTTCCAACCATCTAACCCGAGCTCAATGGGTGACCCAGCGGCTCACGTTTTTCTAGTGTATATATATATATATGTATATATATATATATATTGGATTCTCCCGTTGATCTCATAGTATGATGGCTCCTTGGATTACCGACATAAGGGATTTTTTTATAGTTCTGAAGGTCTATGTAAAAGTACCCACGCATTTTAGATTTATCAAAAAATCAATGTTATGTCTCTTTATTGTTTTATTTTTCCTTCCTTTTTTCTTTCTTTCTTTCTTTTCTTTCTTTCTTTCTTTCTTTCTTTCCCAATCTTTCTTTCTTTCTTTCTTTTCTTTCTTTATTTCTTTCTTTCTCTATTCACCTTTCTTTCTTTCTTTCTTTTCTTTTCTTTCTTTCTTTCTTTCTCAATATTTCTTTCTTTCTCTATTCACCTTTCTTTCTTTCTTTCTTTCTTTCTTTCTTTCTTTCTCAATCTTTCTTTCTTTATTTATTTCTCTATTCACCTTTCTTTATTTCTTTCTTTTCTTTTCTTTCTTTCTTTATTTCTTTCTCAATCTTTCTTTCTTTCTTCCTCTTCACCTTTCTTTCTTTCTTTCTTCTTTCTTTGTCAATCTTTCTTTCTTTCTTCTTTCTCTATTCACCTTTCTTTCTTTCTTTCTTTCTATAAAAAATCAATTTTTCGTTTCTTTATTGTTTTAATTTTCCTTCCTTTTTTCTTTCTTTCTTTCTTTCTTTCTTTCTTTCTATCAAAAGATCAATTTTTCGTTTCTTTATTGTTTTAATTTTCTTTCTCTTTCTTTCTTTCTTTCTTTCTTTCTTTCTTTCTTTCTTTCTTTCTTTCTTATATTTTACTAGACTTTTTTCGTCTCTTTATTTATTGCTTTATTTTCCTTTCTATCTTTCTTTCTTTTTTCTTTCTTTTTTCTTTCTTTCTTTTTCATATTTTGTCTGATTTTCGTCTCTTTATTCATTGCTTTAATTTTCCTTTCTTTCTTTCTTTCTTTCTTTCTTTTTTTTCTTTCTTGCTCATATTTTTACCTGATTTTTCGCCTCTTTATTTATCACTTTTTTCTTTCATTTTTCTTTTTTTTCTTCAAGACATTTCTTCTTTCTCTCATTTCATATTTTGCGTGACTTTTTGTCTTTTTATTCATTGCATTAATTTTCCTTTCTTCTTTCTTCTTTCTTTCTTTCTTTCTTTCTCTTCTCATATTTTTACCAGATTTTTCGCCTCTTTATTTATCACTTTTTTCTTTCATTTTTCTTTCTTTTTTTCTTCAAGACATTTTTTCCTTTTCTCTTTTTGTCCTTTTTTTTCTTCTTTTCATCTTTCTTACTTTTTATCTTTAGAACATGATTAATTATCTAATAATCATTTTGAAACTGTACATTAAAAACCGTTAACAAAAATATGAATATGTTTTAAGCAAAAGCAAGTACAAATCCTCATAAAACTGCAATATCTCCTTTAACTCTCACAGTCTCTGTCTCACATGTCCTTCTTCGAAAGCAGTTTTTCTCAACCATTTTGGGCTGTGCTCACTTCAACCCAATGCGTGTTCTTCGTACCCACCCCCGCACCAACTAGATTTTTCATCTTCCTCCTCCTATTCGCTCTGTCCGTCAAGTCAATTTATCTATATCTTATTATAATGGAAATTGTGTGTTTTTCTGTCTGTAACCGAAAATATATTACTACTCAAGTCACAATTCCCTTAGTTATTACATTCTCAATGATTTTATTTTAATTTTTATTTTAACCTCAATTATTAATAAAATGTTTTAACATTATTAAATACTGTTAACCATATCTTAACATACTAATAACATGCAATTATATTTTAATATACAACAAAATAGCGGTTTTGCAGTGTGAACGGTGAGGCTAATTTGCATATTGATATTAAAAAATCGAATTTGATAAATATGTGCTTAGTATTATTGATTTCTAACTGTTTGGTTTTATTTAATGAATATAAGCCAAAAATCTCTTCAATAAATCTTAAATGAAATCCATTAACAAGAAAAAAAATAACTGTCATTTTATTCTTACTTCCTCTTTTTAACTAAATACTAAATTGGAAAAAATAACAATGAAAGACGAGAGTGATGAAGAGTAAGTTTCAGTTGTTTCTATTTTTATTATACTCCTCTGTTTCAATCTTTTTATCTGCATTCTTATTTAGTTTCATTAGCCTTATCTAATTTAATATAATATTTTATTACATTAAAACTTAAATACTTGCACCCGGAGGGTGCATATATTTGCTAGTATATATAAAGGGGAGTTGTGTGTATATGTATGTTCGGAGGAAACTTCGAAAATAAAACAATTAACGACAAAGTAAATATATATAAACATTAGATATCACCAGGGCTTGGTTTTTGAGCAAAAATAATAGAGATTTGATTTATATTCGTGAAGATTGGTAATGATATTAGTGGGTGAATGTTTGTGAGACGAACATGAAACACGTCAGATATGCGCGTTGTATAAACTGTACGTAAATTGGCTAATTTGTACTATAATTCCCGTTATTGTTTCAAGAAGCGTCCATCTATCCATATATAAAGGGCAGTTGTGTGTATGTATGTCTGTGTATCTATCTATACATATATAAAGGGTAGTTGCGTGTATATGTATGTCCGGAGGAAACTTCGAAAATAAAACAATTAACGACAAAGTAAATATATATATACATTAAATATCACCAGGGCTTAGTTTTTGAGCAGAAATAATAGAGATTTGATTTATATTCGTGAAGATCATTAAAAAATAAAATTTAAGTGATAAGAGCATGGATTTTTTTTCATTTAATATTTTAGATAGTAGACATTAAGATTTCTTTTCAGAGTAGCTGGATCAATGCAAGGTCTATTTTTTTACATAGGGATTTAAATGGGGTATCCCACGAGGATTCAACTCACGATTCAGTAATAATGGATCTGTGGGACTAACTTTTAAAAATCCCCCTCTACCCAAGCGATGCCGGGTAGCCGCTGTTAGTTGTTTATAATCGACAAATCTTAAAAAATAATTTGATAATCTCCCAATGTATTGCTGTATAAATACCTATTTTTTATTTTGGTAATTGAACTATTTAACAGCCTTAAGAAAATCAGAGAATATATACCCAAAGAAAGATTTATTGCCAAACAAGGGAATTACAATTAAATGTGTCAATCGCAGAAAATAAATAATTACAAAAAGAAAAAAAAAGAAAGACTGAAAAATAAATTGTTGAAAACTATCTTCATCTAAATAATAAGTTAGGCGTTTTAAATTATAAAAAAAATCAAAAAGTAGAAACGGCTACTTTCATAGATCAGATAAAATTACATTAAATACATATTTCTCTGAATGTTTGAGATGAGGCTTAATGATTAGTATTATCTGCGTTATTCGGACTATGGTCCTCATCTTTATTGTTATCTGTACAATATTTCGGCCGATGTGCCCTCCGGCCTTCTTCAGGTACTTCTTGTCGGATTCAGGAACCTACTTGTCGTAATCGGGAGCCATCACGGAACTTTGAACCTGACCCTTTATTCAGTCCACGGGGTATCCTGTTCTCATTCCGCTAACCATAGCTGGGGTAGAAGCGTTAAGCTGCCGCCCTTGACCAAGATTGAACCCGCAGTCTAGAGATAACTGTCACTTAGAACTGTCTTAACCTAACTCCTTTATCCACTAGGCTATGTGTCCAAATTGGACAAATAAACATTTATCTTAACAAAATGGCTTAGATTTATTTAACATTCTAACTAAATATTATTTTATTTTAAATTATAATTATTAATTACAAAATACTTCATATGCATATTTTGTGGGTCGTAAATGATCTGTGGCCACCTCTTGGCCACTTGTGCCTCCCCTCTTTCAAATTTGGCCTTGTGCCCCCACCACAATATTATACACCAAGAGGTTCATATGGCCCCCGATGAGAAACCCTATTCCAAAGAATTGGGGAAGATAGAAACTTAAAAGTAATCAGACCATACTTCGGCCTTGTACTTAGGCAACGCTTAGAATGTGTTTATGAGTGACTTTGATTCTCACCGGGCGCCCCATAGTCTTGTAACACAACTAGTTCTGGTAAAAAACAATATGGCACCTACTGTTGTGCCCTAGTTAACAAGTTAGGCAAGCAGCCCGTTATAAGTGAGTTCGATTCACACTGGGTGTTCCATACTGTTGGCTTTATGCCAAATCCAAGCTGAGCTTAGTAGATAATTAGGGCACTTCACGGTGGAATATTAGTAATATAGGTTAGTAGGCCGTTGTTACTGAGTTCGATTCTCACTGGGTGTTCCATACCTTTTCTCATAAGCAACTAATCTAATTTAAGCTTAGTATGTACCTAATCTGAAGGGGCCGGGTTAGCTCAGTCGGTAGAGCATTCGGCTAGAAACCACAAGGTTCCTAGTTCGATGCCGGTCCTCGCCAACTCAGCGTATGAGTAGCACAGGGATCTGTGCGGTAAAGTAAGGAGCTGGTGGTAGGTGTGTCGCTCCACCTCAGGTGCTAAAATAATCTCCTTGGTCTAGCGCAAGTGAAAAGGGGATAGAGTCCCTCGCTGATTGGCTGATACCGACATTAGGCCGCCCGAGGACTTTACTTTACTTTTACTTATCTATCTATCTATCTATCTATCTATCTATGTGATTGTGTATGTACATGAGAGTTTACACGCACATAGAATATGAAAACATACATATGAATATCAAATTACGTTATGACGAGGGCCTATAAAATTAGAGTGCAGGGGCTTCATCGTATCCGGACCATGGGCCCAAAGGAGGTTTAGAAAATATTTGCATATATGAGAGACTAGCATTTTGTGTTGGTCTACCTAATTTTGTCTACATGTAATTCGTATCAAGTTTATCAATAAATTTTGGAGAAGGAGAAGGGGACCCAAAGAATTTTATAATTACTGATAAAAGAGGATCAGTCCGTGAATTCATAGATCATCGACATGATATGAAATATATACAGAAGAACACACACGTCTTTCTTAACTTTGTCTCTCTCTTCTCTCTCCTCTCTCTCTTCTCTCTCTCTCTTCTCTCTGTGTCTCTTGTGTGTGTGTTGTGTCTCTCCCTCAGTCTGTCTGTCTGTCTGTCTGTCTGTCTCTCTCTTTCTCTCTCTGTGATATGAAATATATACAGAAGAACACAACGTCTTTCTTAACTTTATCTTTTCTCTCTCTCTCTCTCTCTTCACTCTCTCTCTCTCTCACTCTCTCTCTCTTCACACACCTCTCTCTCTCTCTTTTTTACCCATTATCTCTTTCATGCACACATACTCAATCTCTCTGGAGTTGATTGTCCGTCCGTGTATATGTATTTGTATGTATGTGCAAATTATCACGGAAGATTCTTGTCAATATATATATATATATATATATATTATATATATATTATATATATATATTATATATATATATATTGATCAGTTATGTTGTATATATTGGCAGCAAGTTATTTTGTAGGCAGGTGTTATTGAACAACGCGGAACATTTCTTTTTCATTATTTGGTCTTGTATTTTTTCCAGTCTTCTAACTAATACACTAATCACGCAACCCTCTAAAAATAATATACTCTTCTAATTTAAAAACAAAATAGATAAAAGAACTAAAAAATGAACCTAACACCAAACCATTATACCCCCCCCCCTCCCCTGATGACGACTGAAGAAGCAGTCGAAAGCGCTCGGGGAGATAGTATGGGAAGAATCTTATTCGAACTGGATCCTAACATCCGAAAGATCGCCAGAAGACTGGAAAAAAATACCAATCCAAATAATGAAAAAGAAATGTTCCGTGTTGTTCAATAACAGATTCGCTTAGCTTTCCTCCGACGTATATAACGTCTAGAAAGCCGTTGTGAATTTGACCAAATTTTTCTTTAGTTCAGTAGATTAATAGGTCTTTATTCTTTTTGTTTGTTTTTTTTTTACTTCCCGCGTCGAAATCCGGAGATGCTTTAAGCCACTTTATTATTATTATTATTATCACTTTGATTCTTAATTGTTGAATTTAATTTTCAGATTTCTATTTGTAATAATAATAATAATAATATAATAATAATAATAATGGAGATTCGCTTTCGTTTTTTTTTTGTCTGTAACAAAAATTACGTCACTGCTACGTCAACAATTATCCCAAATCGTCCTAACATAAATTACACTCCAAATTTGAATGCCCAACAATTAGACAGTGCTCATTTGTTTTTTTAAAACAAGTTTTTAATAAAATACATGACTGGTATTATAATCTTATATTAGTTTGTTTTATTTTAAATACATATTTTAAGTTTTACATTTCAAATTGTTTTATCTTTTAATCCTTTAATGAATTTGATGATTTTACTTCTTTGAGGGTACAAACTCGCTGACATTTGAATTTTTTATTCCTACCCCTCAGGCAATTGTTTCAGAAATCTAATTTTAACATCGCCCGGAGGGTGTTTTTATTTTTGTACTACTACTTACTACTACTACTACTACTACTTACTACTAATAATAATAATAATAATTAGAGCGAAGGGTGGTTCCCAATTGCTAGTTGGTTGTCCTCATTGGAAACAACTACAATATATAGTTCAAGCAACAAACTTGCAGAGTTGCCACATGAGAAGCCTAGAGAGGGTTTAGAACGTGAAACCTCAAGGGGAGAAATGAATCTCCTATAATAGCAGCCACAAAGTATTGTCTAAAGGAAAAATTACATCAAACGAAAATAGATATGAAGCAACAGAATAAAAAGTGTCGAATGTGTGGAGACTGAGACGAAACAGTTAACCACATAATAAGCGAATGCAGCAAACTTTATTCATCTCAAGGTCGCCAGACTACTTCTCCACGGACCCGGTATATTACCCGCCTCAAATAAAGCTTGAAATCATGACTCTAGGAAACGAGACTAACATGGAAGGTCACATCGAAAATATTTTGTGGACGTGAGTTTGAATCCCAAGGAAAGAAGCCGAACGTGACCAAAAAGGCGAATTATGCCGCCAATTTCTTCTCCTTTACGTAAGAAAGTGTTGTTTGTAAAATTCCGCTGAACGTTACCGGGATGCAAAATCCCTTAATATATGCGCGTATTTTGGCGCGTTTCTGTTAAGTCGTTGCGCATATATATATAGTATATATATATATATATATATATATAGATTAGATAGATAGATAGATAGATAGAGATTATTGTTAATGTATAAGTAGTAGCTTACCGGTGGGTATGAGTACGATCGTTGGAGCGCACAGTATCCAGGGGTAAGACTGAGAAAAAATAAATACCAAATGTGCTCAATACAATGTAGAGCAAAAATAAAATAAGCGTTTCGTCTATAAAAGATGGAATTCCCATTCCAACGGGCATGTATGCTACCAACTTGAGTATTTAATCGAAAACTCGATTAATTCAACGGATGTTTAACCCTTGAAGAATCAATCGATGAACTCGAGGTAGATTACTTCTATCCATTGTATAAATATATATATATATATATATATATATATATATATTGGTGTCTATGGTCAAAGGAAAGGTTCACAGGTTTAAGGGGACAATGGTTGCGACCGATGAGTCAGACGGCACACTCTCTCTCTAGAATTGTTTTTGTATGTACTGTCTGTGTAATTATCTAATACATATATAAAGGGTAGTTGCGTGTATATGTATGTCCGGAGGAAACTTCGAAATAAAACAATTACGACAGAAGTAAATATATATCATACATTAAATTATCACCAGGGCTTAGTTTTTGAGGCAGAAATAATATGAGATTTGATTATTTGATGAAGAGATAAGAGAGCATAAAATTTAATGATAAAGCATGGATTTTTTTTTTCATTTAATATTTTAGATAGTAGAATTAAATTTCTTTTCAGACTAGCTGGATCAAATGCAAGGTTTATTTTTTTTACATATGGGATTTTAAATGGGGATGATTTCAACTCAGATCAGTAATAATGGATCTGGGGACTAACTTTAAAAATCCCCCTCTAACCCAAGCGATGCGGGTAGCCGCTGTTAGTTGTTATGAATCGACAGCTTTAAAAAAATAATTTTGATAATTCCCATATGTATCTGCTGTATAACATACCTATTTTTTATTTTGTAATTGAACTATTTTACACCTTAGAAAATAAAGGGAATATATATCCGAAGAAAAGAATTTATTGACCAAACAAGGGAATTACAATTAATGTGTCAATCTGCAGAAAATAAATAATTAACAAAAGAAAAAAAAAAAAGAAAGACTAGAAAGATAAATTGTTAAAAAAACTATCTTTAATCTAAAAATAAGCTTGGAGTCTTTTGAATTATAAAAAAATCAAAAAGTAGAACGGCTACTTTCATAGACAGATAAATAATACATTATAATACATATTTCGTCTGAATGTTTAGATCGAGGCTTAATGATTAAGTATTATGCTGATTATTACGGACTATGTCGCGCATCTTCATTGTTAGTCTGTACGAGAATTTCGTCCGATTGCCCTCCGGCCTCTTCAGGTACGTCTTGTCGCTCGGAATTCTTCTACGGAGAACCTTCTTCGTGACGAATCGTCATGGAGCCATCACGACTTTGAAACCTGCCTTTATTCGTCCAACGGGGTATCGTTCCAATTCCGCAAACCATAGCTGGGGTAGAGCAAGGTGTGTATATAGTTATCTAGCTCGCCTTGACCAAGATTGAACCTGCAGTCTAGAGATAACTGTCACTTAGAATGTCTTAACCTAACTCCTTTATCCAACTAGGCCTATGTGTCAATTGGACAAATAAACATTTATCTTAACAAAATGGTTGATTTATTTAACATTCTAAACGTAAATATATTTTTATTTAAATTATCAATTATTATTACAACATAACTTCGATCATGCAATATTTTTGTGGGTCGTAATAAATGATCGTGTGGCACCTACTGGTGAGCCAACTTGTGCCTCCCCTCTTCAAATTTGGCCTTGTGCCCCCCCCCCACATATTTATACACCAAGAGGTTCATATGGCCCGATGAGAAACCTATTGCCAAAGAATTGGGGAAGAATATGAAACATTTTTTAAAGTATCAGACCAATAACTTCGGCCTTGTACTTCAGCAAGCAATCGCTTAGAATTGTGTTATACGAGTGACTTTGATTCTCACAACCGGCGGCACCATAGCTCTTGTAACACAACTAGTGTCTGGTAATAAAACACATATGGCACCTACTGTTTGGCCGCTAGTTAACGAAGGTATAGGCAAGCAAGCCCCTTATAATGCTGAGTTCGATTCACACTGGGGTTGTTCCATACTTGTTGGCTTTATGCCACATCCAAGCTGAGCTTTAGTCAGATAATTAGGGGCACTTCACTAAGGTGGCAATATTAGTAATCTAGGTTAGTAAGACCGTTTGTTACTGATTCGATCTCACTGGGTGTTCCATACTTTTCTCATTAAAAGCACTAATCTAATTAAGCTTTGTATGTACGCTAACTAAGGGGCCGGGTTAGCTCGATCGGTAGAGCAATATCGCTAGAAACCAACAAGTTCCTAGTTCGATCCGGTCCTCGCGCAACTCAGCGTATGAGTAGCACAGGGATCTGTGCGGTAAAGTAAAGGAGCTGCATGTAGGTGTGTGCGCTCCACCTCAGGAAGCTAAAACAAATTCGGTCTAGCGCAAGTGAAAAGGGGATAGAATCCCGCTGATTGGCTATACCGAGCTATTAGGCCGCCCGCGGACTTTACTTTACTTTTACTTATCTTATCTATCTATCTATCTATAAGTTGGATTGTGTATGTGCATGAGTGTGTACAACGCACACGTAGAATATGAAACATACATATGAATATCAAAATTCGTATATGACGAGGGCCTATAAAATTAGAGTGCAGGGGCTTCATCGTATCCGGACCAAGGGCCCCAAAGGAGTTTAGAAAATATTTGCATAATATGAGAGACTGCATTTTTGTGTTGGTCTAACCTAATTTTGTCTACATGTCAATTCGTATCAGTTTACTCATATCAAATTTTGGAGAAAGGCGAACGGGGACCCAAAGACATTTGTTAATAAATTACTGTAGTAAAAAGAGGATGCAGTCCGTGGAATTCATGAGATCATCGGACACGATGATAATGAAAGTTAATACAGAAAGAACACACACGTCTGTTCTGTAACTTTGTCCTCTCTCTCTCTCTCTCGCTCTCTCTCTCTCTCTCTGCTCTCGTGCCTTCTCTTGTCGTTGTGTGTGTTGGTCTCTCCTCAGCTGTCTGTCGGTCTGCTGGTCTGTCTGTCTGAATCTGTCTCTCTCTTTCTCTCTCTGAATATGCAAAATATCAATTACAGAAGAACACACAACGTCTTTCTAAGCTTTGTAATCTTTTCTCTCTCTGACTTCTCTCTCTCTTCCATCTCTCTCTCTCACCTACACTCTCTCTCTCTCTCACATTGTCTTTCCCATTATCTGCTTCATGCACACATAACTCAATCTCTCTGGAGTTGATTGTCGCGTCGTGTATAATGTATTGTATGTATGTGCAATATCACGGAAGAGTTCTTTGTCAATATATATATATATATATATATATATATATATATATATATATATATATATATATATATATATATAGTATGTTGTATATATTGGCAAGAAGTTATTTTGTAGGCCAGGTGTTATTGAACAACGCGGAACTTTCTTTTTCATTATTTGGTCTTGTATTTTTTCCAGTCTTCTAACTATACACTAATCACGCAACCCTCTAAAAATAATGGACTCTTCTAATTTAAAAACAAAATAGATAAAAGAACTAAAAAACGAACTAACACCAAATCATATACCCCCCCCCTGATGACGACTGAAGAAGCAGTCGAAAGCGCTCGGGGAGATAAGTATGGGAAGAATCTTATTCGAACTGGATCCTAACATCCGAAAGATCGCCAGAAGACTGGAAAAAATACCAATCCAAATAATGAAAAAGAAAATTTCCGTGTTGCTCAATACACATTCGCTTTAGCTTCCTCCGACGTATATAACGTCTAGAAAGCCGTTGTGAATTTGACCAGATTTTTCTTTAGTTCAGTAGATTATAGGTCTTTATTCTTTTTGTTTTTTTTTTTTACTTCCCGCGTCGAAATCCGGAGATGCTTAAGCCACTTCATTATTATTATCGCTTGAATTCTTAATTGTTGAATTTAATTTTCAGATTTCTATTTGTAATAATAATAATAATAATAATAATAATAATAATGGAGATTCGCTTCCGGTTTTTGTCTGTAACAAAAATTACGTCACTGCTATGTTCCATTACCAAATCGTCATAACATAAATACACTAAAATTTGAACATGCAACATTAGACAGTCTCATTGTTTTTAAAAACAAGTTTTGATAAATACACGACTGGTATTAATTATATCTATAATAATTATTTGTTTTTTTTAATACATATTTAAAGTTTACCATTTCAAATTGTTTTATTTTTTAATCCTTTACTGAATTTGATGCTTTTACTTACTTAGGGTACAAACTCGCTGACATTGAATTTTTAACTCCATCCCTCCGGCAATATGTTTTCAGAAATCTATTTTTACATCGCCCGGAGGGTGTTTTTTAATTTCGTACTACTACTACTACTACTACTACTACGACTACTACTAATAATAATAATAGAGTGAATGTGGTTCCAATTGTAGTTGGTTTACCATCGGGAAACAACTGTTTATATAGTTCAAGCAACAAACTACAGAGGTTGCACATGAGAAGATCTAGAGATGGGTTAGAACGAGAAAGCGAATCTCTTATAATAGCAGCACAAAGTAATGCTAAAAGGAAAATTACATCAAAGCGAAAATAGATATGAAGCAACAGAATAAAAAGTGTCGAATGTGTGGAGACTGAGACGAAACAGTTTAACCACATAATAGCGATGCAGCAAACTTTATTCATCTCAAGGGACCGGTATATTACCCGCCCTCAAATAAAGCTTGAAATCATGACTCTAGGAAACGAGACTAACATGGAAGGTCACATCGAAAATATTTGTGGACGTGAGTTTGAATCCAAGGAAAGAGGCGAACGTGACCAAAAAGCGAATTATCCGCCATGCCTTCTCCTTTACGTAAGAAAGGTGTTCTTTGCAAAATTCCCTGAACGTTACCGGATGCAAATCCCTTAATATATGCGCGTATTTGGCGCGTTTGTGTAAGTCGTGCGCATATATATATATATATATATAATATATATATATATATATATATATAATGGTGTATATGGTCTAAGGAAAGGTTACAGGTTAAAGGACAATGGTGGACCGATGAGTCAGACGCACATTCGTGAAAAACTAAAAAATAGGAAATACCGAAGAATGAAATGTCCAAACTCTTCTATTTTGTATCTATTAAATCATCATAATTGATAACTGATGATTCCTTACTTCGCGGTTTGATTTCAAGTTACAGCCTACTACTCTTTTAAAAAAAGCTATGTCATGAGTGTATTTGAGTGCTCTGCCTTAGACAGACAGACAGACAGAGATAGATAGATAGATAGATAGATATGAAGACTTTTACATATATAGATATGAAAAAATAGTAGATCAATGCAAAATATGAATGTNGAGAGGATATATAGAAAGATATAGTATTTCTATGGCAATCATCTATAATTGAATCACCTTCACCCTATTATTATTATTATTATTATTATTATTATTATTTGCAAAATAAAAAACACCCTCCGGGCCATGTAAGAATTCATGAAATGTGGATATAGAAAGATATAGTTATTTTTCCTATGGCAATCATCTACAATTGGAATCACCTTCACCCTATTATTATTATTATTATAATTATTATTATTATTATTATTATTATTATTAGCAAAATAAAAAAAAACACCCTCCGGGCCATGTAAGAATTCATGAATGTGGATATAGAAAGATATAGTTATTTTCCTATGGCAATCATCTACAATTGGAATCACCTTCACCCTATTATATTATTATTATTATTATATATTATTATTATTATTAAGCAATAAAAAAAACACCCTCCGGGCCATGTAAGAATTCATGAATGTGGATATAGAAAGATATAGTATTTTCCCTATGGCAATCATCTACAATTGGAATCACCTTCACCCTATTATTATTATTATTATATTATTATTATTATTATTATTATTAGCAAAATAAAAAAAACACCTCCGGGCCATGTAAGAATTCATGAATGTGGATTAGAAAGATATAGTTATTTTCCTATGGCAATCATCTACAATTGGAATCACCTTCACCCTATTATTATTATTATTATTATTATTATTATTATTATTATTATTATTATTATTATTATTATATTATTAGCAAATAAAAAAAACACCCTCCGGGCCATGTAAGAATTCATGAATGTGGATATAGAAAGATATAGTTATTTTCCTAAGGCAATCATCTACAATTGGAATCACCTTCACCCTATTATTATTATTATTATTATTATTATTATTTATTATTAGCAAAATAAAAAACACCCTCCGGGCCATGTAAGAATTCATGAATGTGGATATAGAAAGATATAGTTATTTTCCTATGGCAATCATCTACAATTGGAATCACCTTCACCCTATTATTATTATTATTATTATTATTATTATTATTATTATTATTATTATTATTAGCAAAATAAAAAACACCCTCCGGGCCATGTAAGAATTCATGAATGTGGATATAGAAAGATATAGTTATTTTCCTATGGCAATCATCTACAATTGGAATCACTTCACCCTATTATATTATTATTATTATATATTATTATTATTATTATTAGCAAATAAAAAAACACCCTCCGGGCCATGTAAGAATTCATGAATGTGGATATAGAAAGATATAGTTATTTTCCTATGGCAATCATCTACAATTGGAATCACCTTCACCCTATTATTATTTTATTATTATTATTATTATTATTATTATTATTAGCAAATAAAAAAAACACACCCCGGGCCATGTAAGAATTCATGAATGTGGATATAGAAAGATATAGTTATTTTCCTATGGCAATCATCTACAATTGGAATCACCTTCACCCTATTATTATTATTATTATTATTATTATTTATTATTATATTATTATTATTAGCAAAATAAAAAAAAACACCTCCGGGCCATGTAAGAATTCATGAATGTGGATATAGAAAGATATAGTTATTTTCCTATGGCAATCATCTACAATTGGAATCACCTTCACCTATTATATTATTATTATTATTATTATTATTATTATTATTAGCAAAATAAAAAAAACACCCTCGGGCCATGTAAGAATTCATGAATGTGGATATAGAAAGATATAGTTATTTTCCTATGGCAATCATCTACAATTAGAATCACCTTCACCTATTATTATTATTATTATTATTATTATTATTATTATTATTATTATTATTATTAGCAAAAAAAACGCCCTCGGGGCATGTAAGAATACATTTTTGAAAGATATTGCCTGAGCGGGTGGGAGTTAAAAATTCAAGGTCAGAGAGCTTGTACCCTAAGTAAGAAAAATCATCAAATCTATAAAAGGAGTAAAAAATAAAACAATTTGAAATTGAAACTTAGTTCTGATAACTTAAATGTCTTAAGATAAAACAAACTATGTGTAAATATATGATATTGGACATGTATTTATTAAAACTTGTTTTAAAAGACAATGAGGACTGTCTAATGCTGCATGTTCAAATTTTGAGTGTATTTATTCTATGCTATGACGATTTTGGGTAATGTGACGTAAGCAGTGACGTAGTTTTTGTTACAGACAAATAGAAGAGCGAATCTCCATTATTATTATTATTATTATTATTATTATTATTATTATAATTTTGATTTTTAATTGTACTTAATTTTCAGTTTTCTGTTTATAACAACAACAACAACGACAATAATAATAATAATAATAATCTTATTATAATGGAGATTGTGTGTTTTTCTGTCTGTAACCGAAACTATATTCCTACTCAAGCCACGATTCTCTTAGTTATTGACATCACATTCTCCATGATTTTATTTTTATTTAAACCTCAATTATTAATAAAATTGTCTTACATTATTAATACTGTTAACTATGTCTACATACTGACAATATGCAATTGTATTTATATATACAGCAAAATAGCGGTTAACAGTGTGAACGGGAAGGCTAATTTGCATATTGATCTTAAAAATTTGATTTTAATAAATATATGCTTAGTATTATTGATTTCTAATTGTTTGGTTTTATCTTATTGAATATGAGCAAAAATCTCGTATATAAATCTTAAAAGAAATCCATTAACAAGAAGAAATAACTGTCATTTTATTCTTTATTTCCTATTTTAACTAAATAGTTGAATTAAGAAAATTAAACAATGAATTATGGGAGTGAGGGACGAGTAAGTTTTAGTTGTTCTGTTTTTCAATCATACCCCCTCTGTTTCAAATCTTTTTATCTGTATTCTTATTCAGTTTCATTAGCCTTTCTAATTTAAAATAATATGTTATTATATTAAAACTTATATACTTGCACCCGGAGGGTGCATATATTTGCTAGTAATAATAATAATAATAATAATAATAATAATAATAATAATAGAGTAATGGTGGTTCCAATTGTAGTTGGTTACCCTCGTGAAACAACTGTATATATAATTCAAGCAACAAACTGCAGAGGTTGCACATGAGAAGATCTAGAGATGGGCTAAAACGGGAAACCTCCAGGGAGAAACTGAATCTCTTATAATAGCAGCACAAAGTAATGCAAAAAGGACAAATTATATCAAAGCGAAAATAGATATGAAGCAACAGAATTAAAAGTGTCGAATGTGGGGAGACAGAGACGAAACAGTTAACCACATAATAAGCTAATGCAGCAAACTAGCACAAAAGGAGTGCAAGTCTAGCCATTACAGGAAGGCAAAGGTGATTGTGAAAGAAATGATATTTGCATAAACTGGAATCCATCCTCCAGAATGAGACGCATAGAACTCTCGGGTGTTTTGAGGTACAAACGGATCGCCTAATCCCCGCTAGAGGATCAAGAATTAACAAGAGAAAAAAAAAGAACTTTTGCCATTCCCTTGGACAACAGAGTGAAAATGATAGAAAGGGAAAAGATAAACAAATACTTAAACTATTTCTCTGAATGTTTGAGATGAGGCTTGATGATTAGTATTATCTTCGTTATTCGGACTATTGTCCTCATCTTCATTGTTATCTGTACAACGTTTCAGCCGATGTGCCCTCCTGCCTTCTTCAGGTATTTCTTGTCGGACTCAGGAACCATCTTTTCGAAAACGGGAACCTTCTTTTCGTAATCGGGAATCTTCAAATACCTGAAGAAGGCCGGAGGGCATATCGGCCGAAACGTTGCACAGATAACAATGAAGATGAGG
>CM042142.1:117465419-117470419 GCA_023376005.1 Doryteuthis pealeii
CCCCCTGGGATCGACGCCGTTAATTATATCAATGGTCCAGAGGCCGAAGCCACTGTTGTCCATATCTACATACTAATAATACGCAATTGTATTTATATATACAACAAAATAGTGGTTTATAGTGAGAATGGGAAGGCTAATTTGCATATTGATCTTAAAAAATTGATTTTAATAAATATATGCTTAATATTAATGATTTCTACTTGTTTGGTTTTATCTTATTGAATATGGGCAAAAATCTCTTCAATAAATCTTAAAAGAAATTCATTAAGAAGAAGAAATAACTGTAATATTATCCTTTACTTCCTATTTTAAGTAAAGAGTTAAATTAGGAAAATTTACCAATGAAAGACGGGAGTAATGGAAAATGATGGAAGAGTTAATTTCAAAGCTGTTCTATTTTTCGATAATACCCCCTCTGTTCCAAATCTTTTTATCTGCATTCTTATTTAGTTTTATTAGCCTTTCTAATTTAGCATGATATTTTATTATACTAAAACTTAAATACTTGCACCCGGAGAGTGCATATATTTGCTAGTATATATATATATATGTGTGTATGTGTGTGTGTGCGTGTGTGTGGTGTGTGTGTGGGAGAGAGATTCCAGTTGAAAACTCTAAACTATAGCCCCACCCCCGATAAGATCTTGGTGAGTAAGTGTTAGAATCTGCAAGATTCCGTCTGTTAAGATCCCTTAGATTGATTGATTTTAACGGCATGCTAACCCATACTGGGTTATTTAATGCTAGATGTAAACCATAGCCCCATCTCCTTTAAGATCTTGGTTTGTAAATGCTAGAATCTGCAAGATTTCGTCTGCTAAGAGCCCTTACATTGATTGATTTTAAAATCTGCTAGATTCCGTCTATTAATCTCAGGGCTCCTGAGATTGATTGATTTTAACGGCATGCTAACTCGTCCTGGGTTATTTCATGCATAGATGTAAACCATAGCCCCACCTCCGATAAGATCTTGGTGAGTAAGTGTTAGAATCTGTTAGATTCCGTCTGTTAAGAGCCCTTACATTGATTAATTTTAACGGCATGCTAATCCGTCCTGCGTTATTTCATGCATATATATAAATCAAAGCCCCACCTCCGATAAGATCGTGGTAAGTGTTAGAATCCGCTATATTCCATCTGTTAAGAGCCCTTACATTGATTGATTTTAACGGCATGCTAACATGTTCTGGGTTATTTCATGCACAGCTGTGTCATATAGTACCTAAAAGAGGACAATGGAATCGTCCTTTTTCTATGAATAGGTTTACCCCTTCGCAACGGTGCAGTTGGTAGAGTATATAGCCGCAGCCGTCAGGGCCGGAAGATAAGACAGGTGCACTCCTAAGAATTCAAAAATAAAATTTTGTTCTTGTTACATCCTGAGTTCTAGTTCGTCTTGAAAGACTGTAATGCCTTCATGTTGACTAAACTTAGCCGAGGAATTACTTGTTCTTGGAGAAGACGGAAATTGAAAATGCGTTTTTTTTTTTTTTAGAGGTTCCAAGAACAAGATTTTCTCTTCTTTTCTTTTTTTTTTACCGAAAAATCTTTACAAGGCTTTTGTTGATTGCATTTGCAGATAGAATATCTCCTTCCTGTTTTAGGGACTTATTTTCGTTACGTCCCTTTATCGCAATTGCTTATTTTCTTTACAGGAAAATCTATTTCCGGTGATTTGTTTTTTAAGAGAGTAACTTCTTCCCCCGCAATTCCCTTTTCTTTATACGAGGCTAAGGACTATTTATCCCTACCATTTAATATATATATATATATATATATATATATATATATATATATATATATATATATATAAGTGGATTATATTAAGTGTTACTTTGATTGCATTCAACCAAAATTGAGAACTCAAACGCACATGTAAATATTTGTGTATATATTTTTTACATATACGGAGTATTATGAATAAATATATAAATTCATATATATAAATCATTATATTCTATATATATATATATATATATATATATATATATATATATATATATATAAGTAATTGGTAATTTGCTTGAAGCATTGTTAAGTATGTTATAATATATTAATATTTTGAAGGCCAATACAATGCGTATGAAAAATAAAAACAAAAAGATGTTATTCTTGTCTTATCGATTTCGAAGCATAAACTTTATCATCAGAGATTCGTATCAATCGTTGGAGGTGCACAGAATCCAGAGGTTAAGTCCGCGATAAAACAAATACAAAGTGCTCAATACAAAGTAGAGCAAATTTATTAAAGAAATGGATACAATAGAAACCTACTCGAGTTTCACCATTAGGATCTTCAGGGTTAAATCCACTGAAATATACTAATACTCACGAAAAAACAATTTCCGGTGAAATTCAAAAAACGTAAACAAGCGTCTTACTGTAACGTAACATCTTATTCAATGAACACACGTGTAATCGGCTACAATTAATCGGTAACTCGATTAATTCAGTGGATTTAACCCTGAAGATCCTAATGGTGAAACTCGAGCAGGTTTCTATTGTATCCATTTCTTTAATATATATATATATATATATATATATATATATATATATATATATATATATGTAAGAATGGAATAGGAATTGAATCCGACAATATGAGGAAAAAATGAGTAAAGAAAAGAAATGTAGATGGATAAAATGAATTTTATCGATATCACTTTTAATCGATATCACTTACACATGTGTTTCGGTCCGTTTATCAAAATGTATACGGATTTACGCTATTATTATTATTATTAAAATAATCAGATGATGTTGAAATGATGATAATAATAATAATAATAATAATAGAAAAAATGTAAAAATATTCCGTACACAGAGAGATTTTTTTACGACCTTCATCAGAGTGAATTTTTTTATTTTTTGAGTAGAGACAAAAATCCGTTGGAGACAAAACAGAATTTTAAAATGTTCGAAAAAAGAATATTTTTACATTTTTTCCTATTATTATTATTATTATTATTATTATTATTTACTCCTTTTGAGTTTTCACATCAGTGTTAGCTGATGGTCTTTCACTGGAGTCTGAGTGACAGCAAGTCTCCTCAGGTCTCCAGGACTCTTCTGAGTATTCTGGCAGATTGCAGCAGTGCAGTGTTCTGAATGGTTTCAATCCTTCCTCTGATATCCAAACTTTCCAAACCCTTTTCTAATGCTTTTGGGACTGTTCCAAGTGCACCAACTACAATTGGTATAACTTTCACTTTCATATTCCATAACTTTTTCAGTTCTCTGGCAAGGTCCAGATATTTGTCAATTTTTTCATTTTCCTTTAACTTCACCCTGTGATCCGCTGGCACTGCAAAATCCACCAGTTGACAAGTTCTTTCTTTTTTGTTAATCAACACTAGGTCTGGTCTTCTTGCTGGGATAAGTGATCCGTTTTAATTTCAAAGTCCCAGAGAAATTTTGTGCGTTTCGTTCTCAAGAACAGATTCTGGTTTATGCATATACCATTTTGTTGTGTGGTCAAAATTTAATTTCTTGCATAATTCCCAGTGGATCACCTTCCCAACCCAGTCGTGTCTAGTTTTGTATTCTCGTTGTGCTAGTTTGCTACATTCGCAGAGTATATGGTTAACAGTCTCATCTCTATTACCGCAAAGTCTACATTTACTATTTTGTTGGGTCTTATCAATTTTCGCTTTGATGTAGTTTGTCCTTATGGCATTATTTTGTGCAGCAATTATAAGTGATTCTGTTTCTCTTTTGAGGTTTCCCTTTCTTAACCATGTCCAAGTCTTTTGATGTGCAACCTCATCTATTTGTCGTTTGAAGCGTCCATATAATTGTTTTTCTTCCCATTTTTGTTTTCTAGTCTTTGTCGTTCTTCTGTTTGTCCATCTGCCGTTTCTACTATTGTTGGTCGCCATAAGTAATTTGTCTTTGCTCTTCCTTGTGTAATCTTCAAGTTGTTATTATTATTATTATTATTATTATTATTATTATTATTATTATTATTATTATTATTTCAACATCATCTGATTATTTCAATAATAATAATAGCGTAAATCCGTATACATTTTGATAAACGGACCGAAACACATGTGTAAGTGATATCGATTAAAAGTGATATCGATAAAATTCATTTTTATCCATCTACATTTCTTTTCTTTACTCATTATTTCCGCATATATATATATATATATATATATATATATATGCGGTTTGTTTACCATTACAATACGAAGGGGGTTGCTCGTAAGATCTACACTTGTAAATTTCCAGTAGATGAAGGTCAGCTTTGTAAATATGTATACTACTGAATCTGGTTTCTTAATAACTCTACTCTCCACGCAGTCGTGAAACTCGAAAAGCGTGCTGATTTACGACCGGGAATCTCTAATTTTGCTAGTAAACATTGACGCTGTTGGCATTCAGAAACCACGGCTCATTCATTAGAAATGTCAAATATCATTACAACAAAAATGTTACTAATTCCCCGGGGGTATTGCAGCGTAATTCAACACTTCATTAACTGATCATTGCTTCCGATGGTCGATAATTATTTACTAAGCATAGCTTAGTATTGGAGGCATATTGAGGATTGAACTCGCTGAAAAATCTCCGCTTGCATAGTTCGGTAAATAGTACACTGTACGAGGCACAGTTAATAGTTATTTATTTAGCATAATTTAGTTGTGGTACAAGGCCAGAAGTAAAGGGGATCTCAGTAAGAATCGAATATAGATATATTAGTATGGGTAATATAACAGTCAATATTGAAACAAACATTTATACTGCTTATATATGCGTTACATATATATGTAGGAACTGCGTGGTGTAATGGTTAAAGTCATGGGTAATGGACACGTCGCCCCGAGTTCAAATCCTGGACGTGGTAATTGCATTTTCACTTAGCGCTAATACCCTTGGGAAAGGTATGAATCCTACTCTCCCTCCAGCTATGGGTAAATAGTAGGACAGACCGGGCGCTTTAACCTTGGTTAGGCAACCGGTCTAGGAGAAGGTAAACTCTGAATTCAAACCTG
>CM042142.1:117472919-117474639 GCA_023376005.1 Doryteuthis pealeii
TCCTGCATAAAACTGGAACTCCCGCGCGCTACGTTAGTTAGAGGATTATGTATAGCTATGGAAATAAAAGTTTGGATAATTAATATGTTCTTGTGGTTAATGAATGTCTTGGTAACAAGACTAAGTGTTACGTAGCGCCTTTTCTTTTCTTCTCTGTCTAGTCTTCTATCTTCTAATGGTCGGGTATATCTTCTACAGGTCTCGTCTGGTCTTTCTTATCTGGGGATTCCGTGTCTGGTTCTGCTGGGGACCATTTCTTATCAGAAGCCTTGTGTCATTGTTAGCTTTTAGTAATAACAACAAGACTTCGATTTACCTTTGATGTTATTTTATTCCGGATCCCCAGAACCAGACAAAATGCGCGCGGAGAATCACATCTTGCTAGCTTCAGTCCTAACTCTCAACTGTCTCTGCAACTGACTAAGTTGCTTACACCTTAAACCGGAAGGGCTTTCTATCGCTTCCGATTCTCACGATCATCCCAGAACGCAAGGTGAGAGTGAGGTCAAGCATTGTCACTCACTCTCAAGGCCATCAGTTGTACTGATCGCCATAAGGATTTCTATACTACCTTAAAAAGTAATAGGGACCCAATTAATATGTAACATAAGAAATGACGACCAGCCAGCAAGAACATAGCAATAGAAAACCAGACCGAAGTCCCCAAGTCAACTCCGGGCGCAAGATCTTAGAAGATGCCAGACCAAGTCAAGATAGATGATAGAAATACCAAAGACGATCAGAAGCAAAGCCGGCCAGAAGAAAATACGACCAGATATAGAAGAAAGAAAGAGATATATAACCTCATAATTATTTAGTGCCAGTGAAGAAGGCACTATGCAACAATGGTTAATTCATTATAATTGAGCAGAAGGGCTCAAATTACAAGACTAGTGCTATTTGAATAGATTGAGTTCTGTGGTGAATAGATATGGATCTTTGAAATATTACCTCATACAGGTAAAAAAATACCAAGAAAAATTGCTACTGCCGTTGGAGAAGTTTGGTAAGCAAAGGGTTAAAAAATACTAAAAATGATTAAAACTTTAATTTAAAATCTTCTAATTTTATTTCAATCTTATTTCGTTTCAGTGACTGTAGAGACTACCTCACTTACTTGCCACGGTTCTCCTGTTTGACGCTAGGGGACACGAAATATACTTATCTCCCGTGTCTGCCAGTAGCGACTAGGTAGTGGGGTCAACAGTATTTATAAAAAGTAACAGGCTCAAGTCAAATTCTTCTAGCTACCTCTGACCTCGTGCCTCGACAGAAGTAACAAGGCATCCGTTGTATTCCTGACTACTGACAGGGGACTTTGGACTCTCAATAACTAGTGCCGCATGGCACACGATAACATCTTAAACATGTAAGTTGTGTATATATGTTTCACAATAAAGACGAGGACAACAGTTCGAAAAATAAAGAAAAATACATATCTGTTGGAATATTTTTGCTATATAAGGTGTGCTGGAGCCTACCGCTTAAATTTATAAACTCTTCGTGGCCACGTGGATTCAATCAGCCAATCAACACGCTCTAATACGTGGTTGGTTAACTATTCAATGGTCAATCTTGGCCATAAGAGTCGTAACAATATCAAGCCACATCTCAAAAGTTAAGACAAATAATGCAAGTCTTCTTATTCTTATTCAGTATCAGTTACATATCATACGAAATACTTTCCCTTTCATATAAAGGACATTTAGTATAATGCAAT
>CM042142.1:117474739-117479739 GCA_023376005.1 Doryteuthis pealeii
CGCCAGAGCTGTGGAAAAGGAAAAAGTGACGCCCGTCGGTGGGGTGGGGGCTGGTGGCCTAGAAGTCGGTCGCTTGGTGTTTCGGTTCTAAAGAGGAACTGACTGCTCTGATTTATATTTGTAACACGTGGCACGAAGACCACTCGAATGGCGGAGGAACAAAGCTAACATCATTTACGATCTGTCAGATGAAAGGCAAGACAAACCATGGATTAATACACAATCTCTACACTCTGTATGTCTGTGTCTGCGTGTCTACATCTACTCTTTAAAAAATATATATATATATATATATATATATATATATATATATATATATATGTGTGTGTGTATGTGTGTGTGTGTGTGTGTGTGAGAGATAGAATATATATGTGTGTGTGTATATATATGTATATGAGAAATAGATAGATTGCCACGCTACATACTATTAAGGATATACAGACTTTATATAAATATATATTAGCACACGATGATCCTATGTTAATAAACAATGTCTATAATATATATACATATATATATATATATATATATATATATATATATGTGTGTGTGTGTGTATGTGTATATATATATATATATATATATATAATATACACACATATATACACAGACACAGACACACACACACACACACACATATATATATAATATATATATATATATATATATAATGTACTGTGTGTTTGAGAATTATACAATACAGATACACGTATATATATATATATATATATATATATATTAATTTACAATTTGATGACTTTATATGAATACATATTAGCATACAATGACCTCGTAGTAGTAATGGACAATTTCTTTGATATATTATATATATATATATATATATATATATATATATATATATACAATCTCTACACGGTATTAATACACAATCTCTACACGGTATGTCTGTGTGCGTGTCTACATGTACTCTTTAATATATATATATTTATATGTATATGTGTGTGTGTATATGAGATAGATAGATTATATATATATATATATATATATATATGTGTGTGTGTGTGTGTCTGTGTGTGTATGAGATAGATAGATTACACACACACACACACACACACACACACACATATATATATATATATATATATATATATATATGAGAAATAGATTGGTTGACACGCTACATACTATTAAGGACATACTGTTTTTATATAAATATATATTAGCCCACGATGGTCCTATGTTAATAAACAATGTCTATATATATATATATATATATATATATATATATATATATATATATATATACAGTGTTTGTGAAAATGAGAGAATTATACAATACAGATACACGTATATACATATATATACATATATATATATATATATATATATATATTAATTTACAATATGATGACATCATATGAATACATATTAGCATATAATGACCCCGTAATACTAATACACAATTTTATATATATATATATATATATATATATATATATTACGGGGTCATTGTATGCTAATATGTATTCATATGATGTCATCATATTGTAAATTAATATATATATATATATATATATATATATATATATATATATATATGTATATATGTATATACGTGTATCTGTATTGTATAATTCTCTCATTTTCACAAACACTATATATATATATTATATATATATATATATATGTAGAGAGAGAGAGAGAGAGAGAGAGAGAGAGAGAGAGAGAGAGAGAGAGAGAGAGGGTGGGAGAGAGAAAGTGAGAGAGATTACAATAATGTTCTCATCATATACTCACACACGTGTACACAAACACACACACACACACATACACACACACAGGGGCATGGCTTAAATGAAAAATATATAAAAAAATATAGGTATGCATGTAAGTGTTTTTTTATACAGAGTGTGCTAAGTCCTTCCCAGACCAACTAACAAGGAAATTATTCTTTTCCTTCAAAAACTAGAAAAAGTGATAAATGTCTTATAATAGTTGTATACACTTCAGTGTATATGTTTGGTTTGGTTTGGTTTCTTTGCTTAATGGCGTATCAATCCTCGTGGGTTATTTTAAAAAATCTTAGGGGGTGGGACGATAAAAATATCTACATTTTTTGCCGACAAAAAGTGACAAAAGCACGACTCGGAAAATATCTAAGTTGGACCGGAAGTTCACAATTTAAATATTAAAAATAAAACAAACGTACTTTTTTCAATTTATTTTAATTTTACGTGGGTCATTTAAAAGGCGCAAGACCATTGGGAATATTTTATTTTTAAAATTGGGTGAAATAAAAGGGACAAATAAGAAATCCGCGATTATATATATTTACCAACCCCTCCGCACGAGTAGGATGTGACACAAGGTCAATTTCTTATGCGGAGTTCAACAGGTTTGAATTCAGAATTTTCCTTCTCCTAGACCGGTTGCCTAACCAAGGTTAAAGAGCCCAGCCTGCCCTACTATTTATCCATAACTGGAAGGAGAGTAGGATTCATACCTTTCCCAAGGGTATTAGCGATCATACTTTTTATATTATATTGTATTTTTTGTACTTTTCCTAAGGTAATTAGTCAGAAAGTGAACGTAATAGTAGGTATAGAATTCGAACTTGCTTACTACGATATCACAGTACGGCACGTTAACAACTACGCCACGGGGACTCCTACCCAAGGGAAAATTATCTGCCAAGTATATTCAACTGCATGGTAAATAAATTAGTCGGTTGGATTTTTACGGCATGTTAACACATTTTTAAAACTTGTTTTTTTTTATCTATTTAACCCTAACAAGTCCTACCACTCCGGGTTAGAGTGACCTTGGGAGTTATAGTGAAGAGGTACTCCACACTCCCCAGAGCTACAGAATTGGAACCTCACCACTAGACGCAGTTTAACGCCATAACCAGGACACTAAGAATCTCAGTCACTGCCTTCTAGCACATATATGATAAAAAGGGTTGGGCGTTTGCCATAAGAGCAATAGGGTCGGAACAATCATATAGGTGCTAGGGCTTGATATGACCAGTCAATTGGTCGGATGGGAGCTAAAATGGAATTATGGACTGCTCAGCTACCAGGATTCTGTCCTCAAACATCATGGGTCACAACCCACAGCTAACAGGTGGTTCCATTGGCAGGGATCTTACCCCTTTGAAGAGGCACAGTCGATGTATTCTACAGCCCCAGCCAATAGGGCAGTGATAAATAAGTGAAACGTTATGTAAATTTCACGGTTCTTGGACCATTCTCTTTGTCAAAGACGCAGGACGCATACCTATCAGCATCTCTGGCTCTGACATTACTAAGTTGTCACCATCTTGCAACGGTGATGAGGGGGTGGACTTTAGAGACGGATGGCGATTTTGGGAGTTTGAAAAATGAACCCTATTTTTTGCCTTTTGTTATGAATAACTGCTGAGAGGAAGTTCAGCAAAATGGCGTCTGATATGAAAGCACAAGAGTCCCATTGAATTCCACTCTGCATAAAAGTGTTACACACAGACACCCAATGTTGGATTATTTTAGTATATAAGATGTGCTGGAAACTGCCACTTAAACTTATAGACTCATCGTAGTCACATGGATTAAATTCAGCTAATCAACAGTTCGAATACGTGGTTAGTTAACTATTTAATCGCCGATTAGGAAGCCTTTCATTTGCATGTTATTCGACATTGGCGAACGGACTCGCAACCAACCACTGTGCTCAACGCAATGATCTTACCCAACACTAAGGAACAATCAAATGATCACACCCAACACTAAGGAACAACAAAAGGATCATACCCAACACCGAGGAACAACCAAAAGATCATAACCAACATTAAGGAACAACCAAAGGATCATACCCAACACTAAGGGACACCAAGGAACAACCTAAGGTTCCTTCGCTAAAGATCGCGCTCTGTTTAACACCAGGGATCTCCACTGTAACATTTTACCCAACACTAAGGAACAATCAAATGATCACACCCAACAACGAGGAACAACTAAAGGATCATACCCAACACTAAGGAACAATCAAAGGATCATATTCAACCAAAGGTTCCTTCGCTAAAGATCAAACTCTGTTTAGCACAAGGGATCTCCACTGTAAATTGCTCTCATTTGAAGCCTAAAAATTGACACAAAAATCGTAACACCTATCGCTACTTGCCAATATTTGCGTAGACTAAACGGTGGATGTGAACAAAGTTGAGTAGTGGGTGATGTCCTTCAGCAATGAAGTCAGCAGCGATGTGTGTTAGAAACCAATTACAATGAACGTTTAAACTAATTAAATACCTAGCCACATGTTGACGGTTCGCTCTACCGAGAAAAGGGGGAAATGAATTGGTTGGTTTGTTTGTTGTATTTTATGGCATGTCAACCCGTATTGGGTTATTTTATACCGAAGACATTTTATTCTATTCACACTTAATGGTTATTCAATATTTTTAACTCATTTTAACACATTTTTTAAAACTCACTTTTTCTATTCAACCTGTATATATTTACCAACCCCTCCGCACGAGCAGGATGTGACACAAGGTCAATTTCTTAAACGGAGTTTAACAAGTTTGAATTCAGAGTTTTCCTTCTCCTAGACTGGTTACCTAGCCATGGTTAAATACCTCAGTCTGTCCTGCTATTTGCCCATAGCTGGAGGGAGAGTGTGATTCATACCTTTCCCAATGGTATTAGCAGAATGTGAAATGCAAACGGCTTCGTCCAGGAATTGAACTCGGGTCGACGAGTCCATTTCCTACGACTTTAACCATTAGACCACGCGCCTCCATATTTAAACTATAGATGAGACCCTAACAGGCACTACCACTTCTGGTCAGTGTGGAGCTGGGAGTAATGGCGATGAAGAGGTACTCCACACTCCCCAGAGCTCCAGAATAGGAACTAACCATTAGATGCAGTTTAACCTAATATCTAGGACACGACAAAGTGAGAGAGTAACTACTATATAATGGAATAATTAGTTCCTCCCAGTTTCAATCCAATTTACCTTCAACGGATTCAGCTTACGGCAAGTCCTTGTCCCAA
>CM042142.1:117482239-117492239 GCA_023376005.1 Doryteuthis pealeii
GCTCTCCTCTTTTTTTTTATTCCCGCCAAACTCGAGATCTAAATTCCAAATTTGATATCTGACTTTTTCTCTATTTGCGTCTACGTCTTTTCTTTCTTTTCTTTTCCTCTTCTTTCTTTTCTCTTCTTTTATTTTCTTTACTCTTTTTCTTTCTTTTTATTTCAACTCTTCAGTCTTTAAGATTTCATATTAATATTTTTGTGTAGTTTCGGAAAAGTTTTTTTTCGCACACGGTTTCCAAGTATTCCTATTTAATACAAATAATTTTCACTCAGTTGTAGGGTTTCAAGCATTCTTATATCTTATTATAATGGAGATTGTGTGTTTATCTGTCTGTAACCGAAACTATATCACTACTCAAGTCACAATTCCCTTAGTTATTGACGTCACATTCACCATGAATTTATTTTCATCTAAACTTCAATTATTGATAAAATTGTTTTACCTTATTAATACTGTTGGATTAATCTACATATGATTGACATTCAAGTATATTTATATCTTCAACAAAATAGTGGTTTACAGTGTGAATGAGAAGGCTAATTTGCATATTGATATAAGGAATTTGATTTTAATAAATATATGCTTAGTATTATTGATTTCTAATTGTTTGGTTTTCTCTTAACGAATCTGAGCAAAGATCTTAAACGAAATCCATAAACAAGACGAAAGAACTGTAATTTTATTAAATACTTCATAATCTAAATAGATCAATTAGGAAAAATGAAAGACGGGAGTGATGGAAAATGATGGAAGAGTTAGATTTAAAGCTGTTCTATTTTTCGATTATACCCCCTCAGTTTTATTTGATACAATATTTTATTACATCAAAGCCTAAATACTTGTACCCGAAGGATGCATATATATGCTAGTAATACTAATGATTATATGGTCTCAAGTGATTATTTCTATTCAATAATAGTCATTTATTTGCCCACAGTTATATGGTTACAAATAACTTATGATAATCCTTAGTAAACAATTATATCTTCAAGAAACCATTCTAAATACAATTAATATACAGTGATATCGCATCTAGATTTCCTATCGAATATGATTTTTTAAACAGATCTATTTCACCCTCACACACACACACACACACACACACACACACACATATATATATATATATATATATATATATATATAATTATAACATATGGATTTTTACCCTAAGAATCCTTATGGTGAAACTCGAGTAGTTTATTTTTCCTGTATTACCATTATAATTTATATATATATATATATATATATATATATATACTATAGTGGGATGGTCACTGTTTCAGCTTTTGCTGGAATGGTGTACCAAAGGCAGTATTATTGGTAGAGTGTGACCAGTCACTACGCGTACGCAACCTTTATACTGCCCATAAACACTATCATACATTCAATTCACCTTCACATACACACACACATCATTTTATCCAATCATACGCATCCCATGTCTATTGAATTTTTTGAAATTTTTTGTAATTTTTTCGATTTTCCTTACATTTGAAACATCTTCACCTGATGATTGCATCGCATGAAACCAATATGGTTGTGATTGTTCCTTTATCACCGAATAAATAGATATGTAAAGCCTTTATATATTTATCTTATTATATTATATATATATATATATATATATATATATATATATATATATTATATATTATAATGGATACACAGGAAATAAACCTATATATATATATATTATAATGCATACGCAGGAATAACCTACTCGAGTTTCACCATAAGGATCTGCAGGGCTAAATCCACCGAATTAATCAAGATATTGATTAATTAGATCCGATTGCACGCGTGTATTTTGTGGCAATAACGGTTAGTAAGAGACTCGCTGGGATAACATTTTGAAAATGGACGGAGGTGATATTTTTCCAAAACTCATTCTCTTTTAAATTTTTAATGTTTAGTTGATTGGTTGGATTTTACGGCATGTCAACCCTTGTTGGGTTATTTTCTGTCGAATATGTTTTGTTTTATTCATTCTTGTTGGGTAATCACAAAAGGTTTAATTAATTTTTTGATCTATTTAACCCATAGATGGGACCCTAACAGAAACTACCACTCCGGATCAAAGTGGACATGGAAGTAATGACAATGAACGGGTACTCCATACTCCCTAGAGCCCCAGAATTAAAATCTCACTACTAGATTCAATTTAGCAAACCTTCAGCCACCGCCTGCAAGCACATATATGATAAAAATGGCTGGGTGTTTGCCACAAGAACAATAAACTCGGAACAATCATATAGTCGACCTGAGTTCAATTCCTTGACGAAGCTGTTTGAACTTCACATAGCGCTAATACCCTTGGGAAAGGTATGATTCCAATTCCCCTCCAGATATGGGTAAATAGCAGGGCAGACTGAGCTCTTTAACTTTGGCTAGGTAACCAGTCTAGGAGAAGGAAAACTCTGAATTCAAACCTGTTAAACTCCGCTTAATAAATTGACCCTGTGTCACATCCTGCTTCGTGGAGGGGGTAAAATATATAGTTGTTTCAGTTGATATGTCCAGCCCAGTTGATCAGGTGGGGGCCTCTCTGACCGCCCATCTTGCCTAAGTAAGGGCTAAAGACTGGTGTTGCATGTCTCGTAACCATTAATATCCGGATCACAGACCGCTCAGCCACCACAATCTGTCCTCAGACATTACGGGTCGCTATTCAAGGCCAACAATTGGCCCTATTGAGGTTGGAGTTTACAAATCTGTAGAGGTGCAGTCGGCGAATTCTACCGTCCCATTTGACAGGGTTGATGGAAACCTGAGGATATTTTTTGTCACTCAGACTTCAGCGAAAACTCGCAGAGAGTGTAAGTAAATATCTTAACTATCTCGTCCATAGCATTAACAACATCAACAGTAATACTGAGGAGAGTGCTGGAGTAGCGAGGAGAGTTGCTGTCAGTTGGTCTCACATGCAATTCATCAGACATTATTGGTTGTAATGAGGTACAATTTAATAACGAAGTATACTGAGGAGAGTGCTGGAGTAGCGAGGAGACTTGTTATTTGATCTCTTGTGGAATCTACCAGACGCTAATGGCGGTAAGACTCAATAAGTACAAAATGATAATGAAGGATACTGAGGAGAGTGCTGGAGTGCTGGTGGAATTTGATGTAATTTATCTCCAGTAAAAGCCATTGAAAAACTACTGGTGCGAAAACGCAGTGAGCACGAGTAATAAAATAATAATAATAATAATAATAATAATAATAATAATAATAAGAAGAAGAAGAAGAAGAAGAAGAAGAGGAGGAGGAGGGGTTGCTCGTCCCTGTGGTAATGTCAGCTCAACTGTGAGGTGTATATATGAGAGACGAGCTGACGAAGAATCTTAAGAAAAAAATTCAAGTTGTTTTCAAGTGGCTCAAGAGTTTTGGAGAAAATTCAGAAGAATTTTTTAAAGCCAACCGCCAGGCATTTCAATGTGTGTGATATATATATATATATATATATATATATATATATATATATATATATATATATATATATATATATATATATATATATATATATTGTGCTACTTTAAGATATTTACCACTTCGTTGTTTATCCATTTCTTAAATGTCTTGTTGTTCCACACACACGCATGCGCAGTTACACGCCCTGCATCTTTTCGTCTTCTTTCTTTCTTTCTTTCTTTCTTTCTTTCTTTTCTTTCTTTCTTTGTTTTTTTCTTTGTATTTTTTCTTTCTTTGTTTTTCTTTTTTTCTTTTTTCTTTCTTTCTTTTTTTTTTCTTTCTTTTTTCTTTATTATTTTTTTTCCTTTCTTTCTTTGTTTTTCTTTCTTTCTTTTTCCTTTACTTTTTTCTTCTTTCTTTCTTCTTTTTCTTTCTTTCTTTCTTTCTTTCTTTCTTTCTGCGCCTTTTACTTCATTCGTTTCGTCTTCTTTTCTATCACTATTTTTTTCTTCTTTTTGGTGATACAATGATTCCATTTTGATCGGCCCTTTTTCTTTTCTTCTTTGAGTTTCTTTCTTTTTTTTTTTTTTTTTTCAGAGATTTTTTTTCTTCAAATTTTCGAAATATTTTTCTTGAATTATCGCCTGTTTTGTTTTGGGTATATTTTTTTAAATTTTTTTTTTACGATTTTACTATGTTTATAGTTCCTTTGACTTCAACTTTCGTTTAAAATTTATTCCTTCTTTGAAAAAAATAAAATAAAATAAATAAATAAATAAATAAAGATTTTTCTTTATTTGATTTGTTAACCTTTTTCTAAGTTACAGAAAAAAAAAAGTTTTAAAAAAGTTAAAAAAATAAAAAAAGTTTTAAAAAATGTAAAAAAAGAAAAAAAAAGTAAAAGTAAAAAAAAAAAGTAAAAAAAAAAGAAAAGAAAAAAGAACTTGCTGGACTAACATCGTAGTAAATGAGTTCGAATCCCAGTCACGCTATTACTTTCATTTTCGGGCTAATACCCCTGAGAAAGTCATCAACTACCCTATTCCTCCAGCTTTTGGTTAAATAATACCACTACTGTTCTTCTACAAGGATGGAAGGAGTTCCCGTGATGTAGTAGAGAACGAGATGGAATGAGACTTCGTCGCAAGCGAGTTCGTGCTCCAGTTGCGTTATTCCATTCACTTTTGGAGTAATAGCCTTGAGAAAGGCATGAACCCCCTCATTCCCCCAACTACAGATTAAATAGTACAACTATTGTGATTCTACTAGGAAGGTTTTTGGGATGATATAACCCACGAAGGTTGATATGGCATTAAACAAAGAAATCAAATCAAACCTTAAAAAAAAAACAAGAAAAGGTTTTATGTACTGTGTATGATATTAAACTGTATCGGGTGGTGAGACTCCAGCTCTGGAGCTCTGGGCAGTACGAATCCCTCTTAGATTGCCACTAATTCCAGGTCCTCTCTGAACTGAAATAGTAGTACGTATTTACCATACATTAAGAAGTTCTCTAGATGGCATCCAGTGTCCGTACAGAACTGATCAATATAAGTTTTTGAAGGTCGGCCAACACTGGCGTGTCTGTGTAGGTGTTCATTGGAGAACGTCGCTTTTGAGTTCGTCTTTACTTCTCAAGCAATGCCCAGCATATCTTGGTCGTCTTACAAGGATGTTTTGTAAGATAGGAGGTAAGTGGCAATACAGGTGCTGATTTAAAGAGTGCAACTTCCAGGATTTAATCAAAACAGCACGCAGCATCCCTGTGTAGATCCCATCAACTTTTTTTCTTCAAGCGTTTCGTTTAAATCGAAATGATGCAACCATACAGTTTGGAACAATCGATTGATATGGAACGTTGAAAATATAGATAGTGGTTAAAGTCATTTACAAATAAATCAAATATCGGCGTTAGATAACCCATGAGGGTTGAGATGCCGTTTAGATAAATAATAAAACAATTGATACGATAGACATGCATTTCATGGCATTTTTGTTCATTCGTACTTTAAATTCTTGTATCTTCTCCAATTTTCGGTATATCCTTCCTTTTTTCCCATAAATTAACCGAAAGATTAGCTTATGAAATTGCTGGCCAGACGCCCTTCTTCTAACCTCAAACTGGTTATGAAAAAATGCCAGTATGGTAAGCTCTATGAGATGAATAAAGAAGAGAAGAAGGAAGGTGCTGGATTATTTGTAGTATATAATCCGTGCTGCAATCTACCACTTACATTTATAGACTAAGCCAGGTCACGTGGCTTAAACCTCAGCCAATCAACAGCCCGAATACGTGGTTGGTTAACTACTTAATCGACTGATACTTACAGACGTCCGCCCTGTCGACTGGTGCAGAATAATACACACACTGCCCCTTTGATGAAGGATAAAATACCCCCCCCCCAATGGACTACCTGTTGGCCGTGGGTGTTGACCCATGATGCTTAACAACGGAATCCTAGTGGATCGAACTCGCTTTTCAATTGTAATTGATTTGCGAGACTTGCGTGCTAACCATTACACCACGATGGGACGCCAAATCATATTAGCGGTATGTCTGCGTGATAATCTTCGTAACAAATGTTCTACGGCGAGGTACATTATCAAAATTAATAAATTATATTTTTTAATTTTGGATAGATGAGTCCCATAACCTATTAGATAAATCAGGAAACTATGCCAAGTATTTCCCTTTAGGGCATCTCTTTGAGCAATTGAGAGCCACTGAGAGTGGCTTAAAGTAGACATAGAATTAATCTTCTTTTAGTATTATCTGGATTATTGGGACTATTGTCCTCATCTTCATTGTTATCTGTACAACGTTTCGGCCGATGTGCCCTAACCCTCCGACCTTATTCAGGTATTTCTTGTCGGACTGGGGAACCTTTTTGGACTCGGGAACCTTCTTTTCGGACTCGGGAACCTTCTTTTCGGACTCGGGAACCTTCTTCTCGAACTCGGGAACCTTCTGTCGTAATCGGGAGCCATCACGGAACTTTGAACCTTAACCCTATATTCAGTCCATGGGGGTATCCTGTTCTCATTCCACTAACCATAGCTGTTGTAGAGGCGTTAAGCTGTTCTAATTATTATTATTATTATTATTATTATTATTATTATTATTATAAATTATTGTTAAACGTTGTACAGATAACAATGAAGATGGAGACAATAGACCGAATAACGCAGATAATACTAATCATCAAGCCTAATCTCAAACATACAGAGAAATAATCTTTTTTTTCTTTTCAATTTGAAAGATGCAAAGAAAAATAGTGTGTATTCGCATGGGATGTATGAGGGGGCACTAGCATCTATTAGGAAGCGCTAGCCTGTAAAAAGGTTTTGGGGCCACTGTTCTAAACGAATGGACAGACAAACAGTGAGAAGAGCTGACGTGTACATTTCATCCAGTAAGAATCTATTTATTTTCAATGTGAAATTATTTACTTTTAACAGAACTTTCCCAAGGAAATGTTTATCTAAGATTGTGGGGGCATAGATGATAACTTATTTCTCTAACAAGTTCCTCTATCGTACCCCCAGCGTTTACCAATTAGCTAGATGTCCACCGCGTGTACTTATCTCATAGCAACATGTCTTGATTGAGTACATATGAAATTAGTATACGATTTTTAGTCTTTGTACAATTATGATAAATGTAGTCAAGTACATACACAATAAATATGTCATCCCCATTGCTCCTCCTGCCCTGTCCATACCCACTGTTGCTATCACGTTTGTATATAAGAACTTATTTCAAGTCTTTATATAAAACAGATTTGTTTGTCATCTAAGAAGAACTCTTATCTGTGTACTTTTTTTGTATATAATTTATTGGCTTCATATTTCAATATTTTTTAAGACTCTTTTTTAGTTCCTTTTGTTCATTTATTTACAGACTTTTTGTTTTTTCGGTATTCAACAGGTTTATTAACAGCCTATTCGTTTTCATTTTTCTTCAGGACGCCATCTTTTTTCGAGTTCCTTTTTTTAGTTTTTTTTTTTACCCTAACTCATATCGTTATTTTGTCTTGCCTCTTTTGTTCGGGTTTTGTCTTTATATCTTCTTTGTCTTTGATTTTCTTTGATTTTCTTTTTCTTTCCTCTTTTACTTCTGTTTTCCAATTATGCCTTTCTTTTTAAATCTTCTTCTTCTTCTTCTTCTTCTTCTTCTTCTTCTTCTTCTTCTTCTTCTTCTTTTCTTCTTCTTCTTCTTCTTCTTCTTCTTCTTCTTCTTCTTCTTCTTAGTCTCTCTTCTTCTTCTTCTTCTTCTTCTTTTTAGTCTTTCTTCTTCTTTTTAGTCTCTCTTCTCTTTTAGTCTTTCTTCTTCTTTTAGTCTCTTCTTCTTCTTTAGTCTTCTTCTTTTTAGTCTCTCTTCTTCTTTTTAGTCTTCTTCTTCTTTTAGTCTCTCTTCTTAGTCTTTCTTCTCTTTTTTCTCTCTTCTTCTTTTTTCTTTCTTCTTCTTCTTCTTCTTCTTCTTCTTCTTCTTCTTCTTCTTCTCAATTTTTAGCCTCTCCTTTCTTACTGATGCTCAAAGACCACGACTGTATCAAAACAATCTTACAATGAGACATCTACCCAAAAAGAATCATAGTGTTAAACTAAAGGTTGGCCGAATCTTTTATTTGGCATGTAGTGTACTAATTTGAAAAGATTGTCCCAAAAGCTTTAAACTCAGTTTTAATCAACAGTTTAAGGTAATTTGAAAGTTAATGATCATTCTTCTTCTTCTTCTTATTCGTCTTCTTCTTCTTCTTCTTCTTCTTCTTCTTAGTCTTCTTCTTAGTCTCTCTTCTTCTTCTTCTTCTTCTTAGTCTCTCTTCTTCTTCTCTAGTCTCTTCTTCTTCTTCTTCTTCTTCTATTCTTCTTCTCTTCTTCGAGCTTGTATAGCCTGGTGACTAAAATCCTCGAAGTTAGAAGATAGATTTTAACTTTAGATCATTTCGCACTTAACCGTTGCAGAGAATGTCTGTCATTTTCCATTTGTAGTTCAGGACCGTTCCCGATATTTGTCCAAGTCGTTAATGTAAGTAGAAAGATGCCTTAAAGCTGAATAGAAAAATGTGTACAAGATTTTGCAATTCATCCGAGCAAAGAAGAACATGGATCACATTACGGTGAAATCACGCTGAAAGCACCGGTTCACATGGGATCACTGATTTTAAGCAGATAAGCCTATTCAATACTGAATTAGGTGAAAATATAATAAATAGCAGGTACTGTAAGCAATCTGGGTTAAATCGAACTTAACGGACCTAAATTCCACCATCGTATGTAACCCCACCAAAGAAAAAAATACCAAAAATCAGGGAATTAACCGATTTTATTAAAATTCTCAGTGTTGATATATTAATGAATAAAATATATTATGCACCAGTTATTTTGTTTAAAAACTTTAACATTTTTTCAGGTCAGTTAACTTTGAACCACGTATCTTTGAGAATGTGTGTTACGCCTTCTAACTTCTCGCTTATTTGTATTCGATAGGAATACTTAATATCATATGATCATCTGCAAAAAAACTTGAATTACACAATAAATGCAATTAACAGTTTCGTCTCTGTCTACATCACATCCTACCATTGCTATTCTGTTGCATCTTATCAATTTTCGCTTTCATGTAATTGGAAGCGCGTGGTGTAATGGTTAAAGTCATGGGAAATGGACTCGTCGCCCCGAGTTCAAATCCTGGACGTGGTTTATTGCATTTCACTTAGTGCTAAGACCCTTGGGAAAGGTATGAATACTACTCTAGCTATGGGTAAATAGTAGGGCAGACTGGGCTCTTTAACCTTGGTTAGGCAACTGGTCTAGGAGAAGGAAAACTCTGAATTCAGACCTGTGAAACCCCGCTTAAGAAATTGACCTTGTGTCACACCCTGCTCATGCGGGGGGTTGGTAAATATATATATAATTGGTCCTTATGGTTGGATTTTGTGCTGCTATTATTAGAGATCTCTCTCTCTCTCTCTCTCTCTCTCTCTCTCTCTCTCTCTCTCTCTCTCTCTCTCTCTCTCTCTCTCTCTAATCTAATACGAACCGATTTGATTAATTGGTACAATCGTGGCCGGGCAAATAGCCGACTGACATTTCAAAATGTGGTTTCGTTGTTTATCCATTTTTAATTTTTTTTTAATTGTCTTTGTCAGGTTTCAAATCCCTTTTTTTGTGAGTGTGTATGTGTATATGATAAACAATTCCCTCCGAGAGTCTTCAGAAAAACAGTACCTGAGCAAGAGTGGACAGCCGCCTTATTGGACAGCACCATGATAGAAATGGAGTTTTTTAACGGTGGTCAAACTATACAGTTGTAAAAAAAAAATAAAAAATAAAGCAAAAAAAATTTAGAGTGAAGGAGCTTCACAATTTGTGATCAGGGTGTCTTTTGCAGGATCTGAAAAAAAATAAAAAAAAAAAAAACATAATTAAAATATGTATATAGCAAATTTGTATTACAATTTGTTAAGACAATTGTATCCTTTCGGATTTAAATAAATTTTTAAACTGACAGTCCCACCACAAAATATGTTCCTTTTTTTTATTTTTCAAAAGAAAAAAAAAAAAAAAAAAAATGCTGACCGTC
>CM042142.1:117497239-117512239 GCA_023376005.1 Doryteuthis pealeii
TTATCATATATATATATATATATATATATATATATATATATACAGAGAGAGAGAGAGCGACCCCTGCGTGCCGATGGGGGTGGTTGTTTGTTCTGTCCTTGCGTACGACCCCTCGATAAACTGACCACGTGCTGGATACTACAGGCAAAGGAATCTAGTTAAATGTCCATCACCGCACGAAAAACATACATACCAAACAGACAAACACCGACACACACATAAACATGGACAAAATACGCACAATCAGACACACTCACACATATACGCACATATATTCATAGATATGAATATAATTACATACACACAGAGACAGAAATACGCACGCACGTATAAATTCCCATAAGTTCACTGACACAAACACAAATACGCACAAAAACACACACTACAATAAACACGTACAAACAGATACATAAAAAAAAGACATACACACATACAAATGCAAGTATGCACAAACACATGCACAAATTACGTGCACACAGAAACACAAAGGTACGCAAACCCTTACAAACACGAATGAAGACAAACATACAGAGAGACTCAAACGAACGAATACACACACACACGCACACACACACACACACACACCACACACACACCACACACACACCCACACACACACACAAACAAACAAACAAACAAAATACACACACACACACACACACACACACACACACACACACACACACACAAATAGATAGAAACATGTTCTGTGACTCTAACATTAAGAGCACACATTGAGCTCTCAAACTGCGACAGGTTTTTTAAATAAAACTCTTATGTCGTAATGAAGATTTCTTCTCTGGACTTTTGGATTATATATATATATATATATATATATATATATATATATATATATATATATATATATATATATATATATACTAACATCGCCTGAGTAGAGGGGGATTTTTTAAAGATAGCCCCGCAGATCCATTATTACTGAATCGTGAGTTGAATCCCCGTGGGATGCCCCATTTAAATCCCTATGTAAAAAAAATAGACCTTGCAATGATCCAGCTACTCTAAAAAGAAATGTTAATGTCTACTATCTAAAATATTAAATTTTAAAAAAATCCATGCTGTTATCATTTAAATTTCATTCTTTAATTATCTTCACGAATCTCTATTATTTTTACTCAAAAACCAAGCCTTGGTAATATTTAATGTGTATATATATCTACTTTGTCGTTAATTGTCTTATTTTCGAAGTTTCCCCCAGACATACATATACACTTAACTGCCCTTTATATATGTATAAGATGTATGTATATATGTATGTATGTATGTATGAATGTATGTATATATAAACCCAAACACATTCACCACTTCTCTTTACGGACCCAATTCCACTAAATTAAGAAACGCTATTTCATAACCTCCCCATCTCTGCCTGTGACCCCGTAATCTTGGGGGCTTCCGACCTCTCCAAGACCCTCCGAAAAGTAAGAGCTGTAAAAACAATGTGAAGCCAATTTTACAACCGGTTTCTTAGCGGCATTCCTAACAGATAAAGGTAATGTAAAAATGAGTAAACAAACATTTCTCATATAAGCAGTTGCGGTTATCTTTCCTTGATTCACCCCTTGACTTTTCAAAGATAAGCTTCGTAGATTGGGAGGCTAAACTTTGCACAAAGGTGTCAAAATTAGGGTGACCCAGAAAAAAACAGAACCCACAAATTTTGTAATAAAACTGTTAATTTTAACTATGGGGTTCTAGGGTTAGTTTAGGGTTTAGGGTTAGGGTTAGGGTTAGGATTAGGGTTAGGGTTGGGGTTTGGGGTTAGTTTAATAGGAAAATGATAAATAATTTGGATTCTGTTTTTTCTGGGTCACCCTGTATACCGGTGACCCAGAAAAAACAGAACCCACAAATTTTGTAATAAAACTGTTAATTTTAACTATGGGGTTCTAGGGTTAGGGTTTAGGGTTTAAGGTTAGGGTTAGGGTTAGGATTAGGGTTGGGGTTTAAGGTTAGTTTAATGAGAAAATGAATAAATAATTTGGGTTCTGTTTTTCTGGGTCACCCTGTATACCGGCGACCAAAAAAAAAACAGAACCCACAATTTTTTTTAATAAAACTATTAATTCTAACTATGGGGGTCTAGGGTTAGGGTTTAGGGTTAGGGTTAGGATTAGGGTTAGGGCTGGGGTTTAGGGTTAGTTTAATGGGAAAATGAATAAATAATTTGGGTTCTGTTTTTTCTGGGTCACCCTGTATACCAGTGACCCAGAAAGAACAGAACCCACAAATTTTGTATAAAAACTATTAAATTTTACCTAGGGAGGTTTAAAGTTTAGGGTTAGGGGTTAGAGTTAGGCTTAGGGTTAGGGTTAGGTTTAGGTTAGTTTAATGAAAATGAATAAATAATTTGGTTCTTTTTTTCTGGGTCACCCTGTATACCGGCGACCCAGAAAAAACAGAACCCACAAATTTAGTAATAAAACTGTTAATTTTAACTAGGGGGTTTAGGGTAGGGTTAGGGTTAGAGGTTTGGGTTAGGGTTGGGGTTGGGGTTTAAGGTTAGTTTAATGGGAAAGTAAATAAATAATTTGGGTTCTGTTTTTTCTGGATCACCCTAATTTTGACACCTTTGTGCAAGTTCAGCCGATTGGGAACGTTTTGTTTTTAACATAAGAAAATATTTGTATTTAGTTCATTCGAGCTAATTTTATTCTCAGCAGGTTTCTTTTCTTTACTTTCCTTTTTTCTTTTTTCTTTGTTTGTTTCGTTTTGTATCATAATGCTGGTAATTTTCACCTTTAGTTGTTAAAATTCCTAGCATAAAATTGTGCGTGCGCATTATCTGAAATGAACTTAATTAAGAACACATTTTATGATATTTTTGTTTTAATCATGCAGTTGTATTGATTTCGAAAAGTTTCTAAGATTTGTGTATTTCGCACGGACACTTTCAAAATGGCTACCGTCTTGTTTCAAAGTGAAAGTCACTTGGCTAAATTCCTAGCATAAAATTATCTGAAATGAACTTAATTGTTATTAAGAACATATTTCATGATATTTTTGTGTTTATAGCATGCAGTTGTATTGTTTTTGAAAAAGTTTCTATAATTTGCTTATTTCGCACGGAGACTTTCAAAATAGCTACCGGCTTGTTTCAAAGTGAAAGTCAAGGGAGGTTACTCTAATTGCCTTATTTGCTAGGAATTTTAACAACTAAAGGTGAAAATTACCATAATGTTTCGGTCACTGAATTCACTCTGGCTATCTTCGAGGGCTTGGCGTATCATTGAAGACCTCACTTAGCTCAGTTGGTAGAGCGTCAGCCAAGAAGCCACAAGGTTCCGGGTTCAATACCGGTCTTCGCCAACTCAGTGTATTGAGTAGCACTGGGATCTGTGCGGTAAAGTATGGAGCTGGTGGTAGGTTCAACGCTCCACCTCAGATGTAAAAAGTCTCCTTGGTCTAGCGCTATTGAAAAGGGAATGCTGTTGTTGAGATTATCTTCCCTTTGCCTGGAAGAGTTATCTTCCCGCTGGGTTTCCATGCCGACCATCAGGAGGTCTGTTTTTTTAAGCGCGAGGTTCAAACTCTTCTGCATTTTTTCTCCTTCTTCTGGGACTGGAAGACATGGGTTAGACATTTGTGTCTACACCCCACCCTCGTGGGGGCCTCCCCCCACGTACGGATTAAGTCAGTAAGTGACTTCAACCATATAGACTATCTTTAACTCCTATATTTTATAAGTACATTTTGGTATCTCTTTTATACCTAAATATTATATTTCCATTCATGATGTGTCCTTTTATTATATCTTATTTGTATTCTCTACCATGTATGTTGTATTTCATGTTATATGTTATTCCATGTGCCTGTAATAAAGACCATCTTGTTATATGTTTAACACCCTGGTCGGAGTTTGTTCGTTTCAACAAGTTATAACATTATTATAACCTTGAATTTTACACTGTTTAGCTGATACCGACTTTAGGCCACCCCGATGACTTTACCTTTTTATATCAAGAAATATCAGGATAGGATTCGACCAAAAAAAAAAAAAAAGAAAAGAAAAAAAAAAAAAAAAGAAAAACCAAAGAAGAAAATAATGGACTCGTGAAGGCCGGAGAGTATAGCGACTAAAACATAGCGATAAGTACAAATAATAGATGAGACAATTGGTCTGTATGGGCCGTAAAACAATGATTTTGATATGTTGTCTCGAACAGAGATAGGTGGTGGGGAGGAGAGAGAGAGAAAGTGTACAGCCCGAAAGCAAACATGTTCAGGAGAGAGAGAGAGAGAGAGAGAGAGAGAGAGAGAGAAAGAAAGAGAAAAGAGACGGGAAGTGACGTGAGAGAGAGAGAGAGAGAGAGGAGAGAGAGAGAGAGAGAGAGAGAGAGAGAGAGAGAGAGAGAGAGAGAGAGAGGATGTTAATTAAATAAATATTTTAAAAGAAGACGAGCTTTAAAGAAGAGACGGATAAAGACAGACGAACAGACAAACAGACAGACAGACGGAAAAAGAAAGAGAATTGACAAATTTTGAACACTAGGAGGAACAATAGATCATTAATATATATATATATATATATATATATATATATATAGAGAGAGAGAGAGAGAGAGAGAGAGAGAGAAAGAGAGAGAATAAGAAAGGGGGAAGAGAAAGCAAATGGAATATACAAAACGGGAATGGTGACGAGAGAGAGAGAGAGAGAGAGAGAGAGAGAGAGAGAGAGAGAGAGAGAGAGAGAGAGAGAGAGAGAGAGAAGAGAGAGAAAAGAAAGAAACCAAAGAATATACAAAAAGGAATGTGACGAGAGAGAGAGAGAGAGAGAGAGAGAGAGAGAGAGAGAGAGAGAGAGAGAGAGAGATAGAGACGGAATATACAAACAGAGAGAGAGAGAATAAGAAAGGGAAAGAGAAAAGCAAACGGAATATACAAAACGGGAATGACGAGAGAGAGAGAGAGAGAGAGAGAGAGAGAGAGAGAGAGAGAGAGAGAGAGAGAGAGAGAGGGGGGGACTTTTTTTTTCAAACTTGGCAAAGAGTGGCATGAATATTTAAAAAAAAACAACTTTTTTTAAATTCGTGCATGTACGTCAGTGAAAAATATTCAAGAAATGATGTGAGGTATTTAAATTTGACGGTCACCATTTTTTTTCTTTTACTTTTTCTTTTGAAAAATAAAAAAAAGGAACATATTTTGTGGTGGGACTGTCAGTTTAAAAATTTATTTAAATCCGAAAGGATACAATTGTCTTAACAAATTGTAATACAAATTTGCAATATATACATATTTTAATTATGTTTTTTTTTTCAGATCCTGCAAAAGACAACCTGATCAGAAATTGTGAATCTCATTCACTCTTAATTTTTTTCTTTATTTATTTTTCTTTTTTACAACTTGTACAGTTTGACCACCGTTAAAAAACTTCATTTCTATCATGGTGCTGTCCAATAAGGCGGCTGTACACTCTTACTCAGGTGCTGTTTAGTCTGAAGACTGTCAGGTGGAATTGTTTATCATATACACATACACACTCACAAAAAAAGGATTTGAAACCTGACAAAGACAATTTAAAAAAATTAAAAATGGATAAACAAGGAAACTGTTGTAAAGGGAAGTAACCGGATAATCCCTCACGTATGCAAATGAATACGTATAAAAGAACAACAAGTAGATTAGCTCAGCATGATGGGAGGTGATCTCCAACCACGAACGTTGTTTCGTATTCTCGGATGTAAACACACGTGCTATAACTCTTCAGAAGATAAGTAATCCTTACCAATCCTGTTTACGCTCAGAGACTTTTTACCTTGCCGGCCGAGGGCCATTTTTGTTATTTGTATTTATTGTAATAATAAACTATTATTACAACCACTCGCAATCTTCTCGTTAATGTATTTCCAATACACAACAGAAAACAAACTGTAAAATGTCAGTCGGTTAAATGTCTGTCGGCTATTTGCCCGGCCACGATTGTACCAATTAATTAAATCGGTTCGTATTAGATCACCGAAGTTAAGCAGCGATGAGTCTATTCAATACATAATTGGATGGTCACTTAAGCAATAGCAAGTACTGTAAGCAAACCGAGTCCCTTGTTTATCAAAATGACTTGGTTCGGTATCAAATGACCCGAAAAGGGTTGATATACCGTAAAACAAAGCAATTAACAACCAACCTATGTCTTTATCTATTTATCTATTTTTGGGAGAATATGTGCTTAATTGAAATCATACTTAATTTGAAAATTAATTAGTTGATAATTGATGAATTAGGCGAGCATATTTGTTCAAATGTAAGGCGTAAACAAATCGAGAAAAAAATCAATCTCTGTATGTACATTTCGGTATATTATGCCTCATCAGCAGAGTTATAGACAGGAAACTGCTCTGTGTGTGATTCGAACCCTAACTTATCTATCTCAATATATTCATATCTATCTCACTTTATTTCAATCTATCTCAATCTACGAGGGTGAGTCAAAAAGTAATGCCATTTTCTTTATTTCATGTGAGATTATGTATGAAACTAAGGCCTACATTCGGACCGTAATGAGGCTCAGAGCAAGAATCCGACGAGTAAGACCCAACTTGCCAATCGACAATGTCCTCCTTCTGCATGACAATCCTCGATCACACACAAGCACCAGGACAACGGAAAAGATCACCTTATTCGAGTGAACAACTTTACCACTTTCTTCATACTCACCAGATTTAGCGCCTTCAGACTATAACTCTTCGGCTTCATGAAAGAGGTTTGAGGGCAAACGTTATTCCAGTGACGAGGAAGTGAAATCTGTAGAGAAGAAATGGCTCAAAGAACAGTCAACAGAATTTTACAGGGCATGGATATATGCTCTCATTCGAAGGTAGAACATTGCTATTGAGAGAAACGGTGACTATGTGGAGAAGTAGGGATGTGATCCACAAAGGACCAGCTTTATTTTGATGTATGATACATGTTCCTGTGTTGGTAATTATACATGTCCTAAACAAAATGGCATTACTTTTTAACTACCCCTCGTACCTATCTATCTGTTCATATATTATATTTACTGTATCATTCTGTTTTTCTCAATCTGTTCATAATAATCTCAAACTGTCTATGTATTTATGTAGAGATGAACCTGTTCCGTACTTAATTGGACGACCACTTAAGCAACAGCAGTACTGTCAGCAACCTGAGTCTCATGTTTATCAAAATTATTTGATTCGGCATTAAACGACCTGAAAAGGGTTGATATAACCAACCGATTCATTGATAAAGGGTTAACCTTTCTTGGATAACACATTACTTGACTAACGACTTCCAACTAACATGGATCTGTCTCCCGCGTCTGAACTGTGCACACGGCAACAGTTGTGAGTTTTTTTTTTGCGGGGGAAGGGGGCGGTCATTGTGCTTCGTTTAGCTTAGATCTAAGACGAAGGGTGGCAAAAAACCGCTGAGCGCTGGCATGTGCTTTTCTATTGTACAAAGACCCGAGAGTTTTCGCTGTTCTTTGAAGAATTGCAAGAACAAACAAAGATACAAAAAAATCGGTGTTAAAAAAAGAGCGGGGAGGGGGGGAGAATGACGAACAATAAGATCGAAAAAGGATGAAAGAAACAAGAATTACTTATTTGTTTATGCAAACGTGTTATTTTCTTTTGTGTGTGTTTCGGGGTCCTCGAAACGTTGGGGTTTGTTGAGAGAAGGTTTGTACCATCGTCTGTGTCGTAACGTTGTTTGCACTGGGTGATGGGGACGGGCTTAGGAAACTGGGTATACATTTTTAATTCGGCGCAGTGACCTATTGTTAGTATCAGCCGGAAAGCGAGGGAGTCTATCCCCTTATTCCTAGCGCTAGTCTAGAGAGGTTGTTTCATAGTGTCTGAGATGGTGCGCCCCACCTACCAAATCAAACGTCCAATCCACATCGTGGTGTTTGAAGTGGTTACTAGTGATTGGGACGTTTATACTATAGAATTGTATGTCATAGACTGCTCAGTCTCCAGGATTCCGTCCTTAAGCATCATAGGTCGCCACTCACGGCCAACAGGTAGTCCCAGTGGGTGATGGGCCTTACCTCACTGCAGAGGTGCAGTCAGCGTATTTTACAACCCAGCCAACAGGGCTGCCAACGTCTGTAAACTAGCCTATTTATTTTAGAGGATTACAGTCCAGTGTGAAGATTCCTACATCTATATATATATATATATATATATATATAATAAATTTTTTGAAGGCGTAATAATGCACATTTATGTTTAAAAAACATATTTATTTCTTTTTTTTCCTTTTTTTTTCATATTAAGGTTCCAAATATTTTCGAGCTAAGCTCATCATCAGGGAATGATTATTTTTTTTCATAATTTTCATCTGTATTTAATAGATTCAATCGTGTTGTTGTTCATTGAATGTTTGGTGGTAACTGTGAAAAAATTTCTTTTTATTTTTTTTTTTCCGGCGAAGATATAGTTACGCTCGGTAAATTCCGTAATAAATCGTTGCGATGATCGTGTTCCGCGGGATTTTTTGAAAATTATTTCATATATAAATTCTTTTTTCTTTTTTTATAATACTATAAATAATGAAGTCCTGCTCAGGGACACTGGAATAAAGATTTTTTTGTCATTATTTTCATAGTGAGTTCGAAGCATTAATTAAAATGTAATAATAAATTTTTTTGAAGGCGTAATAATGCACATTTATGTTTAAAAAACATATTTATTTCTTTTTTTTTTTTTTTTTTCATATTAAGGTTCCAAATATTTCGAGCTAAGCTCATCATCAGGGAATGAATTATTTTTTTCATAATTTTCATCTGTATTTAATAGATTCAATCGTGTTGTTGTTCATTGAATGTTTGGTGGTAACTGTGAAAAATTTCTTTTTATTTTTTTTTTCCGGCGAAGATATAGTTACGCTCGGTAAATTCCGTAATAAATCGTTGCGATGATCGTGTTCCGCGGGATTTTTTGAAAATTATTTCATATATAAATTTTTTTTCTTTTTTTATAATACTATAAAATAATGAAGTCCTGCTCAGGGACACTGGAATAAAGATTTTTTTGTCATTATTTTCATAGTGAGTTCGAAGCATTAATTAAAATGTAATAATAAATTTTTTTGAAGGCGTAATAATGCACATTTATGTTTAAAAACATATTTATTTCTTTTTTTTCCTTTTTTTTTCATATTAAGGTTCCAAATATTTTCGAGCTTATTTTATAGTTATAAAAAAAGAAAAAAGAATTTATATATGAAATAATTTTCAAAAAATCCCGCGGAACACGATCATCGCAACGATTTATTACGGAATTTACCGAGCGTAACTATATCTTCGCCGGAAAAAAAAATAAAAAGAAATTTTTTCACAGTTACCACCAAACATTCATGAACAACAACACGATTGAATCTATTAAATACAGATGAAAATTATGAAAAAAATAATTCATTCCCTGATGATGAGCTTAGCTCGAAAATATTTGGAACCTTAATATGAAAAAAAAAAGGAAAAAAAAGAAATAAATATGTTTTTTAAACATAAATGTGCATTATTACGCCTTCAAAAAAATTTATTATTACATTTTAATTAATGCTTCGAACTCACTATGAAAATAATGACAAAAAAAATCTTTATTCCAGTGTCCCTGAGCAGGACTTCATTATTTTATAGTATTATAAAAAAAAGAAAAAAGAATTTATATATGAAATAATTTTCAAAAAATCCCGCGGAACACGATCATCGCAACGATTTATTACGGAATTTACCGAGCGTAACTATATCTTCGCCGGAAAAAAAAAAATAAAAGAAATTTTTTCACAGTTACCACCAAACATTCAATGAACAACAACACGATTGAATCTATTAAATACAGATGAAAATTATGAAAAAAATAATTCATTCCCTGATGATGAGCTTAGCTCGAAAATATTTGGAACCTTAATATGAAAAAAAAAAAGGAAAAAAAAAGAAATAAATATGTTTTTTAAACATAAATGTGCATTATTACGCCTTCAAAAAAAATTTATTATTACATTTTAATTAATGCTTCGAACTCACTATGAAAATAATGACAAAAAAATCTTTATATATATATATATATATATATATATATATATATATATATATATAAAGGGCAGTTGGTGTGTATGTATGTCCGGATGAAAGTACAAAAATAAAACAATTAACATCAAAGTAAATATATATACACATTAAATATCACTGATTCTTATTGTTAGTGCAATAAGAAGATTTGATTTATATTGAAAGATATTTGAAAATTATAATATACATAGAAATAGCATTGAAATTCAACTTAAAAATATTCAGCATTTGTATATCTCAACAGTAAACAAATCAATACACCATTCCCCCCTCTACTCAGGCGATGCTGGGTAGCCGCTACTAATTTTGTTTAAAACATGAATTCAGCTTTAATAGGTAAACTAGCGGGACCCGTAGAATTCCTACGAAACGGAACAAAAATCAAAAGGAGCTATTTAAGCCAGAAACGATGATTTGCAATTTCATTACATATAAATCCTTCTGTTGTCTTTGCAATAAATAATACAAAAATAAAAGTGACAAAGTCACGAATCGGAAAAAAAAAGTTTTGGCTGGAAATTCGCCTGACTCGTTAAAACATAGCGTAAATTAGGGCAGGAGGCCTGGACAACTTAAAATCAGAATTACCAAAATATCTTCCGTAATTCACAATTTCAACATTACAAATAAAACAAACATGTAACTTCTTTTTTTAAAATTCATTTTCATGTTGCGTTGGACATTTAAATGACGTAAGAGCATTTGGAATGTTTCATTTTTAAAATTGGGTGAAATAAAATGGGACAAATAAGAAATCTGCAATTAAGTGACGCCTAATAATCTGTATTCATATTTTTGCATTGAATCTTGGACGATTTGGACGGTGTCATTTTAAACCAGAGGGTGTTACAGGATGATAACGGACGGAAGATTTAGAAACACGCGTATTAATATATATAGGTACTTACTTAAATGCACTTAATGACTTTTTGTTTCTTTCCTTCTTTCTTTTTTCCTTCTTTTTTTCTTTCAGGGTAGAAAATTTCCCTTCATCAATTGCCATAATCGTCAATTCCTAAAGTGAATTGCCGAATCTTAATCTTATTGGCACCCCTCTTTACTTCAGTCACACCATGTACACTGTTTAATTAACCTAGGTATCCCGTTACACATGTCTAGCAAAAACAAAAAATACAAAACAAAACAAAAAAAACAACAACAACAAAAACAAAAACTCCGTTACAGTTCAAACGACTACACTTCAGATTGTAAACAAGATCTTATTGGTCAAAAAACACATGTGCCATTCTCGCATGTGGGGTGGGGTGGGGAGAATTCATGAGGGTGGATTTTACCCTGGGGCCACTTGTCGGAGTCTCAACTGTGTGTGACGTTAGGGACGGTTGACTTTTGTAACGTAATGGCGTCTTTCAACGCCCCTCAATTGTATATGTTATGTTGTGCCTTTTTCCACAGCTCTAAATAATCTACGTAACGTTTAACGTAGTTTGGTCTTTCTGCACAATGCGCTTCCTGTGCGTCTTTACACCGTGCACTCCGTGGGTGCACTATCAAAAGTTATTCACTGGTCGCTGGACACTCTCAAGGCATGTAAACTTCTGGGGTTCGTTTACAACTTCCACACGGGACTCTAGTAGTCGTCGTTTCTATTCAGCAAATTCTTCCACACTTCTTCGCGTGGTCAGGAAAGGTATCACCTTACATAGGCCGCGTGCTCTTAGTTACGGTCAATTGACTATCTCCACGGGTGTCGAGTGGTAAGGGGAATATCGTCCCATTCACAATACTGTCGTAGTATTTTTCATCGTAGTAAATGAAATGACGATGGAATTGTTTTTCCCAAATTTATTCACTGCAAGTCTTGAGAGAGAGAATGTCAGCTCATTTAATGGTCTTTAGATTTTCGGTCTTTCGAGTAAATTTCTGGGTGACAAACTTTTCTTCAGTTGGCCAGCCCTTTGTTTCGTTCTTAGCGACAACAGATCATTCATCTCAGCTTCCAGCACCACCTCGACTTCCCGACTCCGCCCGGCCAACTGCCTTGACTAACTCTCACTGACTGTTACTGGCTCTTACTGACTCGTACTCACTCTTCTCCTAGTCGGGTCCTTATATACTATCTCAAAGGAACAAGGAAGAATATTTCCATCTAGAACAATCCATTCCTTTCTAGAAGGAAAAGAATATTCTATTCGTTCTAATGATCCGATCAAAGAGAGTTCACGGCCCTCTAGATCAAAAGACACTTAGCCGTCAAAAATACTGGATTTTCTTTAAAGGCCGCCTTCACGTCACCAAAATCTCGTTAAAGTTTTTAATTTCTTTTCGGGTCGATTCTTTAAAGACCACCCGGTAAATTCAGAGAATCATCAAGATTTCTCTGTGTCTGGCACAAGGCCACAAACATGGTGTTCCCGGGTAATTATGCTACACTTTATTTGGGCGCTTGGCGAAATAACTGAGAGAGATTTTTCGGGATACACTGGCGTTCGATGAAGAGTGACAAATCTACGCCCATCACGTTGAAGTACCGCTGGTTTTTCTTGCTTTGAGTCGATCGTCTGTGCGGAAGGAAAGTCAGAAGCGGAACACAGCGAATACCTTATTAGTTGAATATATATATATATATATATATATATATATATATGTGTGTGTAAAACAGATAAATAGATATGTAAAACCTTTATATATTCATGTTATTATTAACATGAATATATAAAGGTTTTACATATCTATTTATTAGGCGATAAAGGAACATTCACGACCATATTGGTTTCATGCGAGGCAATCATCAGGTGAAGATGTTTCAAATGCCATATATATATATATATACTCGGGATATGTACTTCGGTGGACTAATCCACGAATTCCGTCCAAATATTAAAAAGTTGGCCAGAAAGCTTGAAAAGATCACCAATAAACTCGTTAAACAGGAGACCTGACTTTTGTTTAATTCCTCATGTATATATATATATATATATATATATATATATATATATATGTATATATATATATATATATATATATATTATATGTGTGTGTGTGTGTGTGTGTGTGTGTGTGTATGTATGTATGTATTAAAGATTAGAGGGAGAAAAGTGGACAAAAGAAGAAAAGTGTATGTATGAGATATATTTCGCCGTGCATTGAGCTCGACTTCATCAGTGGTTTATTTGATCATTAAAGCATCATACATATGTTTTATAGAAGAGAAAGTTGACGGGAGTAGGGTGGATTAGGGGATGAAGTCAGGCAGATAGGATAGCGTTTGTGAGGAAATTTGACTGGTCAGAAGGATGAAGCCGAGCTCAATGTACGACGAAATATATCTCCTACATATACTTGTCTGAGTTTTGTTCCTTTGTCCACTTTTCTCTCTCTAATCTTTCCTACATTCTGTCGGATTTACTCCTATCTTCCTATCCTCATATATAATATATATATATATATATATATATATATATATATATATATATATATATATATATGTTTAGAAAAAACAGAAGGTGTTATTAGTTTGGTGACAGATCTGTTGCGACCTTTTATTAAAGGTCGAAACAGATCTGTCAGCAAACTAATAACATGTTTTGTTTTTTCTAAATATTTTCTATTCATACTGTCGGATTCACTTCCATTTACTTTATATATATATATATGTATATATATGTGTGTGTGTGTGTGTATATATAATATATATATATATATATATATATATATATATATATATATATAAATCCAAAAGAAGAAGACATCTTCCTTACGACACAAGAGTTTTATTTTAAAAACCTGTCGCAGTTTGAAAGCTCAATGTGTGCTCTTAATGTTAGAGTCACAGAGCAAATATATAAGTAAAGAAATAACAAAAGACTTAGAGATTTAACACTATAGTCTATTTCAGGGAGCTTAGACAAAGTGTCTAACTCTCTCGACTCATCAGATGCGAATGATGAATTCTTTATTACTTTAAAGGCATTTGAAAACAGATTTTTATTTTTTTATTTTTTTTATTTTTTAAAAAGGACTATACATTTTTTAAATTTTTAAAAAGGATTATAAAATAAAAAAATAAAGAATTCATCATTCGCATCTGATGAGTCGGGAGAGTTAGACACTTTGTCTAAGCTCTCTGAAATAGACTATAAAGCTAAATCTCTAAGTCTTTTGTTATTTCTTTACTTATACTAGCAAATATATACACCCTCCGGGTGCAAGTATTTTAGTTAAATTTTATAATAAAATATCATATTAAATTAGAAAGGCTAATGAAACTGAATAAGAATGTAGATAAAAAGATTTTGAACAGAGGGGGTATGATTGAAAAATAGAACAACTTTGAAACTAACTCTTCCATCATTTTCCGTTACTCCCATCTTTCATTGGTAAATTTTCCTAATTAAACTGTTTAGTTAAAATAGGAAGTAAAGAATAAAATTACAGTTATTTCTTCTTGTTAAGGGATTTCTTTTAAGATGTATTGAATAGATTTTTGCTCATATTCAATAAGATAAAACCAAACAATTAGAAATCAATAATACTAAGCATATATTTATTAAAATCAATTTTTAAGATCAATATGCAAATTAGCCTTCCCATTCATACTGTAAACCTCTATTTTGTTGTATATATAAATACATTGCATGTTATTAGTATGTAGATATGGTCAACAGTGCAAGTAATGTAAAACAATTTTATTAATAATTGAGGTTTAAAAATAAAAATAAATCATGGAGAATATGATGTAAATAACTAAAGGAATTGTGACTTGTATAGTAATATAGTTTCAGTTACAGACAGACAAACCCACAATCTCCATTATAATAATATATATATATGTATATATATATATATACGAGCTTTGTTCAAAATTTTCTAAGCCTCACTTTAATATTTTATGACTGATCAGGCCTCTGTTTTGACCATTTTTAGATGTCTCGCACAGCTCACACCTTTGTATGTACCTCACCTGCACAGATATT
>CM042142.1:117514739-117527239 GCA_023376005.1 Doryteuthis pealeii
TGGTCAGCTGCTGATGGCTACTATCCTAAACATTTACAGTAGTCATCAGCAACTGACCACCCCCTCCCCAATCACGACTGGATATGCAGGGGATACAGTCGACGTATTCTAACGACCGTAGACAGAACGGTGACTTCGATCATTCGAGGCCAGACATAGACTTCATTTAATGTTGCCTTATAAAAAATATAAGTTAGTAAGTAAAGTCGTCTGGGCGGCCTAATGTCGGTATCAGCCAGACAGCGAGGGAGTCTATCCCCTTTTCACTAGCGCTAGACCAAGGAGGTTATTTTAGTCTCTGAGGTGGAGCGCCACACCTACCATCAGCTCCTCACTGTACTGCACGGATCCCTGTGCTACTCATACGCTGAGTTGGCGATGGCCGGTATCGAACTAGGAGCCTTGTGGTTTCTAGCCGAACGCTCTACCGACTAAGCTAACCCGTGGACTGTGTGGACTGTGTTAAAGTTTGGCAATCCCCAAAATTTGAGCTTCCAATTCCAAAAATTGGCGGAGTTATGTCGATATTTATCTCTCAAAATTTGATGGGGTCACGAAAAATAGCGACATTCCCTGGATGATTTGACCTGGAATTAGGTATTTACTACTTTATTATTTAGGCAGTAACATCTCCTCCACAGAAAATGACGTTAGTGCACGTATAGGAAAAGCATGGGCCGCTATAAATAAACTATCGATCATATGGAAATCCAACCTCACAGACAAGTTAAAGAGACGGTTCTTCCAGGCCGTTGTCATATCAGTACTGCTGTATGGCTGCACCACCTGGACCCTAACGAAGCGACTAGAGAATAAACTAGATGGGAGCTGCACAAGAATGCTGCGGGTGATCCTGAACAAGACATGGAAACAACACCCTACGAGAAAACAGCTGTACGGCCACCTACCACATATCACCCAAACCACCCGAGTAAGACGGACAAGACACGCGGGACACTGCCGGAGAAGCAAGGACGAACTCATAAGCGACGTCCTCCTGTGGAAGCCAGCACATGGACAAGCCAGTGTGGGCCGACCAGGAAAAACGTACATTGATCAGCTTTGTGCGGATGCAGGATGCTGCATAGAGGACCTCCCGAGAATGATGAGCGATAGGGACGGATGGAGAGAGATTGTTATGGATATCCGCGCTGAAAGCGTAACATGATGATAATGATTTACTATATATAGGTAATTATATTTACTATATATATATATATATAGGTATTTACTATATATAGGTAACTATATATAGTAATTATATTACTATATATATATATATAGGTAACTATATATAGGTAATATATTTACTATATATATAGGTAACTATATATAGGTAATTATATTTACTATATATATATATAGGTACTATATATAGGTAATTATATTACTATATATATAGGTAACTATATATAGGTAATTATATTTACTATATATATAGGTATATACTATATATATAGGTATAGGACTATATATAGGTATATATATAATTATATTTACTATATATATATATATAGGTAACTATATATAGATATTATATTTACTATATATATATAGGTAAACTATATATAGGTGATCAATCGGCTGGTCACGTTAAGCCCTAGCACCTATATGATTTTCCCAAACCTATTGCCCCTATGGCAAGCCCCAACCCCTCTTTAACATATGGGTGCTAGAAGGCGGTGACTGAGTGTCTACATGTCCTGGGAATGACGTTAAACTCTATCTGATGGTGAGGTTCCAGTTCTGGAGGTTTGGGGAATGTGGAGCACCCCTTGCTCCCTGGTCCACTCTGACCCGGAGTGGTAGTACCTGTTAGGGTCCCATCTATGGGTTGAATAGAAAAACATGAGTTGATAAACAAAATTGTATTATACATTAAGAATGAATTTATTTCACAACTTTGTCGGCATTAAATGACCCACCGAGGTTGATATGCCGTAAAACAAAACAAACCAAACCAAACCAAACCAAATCAATAGATAACTATTTACTCAATTGCATTTGAAACTGTTAAAAACCGCTTAGAAATTGACCTTGTTTCACATACTGCTCGCGTGGAGTGATTAGCAAATACAGACATACATACCCAGATATACATACATATACACATGGACTCTCCCCCCTTGATTTTGGCGCATGAGGGTTTATCCAATGATCAACACACATAGTGGTTTTGTTTATAGTGGTAAAGGCTTGTGTTGGACAATCCGCTCTTTTTGTCACAGGCAATAGGAAATAATTGGGACACAAGGAACACTACAAACCCAATCAACGACTGACCTCAGTTCAATTGGACACATAGCCTAGTGGATAAAGTAGTTAGGTTAAGACAGTTCTAAGTGACAGTTATCTCTCTAGACTGCAAGTTCAATTCTGGTCAAAGGCAGCAGTAAGATAGAATAATAATTAACTTAGCTTAACGCCTCTACCCGAGCTATGGTTAGCGGAATGAGAACAGGATACCCCCGTGGACTGAATAAAGGGTTAGGTTCAAAGTTCCGTGATGGTTCCCAATTACGACAAGAAGGTTTCCGATTACGACAAGAAGGTTCCCGATTTCGAAAAGAAGGTTCCCGAGTCCGAAAAGAAGGGTCCTGAGTCCGACAAGAAATACCTGAAGAAGGCCGGAGTCACATCGGCCAAAACGTTGTACAGATAACAATGAAGATGAGGACAATAGTCCGAATAACGCAGATAATACTGACCTCATGTTTTTCAAATTCAGAGTTTCCCTTCACCTAGACTGGTTACCTATCCAAGGTTAAAGAGCCCAGTTTGCCCCACTATTTACCCATAGCTGGAGAGAGAATATATGGATTCATATCTTTCCCAAGGGTAATAGCGCTATGTGAAATGCAAAAAGGCTTGTCTAGGATTTGAACTTGGGTCGACGAGTTCATTTCCTACGACTCTAACCATTATGCCACGTGCATCGATGTACACATACAAACCCAGGACGCCCATTTTTATTTGTTGGGAGTTCTATTTCTCTGCAATGGATACAATTGGTGTATTCTTAGGACCGTCGACAGAGCGGTGGGTTCGATCCTACGTAGCAGGCATTGTCTACATTTTTGTCCCCAACAATACTCAGCATGCGGGTGTGCAAACAGAAATCTTAAATTTCGAACTTAAATAAATATAACATTTTAAAACAAGTATATATATATATATATATATATATATATATATATATAATATATATATATATATTCTTTGCATTTTCAAGTCTGCCCACTGACACAACTTTGCATGTTTGGTTGAAATTCCACACGAGTCAAATGTCCATTTTTCTTTTAAAGAAAAAAAAAAGTTTATTTACTTTGAATGGCGAAGGGGGATAAGGAATTGAAAAAAAAAAAATTAAAAATGAATTCTTTTTTCTTTAAAAAAAAAAAGAAAAAAGAAGACCAAACTTTTAAGATGCTGTCAACGGGGTAGCCTAAAGTTGAGAGGCACGAGGGTGGGTATCGGTCGGGTGGTTTATACCCCCGCTGTAATTCCCCAATGCAAAAAGATCTGAAGTAATGGCAGACATTGTATGAAGTGCGTAGCATTCAGACCTTTATCAACTACGTCACTCAATGCAAAAGCGCGCCAAGCGGAAACAGCTGCGTAACTCGGCATCACACTGCGCAGGCGCGAGAAAAAGATTTAGCATGTCGGAATTGTGCCCCAACAAAAATGTGGCGTCACTCTTAAATAAGAATAAGAAAAAAAAATATAGTAAAATAAAAAAAAGGAAGAAAAGAAGACATACCGAAAGACAGTAAAGATTGGAGCATTCCGGTGAATCCTAAAAATGCAATAAATGATAATAATTATATAATGTGAGCAAAGGGGAACTACCGTATGCGATAAAATAGCTGTGGCAATTGCTGCGTCTTGGAATTTTCGAATACTTCGTAGATTTGGAATTAATAACTTCTATGAATTATTTTTTTTTAAATGAACTGTAGTGGATTAAAAAAAAGCAGTGACAATATAGTTATTTACTAAACTTAGCTTAGAGGTGGTACAAGATCAGTATAGGACATCCAGTAGAAATTGAAATCACTAACAATGGCCTACTAAGGTAGCTTGCTAACCATTAAACTACATGAAGTGCCTTTTATATCGTTATTTACTAAGCTTAGCTTAGATGTAGCACAAGGCCAGAAGTATAGGGCACTCAGTGAGAATCAAACTCACTAACAATGATCTGCTAAATTAGCTGCTAACCATCTAGCTACATGAGGTTTCCAATATATATATTTACCGACCCCTCCGCACGAGCAGGATACGACACAAGGTCAATTTCTTAAGCGGAGTTCAACAGGTTTGAATTCAGAGTTTTCCTTCTCCTAGACTGGTTACCTAGCCAGGGTTAAAGAACCCAGTCTGCCCTGCTATTTACCCATAGCTGGAGGGTATTAGTGCTAAGTGAAATTACCACGTCCAGGATTTGAACTTGAGGCGACGAGTCCATTTCCCATGAATTTAACGGAGGTGCCCAATATATGTGGGTTTTGAAAAAGAATAACAACAATATAGAAGACCCCCCCCCAAAAAAAACCCAAAAAAACCCCACACGGTTGTCATAAATCAACAGTTATCCTATTTTAACTAAATAGTTAAATTAAATTAAATTAAAATTTAGCAATGAAAGACGGGAGTGAGGGAATAGTAAGTTTCAGTTGTTTTTCGATGATACACCCCTTTGTTTCAAATCTTTTTTTTTCTGCATTCTTATTTAGTTTCATAAGCCTTTCTAATTTGATACAATATTTTGTTACATTAAAACGTAAATACTTGCACCCTGAGGGTACATGTATGTGCTAGTATATATGATATTAGTTATAGTAGTAGAGAAAAAGAGTTAAGGTCTACCATGGTTTCACAAAGTCGACCTAATATATAACATCGACTTAGTTAAGCGTAGGGTAAGGTCCCGATGAAAACATTTGGATTGAAACCATGATAGACCCGTAACCATTTTTCTCTACTACGATAACTATTATTATATATTATTATTATTATTATTATTATTATTATTATTATTACTAGCAAATATATGCACCCTCCGATTGCAAGTATTTAAGTTTTAATGTAATAAAATATTGTATTAAATTAGAAAGGCTAATGAAACTAAATAAGAATACAGATAAAAAGATTTGAAACAGAGGGTGTATAATAAAAGATTTGAAACAGAGAGAGTATAATGAAAAATGGAACAACTGAAACTTACTCTTCCATCACTCTCGTCTTTCATTGTTATTTTTTCTAATTTAAGTATTTAGTTATAAGAGGAAGTAAAGAATAAAATGACAGTTATTTTATCTTGTTAATTGATTTCATTTAAGATTCATTGAAGAGACTTTTGCTTATATTCATTAAAATAAAACCAAACAATTAGAAATCAATAATACTAAGCACATATTTATTAAATTTGATTTTTTAATATTAATATTTAAATTAGCCTTCCCATTCACACTGTAAATCGCTATTTTGTTGTATATATAAATATAATTGCATGTTGTCAGTATGTAGACATAGTTAACAGTATTAATAATGTAAGACAATTTTATTAATAATTGAGGTTTATATAAAAATAAAATCATGGAGAATGTGATGTCAATAACTAAGAGAATTGTGACTTGAGTAGGAATATAGTTTCGGTTACAGACAGAAAAACACACAATCTCCATTATAATAAGATTATTATTACTGCTCTATGTTTTTTAATATATTGAGTACTTTTGGATAATTAAGTGATGCCACTTCAACGGAAAAGTTAAAGCGGTAATTGGATACTATATATATATATATATATATATATATATATATATATATATACATTTAGGCGTTTGTCTACAGGTATGTTTGTTTCCAAAGAAGACAAAATATGGTTTTCTTTAATCAATTACCACCCCACCATCCCCAAATTCCATGGCCTCCCCAAAACTCACAGACCCAACATACCTCTTAGACCCATCATCTCCGGAATAGGCTCTGTCACCCACATGATCGCCAAATTTCTGGCAAAAATACTATCCCCTCTTCTAGGCACAATTAGTGATGCCCACATAAAAAACTCAGGCGAACTTCTTAGAAAAATAACACACACCAACATGGAGAACAAATGCCTAGCCAGCATATATATATATATATATATATATATATATATATATATATAAAATCGTGTTTCACCATACGGATCTTCAGGGTTAAATCCACTTAATTAATCGAGACACCGATTAATAGCAGTCAATTTCACGTGAAGTCGATTAATTCAGTGGATTTAACCCTGAAGATCCTTATGTTGAAACTCGAGTAGGTTATTCTTGCACCCATTTTATAATAAATTTGCTCTACTTAGTATTGAGCACTTTGTATTTGTTATATCACTGCCTTACCCCTCTGAATTCTACACTTACTAACCATCGTATTCACCGGTAAGTGTTGCCGTTTAAATTGTTTTCGCCTTGTTGCCAACATCTCAAAAATTCGCTACCATACTCATGACATATATATTACACACTCATTTTGACTTTCCTCTTACGAATGAGCTCCAATATTGATCATCAGCTATGGTAGCATGATGTTACTCTATATATATATATATATATATATATATATATATATATAAGTATCAAATTTTATGCGATACATGCGTTGTAAGTGCCTTCAAGTAAAAAATTTAATATATACTTTATTCAGCAACGTTTCTAAAATAAACAAGCATCCAAAAATCTTATTCACTTCGCCGAAGGGCATACGGTCTGTTTGTTGTTAATATTCTCTCAAAAACGCCCCCTTACCTATTATGGTAGAGGCGTGTTGTATCATTTGACAAGCTTAATTTCGCTAAGGATTGTTAGCTGTGTACTGTGGTCGAGGCGATATAGTGGTTCACTATGCTCGCTGAGGTCCCGGTTTCGATTTCTGTGAGGGAAATCGCTGATCAGACTTAATAAAGTCGAAACAGTCTGTACGACATTCTACACACCGAGCGATCCTTTGCCGGGATTACACTTGTCAATTTCATTTTCTATAAGAAAAAGTATCGAATTTTATGCGATACATGCGTTGTAAGTGCCTTCAAGTATAAAAAATTTAATATATAATATATATATATATATATATATATATATTATAATAAAATTAACGGTTTTTATTTTAAAAAAAATTTTGACATCTCCAAACGGTCGCAACATATTGCAACATCTTACCGGATGTCAGCCTTGTTCTCAACAAACTTTTAAAAAAGAAAAAAAAAAGAGAGAAATAAGAAATTACAGTTATTCGTCCATTTCATTCATAAAGGAGGAGAAGAAGAAAGAGAGGAAAAAAAAGGAGAGGAAAAGGAAATAAGAAGAGAAATTATAACCACACAAAACATAAGCACGTCATTTCTGAAAATACACTCTGATGATGAAGCTCTTGCTTTGAAATCGATTAGACATATAAAACATCTTTTTGTCTTTATTTTTTACGCATTGTATTGCCTTCGAATTTTATTATTTTATAACATACTCAACAATGCTTCAAGCAAATTACCAATTACATATATATATTACTTCTAAACTCTACCGGTGTGGAAAAACCCCGGAATACTCAGATTTTCAAAATAAATAGATTATAAAAATCATGTTTTTGTATTTATCTGTTGGTCATAATCACTTAATTACATAAAGAGGAGTTGGAGTCGGAGGTGCAGGAAATAAAGGATAAATAGTTGAATTTACATTTATATAGAATTTTATATAGCCCTACTTTAGTCTGTAAAGTTATACAGTGAACAATACTTCCTGAACCAATTGAACCCAGGTTAATCTTTTGGTCACGTGATGCATCATGACGACCAAGATTTTAAGTAATTACGACCATACGCGTGTTTTTGTTTTTTTATAACCGGCACTTATCTAACAATAAAGAAAACCCCGAGAAACTTAAAATTTTGAGTTGGGTGATTTTGGGTCGCGAAAATATAAAATCAATGGCCTTGGTAATTGCCATTTTTTTTTTTGTCTCTGCGATTTTCAAACGAAGAATTTTCTGATTTTAATTGAATAATAATGAATACTCAGAAACGAAGATTTTGCAACTTCTGTAATTATTTTTTTCTTTTCCTGAACTTTCTATGGCAAAACTTTTTTTAATTCCAATTTTTTAACAATTTAAACATCAAGTTTTAAATTCTCAATATTAACAGATATTAGATTTTTTTCTGGAAAATTGATAAAACTTTAATTAGTAAACTAGCGGGACCCGTGGAATTTCCACGAAACAAAACAAAAATCAGGAAAAAATATCTTCCATAATTCATAAGTTCAATATTACAAATAAATTCATTTTAATTTTACGTTGGGCATTTAAGCGACACAAGACCATTTGGAATTTTTCATTTTTTTTTAATTCGGGGAAATAAATGGGAAAAAATAAGAAATATGAGAAGAAGCACCAGATAATCTGAATTCACATTTTTGTATTGCATCTCGGATGGTTTAGACGGTCTCAATTTTAATCAGAGGGTGTTGCAGGATGATAACGAACGGAAGGTTTAGGAACAAGCGTATTAAAATATAAATACTTCATATGATTAGATAATTCTTAATTTTGACTTTATTCATTTAAAAATTGTGACGTTAATTATTTTTAGTGTGCAAGAAGAGTGCCATCGTAATTTTCATTATACTTTGTGCATCAAATAGGTTTTCAAAGTATGTGGCAAGCCACAAAAGAACGGACGGAAAATCTATCTATCTACCTATTTTATATATGATTTCATATATAAAAATGGTGACTTACCGGTGAAATTGGTCACAATGGTTAGTTGATACAAGTTTCACAACCATAAGACAGGGATATAACAAATATAAAGTGCTCAATTCGTGAGTAGAGCAAATTAAACCACTAAATACACGCGTACAATCGGCTGGGATTAATCAATATCTTGATTAATTCAGTGGATTTAACCCTGACGATCCTTATGGTGAAACTTGAGTAGGTTATTCCTGTGTATACCATTATAATGAAACATATATATATATATATATATATATATATATATATATATATGAGAGTAAAATGAGAAAATTAATCCGACAGTATGTGGAAAAAAGTGTCGAACAAATACGGGATGTTACAATGAATGGAATTTATTAGTTGAGTATCGATTTCGAACATTTCGGTTTATAAAGAAAACTTATCCAGGACAACACACACACACACAACACACACACACACACACACACACCACACACACACATACACACACACACACACACACACACACACATATATATATATATATATATATATATATATATATAAGAGGTAGATAAAAAGATACAGACTTTATTGTCTGAGCACAGCTTAGATCTGTGTGGTCAAGTAGAGAGCTGATTGTAGGTTTGATGCTAAACCTCAGACGCAAAAACGATCTTACTCGTCTAGCGCTAGTGGAAAGGAGATAAACTTCTTTCCTGGCTTATACATACAATAGGACACTCCACCGACATTACTTTACTTACCACTAGAATCTCGCAGATCCATTATTACTGAATCGTGAATTGGATATATGTACATATACATATACATATACATAATTATTCACCTCTTGACGGCCTCAACGCATTCAAAACGGGACCCCTTGATGAGCCTCTTCAGCTTGGGAAATGCACGGGAACGAACGATAGTTGTGGCAGGACAAATCGTGAGTTTTTTTTCTTTTTCCCAAGCTGAAGGGGCTTATCAAGGGGACCCGTTTTTAATGCGTTAAGGCCATCAAGAGGTCCATAACGACGGAGATATACCAGAAGAATCTTTCTTGCAGGACAGAGAAGCGTGACAGAGAAGGATTGGGAAGTGTGTTAAGTATCTGGCCGCCATCCTTGGCCAGTTGTAAAGAACTTAAAGTAAATAAGTAAGTAAGTCCTGAATTATAGAATCCTTTGGTAAGTGAATAAGTCCTGTGATATAGAATCCTTTGGTAAGTGAATAAGTCCTAAGTTTTGGAATCCTAGGTAGTGTCAAAAAGTTCCAGCGATATATGATCCGTCGTCCATGAAGATCCAAGTGGTTGTGAGTACCTAAGATTAAAATCAGCCAGTATAAATAATAATATCTGCAGCAGAGCACTGCCAGTGATTGGACAATAGGTTGGTCACATGTTTATCGGCGAGTCTATGAGTAGAAGTGGGCCTTTGTCACACGCCTTATATCTTAAAAATTCCAACAAAGTGCATTAGATGCAAGAGGAGACTACTTTGCAGAAGAAAACATTTAGTTTATTTGGATCTTAAATGAATTGTTTGAGACAACAGTCTCATTACTTTTCAGACACACCTCGTAGACTGCCTGCGCAACCTTAAGATACCCCTCCCCACCCAAATCATATGTATTATACACATCTAAGCCATGCGTCTTACGTATAAGAAAAGAGGAGAATGATTTCAGTATATCGAATTCCCTCCTGGTCGTTCAGCCCGTTCACCTGATTGATGGCAAAGACTATTTATGCCGCATCTACCTTTAGCCCGGACTGATGGCATCCATTTATCATTGTCGGCACCTCATCATCGATGACCTCAACCAGTAATCTATTTACCTGCTTCGCCATTGCAGGCACAGATCCTGAAGCTTGGTTGCAAAAACACTGCTGAAGTAATCTTATTTCCTGACCACTGACATAATGTTGTTGGCATCCTTCCGTATGCGAAAGACGATGGCGTAGTGTTCAATCTTTTTTTAAAACAAGAATTCATTGTTCATTGCTGTCTAGATTACGACGACCTTATTTTCAATGCTTTTTATCTATCACATATTGTTCATAAGTAATATAGGAGGCGTTTTTGTGGAATGGTTACGAAAGGAAATTTCCACCCTAGGCGTCTTCGACGTATTCTGCACATCCGCTGGCAGGATAAAGTGTCCAACACAGACGTGTTGGATTGCGCCAACATGTACAACATCGTCTCCATCCCCTGCGAGAGGCGTCATCGCTGGCTTGGGTATGTCAACAGGGTGGAAAATGGTCGTATCCCAAAAGATCTTTTGTATGGCGAATTAGTAAAAGGCTCCCGATCGCTTGGTAGACCACGCCTATGCTTTAAAGATGTCTGTGGGAGAGACATGAGGATATGTCACATTGACACAAACACATGGGAGGTAGATACAGAAATGCAAACGTCCTGGTTAAGCAAGGCACGAATATACAGAGCACCTGAATATTGTAGAATACACCCATGCAAAGAGGTAAAATCCGTCCAATGTGTCACCTGTTGGTTCTAGGTGATGACCAGTGATGCTTAAGGATGGAATCCTGTTGGCTCAGCAGTCCATAACATGCAACACTCAACTTTGGCCCTTTGGTACTGTTCTATATGTTTTTTTTTAATTCTGTTAACTTTTCGGACCATATGACCTGTAGGCACCCCTTTTTGATCTCGATTAAGAAAGGACATGTTTTTCATTTACGCCGTCAATATCCGGTTCTTTGTTAGGGGTTATAGTTAGGGATTATGGTTAGGGGTTAGGGTTAGGGGTTAGTTTTATAATTAAAAAAAAATCTAAAAATCATCTGTTAAAACAATCGGATATTGACGGTGTAAATGAAAAACATGTCCTTTCTTAATCGAGATCAAAAAGGGGTGCCTAAAGGTCATATGGTCCAACTTTTCTAGATATTGTCTTTCTATAAAGTTGTTTTTTTTAATGTATTGTTATTCTATACATTGTCGTGCTATTCATTTTCTATAGGCTGTTATTTAATACACTGTACTATCAACTCTTGTTCAGCGTATCGTTCCGCGACGCACTGTTCTGTGCATTTTCAATTCTACACGCAAGAAGACAAGTCAAAAAAATAAATGAGTTTGGCTAATGTAAAGACATCACTTGCGAAACAGTTCAGCGTTAACGGAAGGCGATATTTTCTTCGACATTATAAACGTCTGTCTTACGGCATTAGTAATAGTGTTACTATAATAATCTGGTTCCTGATTGGTCTAGCAACACTAACGCGGCCATCGGCAGGTGCCAAAAATTCACTAATGAGTTGAGCCACGCCTTGCCACACCCACTCAACAATCTGTTCGTTCTTTGTTCTTTTCGAACTTTTGACAGGAAACCTCTTTAGTAAGCAACACTGGGGAATAAATTAGAATGCATTTTCCAGTTATAGAATCGGGAGATTCTCGTATATTTAATGACTCAAAGAAAGAAGAATAATGAATGGATTTACTTCTTTCTTTCTTTCTTTCTTTCTTTCTTTCTTTCTTTCCTTCTTTCTTTCCGTCTTTCTTTTTTTCTTTCCTTCTTTGTCTGGTAGCTTTTCTTTTCTTTTCTTCTTCTTTCTGTCATTTTCTTCTTTGTGTGTTTCTTTCTTCCCCCCCCTTCTTTCTTTCTTTCTTTCTTTCTTTCTTTCTTTCCTTCTTCCTTTCCTTCTTTTTTCTTTCTTTCTTTAACTTATTTTATTTTCCCCTTCTTCTTTTTTTGATTTTCTTCTTTGTCTG
>CM042142.1:117537239-117542239 GCA_023376005.1 Doryteuthis pealeii
GTGAAAAGTCTTGCTATGGAACTGCGAGACAGACAACTCGAAATCTTGTGAAGAAGTGAAAAAGTCTTGCTATGGAACTGCGAGGACAGACAACTCGAAATCTTGTGAAGGAGTCAGAAAGTCTTGCGATGGAGCTGTGAGGAATTTGGCAAAACTTTCTAAAGATTGATGAAGGTGTCACAAAGAGACGAAAGGCGAGACAAGATGAAAGGAAAAATTATCGCCATCCTATCGGGCTCAGTGAAGCAAAACACATAGTTTATTGTGTGTTGTTTGTTTATTTGCTTGTTTGTCTGTCTGTTTATTTGTATGTTTGTTTGTTTTGATATAAGAAATAACAAAGTACATGAACTGTTCAAAAATAAACTCTACCCAGACAGTCAAACAAAGAAAGGTAAGTTATATACACATAAAAACTTATTCTACACATAAAAACTTATTCTATGAGAAATACTGATATGAATTACCATCCATTAATCCTCTCTCTCTCTCTCTCTCTCTCTCACTTTCTCTCTNTGTGTTAGTATTGCATGTATAATTTCATTAACTAGTTAAAAAAAAATAATATTTTTCAACATTAAATGTATAGATACTTTGGTTTTTTTTGTTTTTTTTTTAAAGCAATACGTATTTAAAAAAATCTCTAATCCCCTAAAACCGTACCCAATTCGCCAAATGTTAACTGCATAGACTGTAGTTAAACTGTCATTGCGTACCACCAAAAAACTTTCCGTTTTTAATTCCGACCTAATCAGCCCTGACTCCCATCCCAAAAAGGATACCTCGGCATTCGAACTTAAGGCCGCAACTGAGTGTGGTCGTTCTATTCCTAGCCGGGGCATGTTGCGACTATGCCCGTCATAAAGCTGAGTCTAAACATACCTCTGCCTTTGTCTCTTTCTCTTTCGTTCCTTTTTGTTTCCTAAGTACATTTCAAGCGACCAAGCACACAAGAATTAAGAACAGTTTTTATAGGGACAAGATACAAAATCCAACAAATAACTAGCACCCATTGAAATCTCTCCCTATATTTCACTTACATTTTGGCACCATGAAGCTTGAACTATTATGGTAGGCGATAGCGTCGAATTTTAAAACAGTAACGTCTCCCACTGGGCAAAAGCTGCTAATATAATATAAATAATTATCCACAAAAATATTTTCTTCCAACTTGCCTTCGTTTGAGAAATATATTTCAATCTTCTAAAGTTTATCTCTTTACAGCTAATCATTAGGTAAACGGCAGCATATCAGAAGTGTCGTCGTGATATGGCATATTCATATATTCCAATTTGAATTCTTGTTATGATATTTTAATTCGTTTCGTTCACAACGACCAGTCTTTTTCTGTTTTGAAATCATTGAAATTGCTATTTTCTCTAATTCAATTTCTAGCTATTTTGCGGAAACGAGGATTTTACGTGCATTTTAGTAGACAATATTTGATGGCTATTTTCCTCAAACAAGGGTACAAGTAAGAGAATAGATTTTTGGTATCTTATTTATTATACAACACACAACTATCGTATCCTGGACAATTTATATTTTAAAAAAGTGAAAAATCGACCTCCCTACTTTATGGGCCCCGCCAGAAAATGAAATATGAACATTACAGAAACATTTTGAAGCCATAGTGAAATGGGTATTAGAGCATAGCTTTAGGTCATAAGTATTAAATACATTGGGCTTATGATTCTAACAATGAAGAAGCCTTGTTCTAATAACAAGAACTTATAAGAAATCCTATGTATGCATTAACATAGCTTCTGTGGAAGAGATATTACTACTAGGTAGTGAATTTTCTACTGGCTTTAGAGACTTAATGTTGAATGTGGATTATCCGTTATATAGAAATCAGATCGTCACCGACAAGGTTAAAAGCGACCAATTCTACCAGGCCGTAGGTTGGTTATGCTACTGAGGCTGCACCACTTTGACATTCACAGGCGCCTGGAGAAATAGGCTAGAATGGGAGCTGCCACAGAATGCTAACGTACATCTTGAGAAATCCTGGAAACAGCACCTGCAGAGAGTGACTGTACGGCCACCCCCCTATTCACAACTATCCAAGTAAGACGAGCAAGACATGCTGAGAAGTATATTTTACTGATATTTTGGAGTAGAATAATTTATCATCCGAGAGTGTTTCCCCCTTTGTTATGTTAGATTTAGGGTAATCATTTAGGTAAAAAGCAGCATATTCATATTTTTATTTACAATTCTTGTTATGATATTTTATTCCTTTCGTTTAAAACGACAGACTTTCTGTTTTGAATATTTGAAATTGCTATATTTTTAATCAATTTCTAGGCTAAATTTGTTGGATCCATTAAAATGGATCTGGAAATTACTCTCATTTAAGTCTCAAAAAGGACCGTTTTTGGGGGAGGGTTCTTACGCATATTCAGGGAATACAGTCAACAATATTCTAGCCCACTGACAGGGTGGTGTGTGGTGTAGAGAGAGAACCTAACGGAGTAAAGGTCGTCGTACTAGGCAAGTAGAAATCGACGTTGGGGATTATAAGCTCAACGGACAGTGAAGTGGGGGGGTAATATATTGAGGGTGAAGGGGGGTGTTCGTCGCCACGAAAAGAGAGGTCACCGGGGGGCGGGGGGAGGGGTTAGGACAAACATGAGGCAAGCATAGCGAGCAGACAATCTTGCACTACGCATTCATTACCGACGACATTACCAACAACAACGACAAGATGGATGGATGGTGGAATGGATGGAAACAACTCATAAGATGGCGGGATATGATGATGAGGAGGGGGCGGGGATTTACAAGGGTAGTGAGTGTGGGGGTGTCAAGAGGGAAATGGTTCTGTATTTCACACTACGGAGCAAACGAGGATGGAGGCTGGAAATATTAGAAATGTAAATTGGGTTATTCTATAAGTTAACATAAACAAGGGTGACCACTCTCGACTAATAATTATATATATTTATTCTCCTATTAACTACCCTAACCTAAACCGTAACGCTTACCCCGTTTCTTTTTTCTCTTGTAGATCACATAATAATAAATAATTTATCAGTCAAGAGTGGTTCCCTTTTTTATTTAGACTATAGGAAATAACCTAAACTGTAATGTTGGAGTCTTAACCTTTCCCGATTAATTCTTTTTTTTAACGTTTTTTATTTATTTTAGAGTTTTTAATTTTGAGTCTGGAATTGATACTTTGCATGCATATTTAATATTCCAAAGTTCGTTGAATAAATCCATGGGTATTTATAGACTCTCAATCATTATCCATCTCTTGTAAGTCGATAAACAAACTTTGGTAAGTACTGTTCCTAAGTCTTTCTTCATACGAAAGGGTTTTAAATATCTCCTACTTAGTAGCTTCCTCTGAACTAAACCAATAACAATTCAAATGAGGTTTACCAATGCAATAGATAAATTTTTTCAGCATTTCTTTATCCATGTATTCATATGACCTTCGTATTAATCATAATATCTGTTGCTTTATTTACTTGTATTTCTGGTTGGAAGTTCTAAATTCAGGCATATATATATTGACTTTGTCGTTAATATGTTTTTTATTTTCGAGGTTTCCATCCAAGACATACGATACACACAAACTGCCCTTTCATATATGTATAGACAAATATACATACATACACACACTGCCCTTTATATATGTATAGACGATATAGACATCACAAACTGCATTTTATATATGTATAGACGGACATACATACACACAAATGCCCTTTATTATATGTATAGCGGACAACATACAAACAACTCCCTTTATATATTATAGAAAGACTACATACAGACACACACACTGCCTTTATATATGTATAGACGGACATTACATTACACAAACTGCATTTATATATGTATTGACGAAATATACAACACACAACTGCACTTTAATATGATACGACGGACATACATAACACAACTGCCCTTATATATGTATAGACGACATACATTAACAACTGCCCTTTATATATGATAGAAGACGGACCATACATACACACAACTGCTTTATATTGTATAAAGACGGACATACATACACAACAACTCGTCCTTTATATATGTATGAAGAGGACATACATAACCCACAAGCCCTTTATATATCAAGACGCGACGCATACATACACACAACTGCCCTTTATATTATCTATAGACGGACATACATACACACAACTGACTTATATGTATTTATAGATAGTATTTCCAGTCAACGAAGCCAACAAACACATTTTCAAACGCCATAAATTCTTAACCCTTAAAGTTTTTCCATTATTTTATAATATTCGATTATGTTTGATGTTTTTTGAAAGTCTAATTACTAATTCCCTCTGCAATTCTATAAAAACAGTTTTGGGTAAAAATCGGATTAGTGAATATTTCTACTTTGTTAATCTATTGTCTATGACTTTAATTTTCGCACTGTGAATAATTAAAATGACTTTATTAAATATTTAAACATAAAATTCATATCAGAATCCATCCATCTCCTATCTATCTATCTATCTATCTATCTTACCTACCAAATTATCTATCTATCTATCTGCTATCTATCCCTGTGTCCAGATCTATTATCCATCTATAACATTACCACACACACACACACACACACAGCAACACACACACAATATATATATATAGGTGTTTAATGTTATTCCGAGATTAATATAAACGATTCCATTTGAGGGGGTGCGTGTATATACAGTTAGAAAGAGCGATCGGGTGAGGTGAGGGAGAGAGGGGGTTATACTACGGAAATGATTCAGATATACTATAAGTAGTTTTCGCTTAGTAGCTCATCAGGGCAAAGATCTGACTCTTATATATATATTAATTATATATATATATATAATATATGGGAAAGAGAGAGAACAACTGTCTCAATAATAGATTCAATAATTAATTTCAATGGTTAATTAAATGTATAGCAATTTGGGTTTTTTGTTGTTAATCCCCTAAAACCGTAACCCAATTCGCAAAATGTTAATTCATAGACTGTAGTTAAACTGTCA
>CM042142.1:117549739-117559739 GCA_023376005.1 Doryteuthis pealeii
GCGTAATGGCAATAAATTACCCCAACAAGGGTTGACATGCCGTAAAATCCAACAAAGCCAAACTGAAGCAAACCTTACTAGGTTTTTTCGGGGTTGCTGTTAAATATCCCACCTCCCCTAGGCCGGGATGTTCATTCAGATCTGACACTAATAGGTATTACCACTTCGGTGGAAATTGGAGTAATGGCAATAAATAAACCCAACAAGGGTTGACATGCCGTAAATCCAACAAGGCCAAACTATAGCAAACCTTACTAGGTTTTTTCGGGTTGCTGTTAAATATCCACCCTCCCCTAGGCCGGATGTTTCGTTCAGATCTGTCTTCTTGGATGATCGTCACTCATCTATTTCCCGTTTCAGTACATCACAAATGCTCTGCTGGTTTTAAATCCGGTGACACACGAAGCCAAATCGAGTAATTTTACCTTTTTCTACTTTTTCGGGAAACTTATCGGTTTCGAGTTCTATTAGATCATTGTCATGATCAAGCTCAGATCTTCTTTCCAAACGTTTGAGTGAAGGCAACATGTTTTTTTATTTTCCCACGATTAGCAGTAGACTTTAAACATTAATGGTTCCGTCAGGGAAATGCAGCTCACCAGTGTCACCTGAGCTCATATGTAAAATTGGCCTCGGTTTCAACACCTGACAAGAGGTCAGAGGTTAGATTATTTCCGGTGTGAAGGTCTGGGAATAAAACATTGAAACTGGCTGGAATTATCTGTGGCTGCACGGAGCATGATCGATTAATACTATGTTGGGGATAATTCCATTTGGTTTGGTTTTGTTTGGTTTTACGGTATATCAACCTCAGTGGGTCATTTAATGCCGATAACGTTTTGAAATAAATCAATTCTTAATGGATAATACATTTATTTTTATAAATACATTTTTTCTATTTAAACCATAGATGGGACCCTAACAGGTACTGCTACTCCGGGTCAGAGTGGACCAGAGAGCAATGGTGATGAAGGGGTGCTCCACATTCCCCAAACCTCCAAAACTGGAACCTCACCATCAGATAGAGTTTAACGTCATTCCCAGGCCATGTAGACCCTCAGTCACCACCTTCTAGCACCCCTATCATAAAAAGGGGTTGGGGCTTGCCATAAGGGCAATAGGGTTGTGAAAATCATATAGGTGCTAGGGCTTGACGTGACCAGCCGATTGATCGGAGGGGGCCTCTCCGACCGCCTGTCTATCCCAAGATATAGCCAAAGTGGAGTATTGCAAGTCATGAACTGCTCATCCACCTAGGTTCTATCATTAAGTATCACGGGTCCCCACCCACGGCCAACAGGTGGCCCCATTGAGGGAGTCTCATTCCCCTGCAGAGGTGCAATCGGCGCATTCTAACGCCCCACCGACAGGGCGGCGGTCGGGTTGGAAAAAATTCTATTTGGGATCAAAGAGTTAAAGGCCTGAAATATATTGAATTTATATTTCAAACTTGTAAACCAATATAAATAGATAAAAATAAAAAAATTAAAATTTTCTTTGACCAACTAGATCTCTTTGAAAATTTGTATTAGAAAAAAATATTGAAATCATATAATTGTAAAATTTTTTCGTAAAAATAATTTTTACTTGAAGCTGTGATTGTTTACAAATTATTATGATTACTAGCAATTATTTAAGTTTTAATATAATTAAATATCATATTGAATATATATATATATTTGGAGGCGCGTGGGCTAGTGGTTAGAGTCATGGAAAATGAACTCGTCGATTCGAGTTCAATTCCTAGACGAAGGTGTTGGTATTTCACATAGCGCTAATACTCTTCGGAAAGGAATGAATCCATATATTCTCCCTCCAGCTATGGGTTAAATAGTTGGGCAGACTGGGCACTTCAGCCTTGGGTAGGTAACCAGTCTAGAAGAAGGATAACTCTGAATTCAAAATTCCTGAGGTCGGTCGTTGATTGGGTTTGTGGCATTCCTTGATGCACCAATTCTTTCCTATCGACTGTGCCAAAAAGTGTGGATGGTCCAACACAAGCCTTCACCACTATAAACAAATCCCTGTGTGGATGTTCATTGTATGAACACTCATACGTCGATCGACGGAAGAGTCCATCATATATATGTATATATATATATATATTTATATATCAAAAGCGTTTAAAAATCTAAAGGGTAAATATTGCTCTACATATAACCAATTTATAAATTATCATACATTGAGCTCTCTTAGGCATTTGTAAAGTTCCTTGGATAAATCTATTTGAGCATCAACATGAGCATGCATTGTGGATGTACAGGAGATATTGATGATCCCAAATAGAAAGTTTTAAAATGTATTTTTGTTTGTTTATTTAAATAAATAGATAAATAGATATGAAAAGAGTAGGAGAGGAGGTCTCTAACTAACAAGAAGAGAAACCCCTTTGGTTGGAATTCAGAGTTATCCTTCTCCTAGACTGGTTGCTATACTAAGGTTAAAGAGTTCTACTATATACCTATAGCTGGGAGAAGAATAGTTGGATTCATACATTTCCCAAAGGTATTAACGCTATGAGAAATGCAAACAGCCGCTTCCAGGATTTGAACTCGTTGTGCCGCGTCTATTTCCTACGATAGTAATACCACACGCTTCTATAGTTTAGTTTTATGGCATATCAACACTTGTGGGTTATTTAATGCTAAATCTTTTTGAGAGTGTATGATTTCTAAGCGAATATATTGTTAAGTATTAAATTTATCAATTATCTTATTTATCAAGTATGTAGTTCGGTTCTATTCTAAAGCAAGTCAACCCTTGGGTCATTCCATGCCTAAGATACTTGTTCCATTCTTATTCAACTTTTTTCAAACTCATCTTAACCGATATATGAGACTCTAAAAGAAATAACCACTCCAGGTCAGAGTAGACTTCTGTAACTGAACTACATAAAAACAAATAGTGGCTTTTTTCAATAGGTATTTCATTTTCTTTTCTTTTGAATATCTGTGATGTGGCAGAGCGTGTAAGATTTTAAATTGTCCTTTCTTTTTCTTTTTTTTCCTAATTACTATTTTACTTTTAAAATGTTTTTAGGCCAATAAACTACCTTTTAAGTAGTGTCTTATTTCATTTTTGAAATTTTTCTTCTCTCTGTACTCGCCTTCATTTATTCATATTCTCATCATGTGTATTGTTTACTTTTGTGTTCGTCTTTTTTTTCTTCGTTTGTTTTACAGAATAAAAAGAAATTTGTAGGAAATATGTTCATTCTTTAAGCCATCATTAAATATCCTCGTAAACAGATGTATTTAACTCATAGACGAGAACCAAATGCATACTAGCACTCCGGGTCACTATTAAGGTTAAAACGTATTCATCAAAGATGAAGTGACATGGTTATGACATTAAACTTCATCTGTTGGACAGGATTAAATTCTAGAGACACTTTTATTGCATTTACTTCGATCCCGGAGTGGTTGTTGCTGTTACAATCTGTTTGGCCATCCTGTAGGTCTTAAGCCAGAGCGCTTGTCCAGTGGAATTGGATCCTTGGTAAATCCATTGGTAAAGAGTCTTGAGCATTGGTAATCGTCTGGTAATCCTGAGTATTGTAAGTCCCTCCTCAATGAGTGCAATTAGAATTATGACCAGTGTGGGGGTTTAAGCAGTGTATCAGGTACGCAGTATGGCTAGTGATTGACCGTAGGAATAAACCACGTGACCTTGTCTAGTCTATAAATCCAGGTGGGGAATTGGAGTACACCTTATATACACAAATATTCCAACAGCTGCAATCAAAATATCTCTATGGACCCTAACAGATACTATGAAATTGATTGTCTGTCTTTCAACCCCTGAAAAATATACTGATTTTTTTCATCGGACCAAAATAAGCCATTATTTTCTCGCGTAAATCTTAAGCGGTTATCTTTGTGTTTCAATGTCTGTTGTGGTTTCCAGCGTGGTTGCCAACCATGTAAACCAGTCTCTGCGTCTTGGTCGGACAAATGGCCGAGAGATATTTCACCGAACGGACATTTCATTGAAGGACATTTCACCTAAAATGCCGATGGGCATTTCACCGAATGGGCATTTCATCGAACAGACATTTTACCAACAGACATTTCAGTAAAGGACATTGTTAGGTTTTTATGGGCCATCCTTTGGCCTTCAAGCAAGGGCGCTTCTCCAGCAGAAATCCTTTGGTAATCCTCTGGTAAAGAATCCTCAGTATTGTAAGTTCCTTCGTCAATGGTTGCAAGTGGACCATGAAAGAATCGGTGTTTAAGTAGTTAATCAGCCAAACATTATGGCTGTTGATTGGCGTCGGAATAAACCACGTGACCTCGGCTAGTCTATAAATTCAGGTGGGGAATTGGAGCAAACATTATATATAAAACACTCCAAAAGACATTTCACCAAAGGACATTTTACCGATAGACATTTCATTGACGGGTATTTCACCGAACAGACATTTTACCGAACGAACATTTTACCAACAGACATTTCACCTAAAAATTGACCTAATGTTGATCTAAAGTGTCACTTATTTTTTCTTTTAAAACAGAGAAGTTTAAATATTACCTAGATGTGCACAATCCTCGGACATAAATCCCATTGAAAATTTGTGGGTATTTTTCAAAACGAATATTAAAAGATATTCGATAAAAAAATGAGTTATTAATAGTATAGCTTGAATAGAAAAAAAATCCAAAACAACTATTTGAGATACTATTTCTCTGAATGTTTCAGATGAGGCTTGATGACTATTATTATCTGCGTCATTCGGACTATTGTCCTCATCTTCATTGTTATCTGTACAACATTTCGGCCGATATGCCCTCCGGCCTTCTTCAGGTATTTCTTGTCGAACTTGGGAACCTTCTCGGACTCGGAAACCTTCTTTTCGGACTCGGGAATCTTCTTGTCGCAATCGGAAGCCATCACGGAACTTTGAACCTAACCCTTTATTCAGTCCATGGGGGTATCCTGTTCTTATTCCGCTAATCATAGCTGGGGTACAGGCGTTAAGCTGTGTTAATTATTATTCTATGTTAATGTCGCCCTTGACCAGGTTTGAACCTGCAGTCCAGAGATAACTGTCACTTAGAACTGTCTTAACCTAACTCCTTTATCCACAAGGCCATGTTTCCATTTGGGTACAATGAAGATGAGGACAATAGTCCGAATAACGCAGATAATACTAACTATTAGAGAATTCAATCTTGAGTATGAAAATTTAATTTTGAGTACGTAAATTATATGGTGCAAAAAGAAATTATATTGATTATTAAAAAATAATTATTTACAATTTAAATTTTGTCTATTTTAATTAAAAATTACAAAAATAATTATAAAACTTTTTCAATTAAATATTAGCCTTTTAATTTCCTTATGTAAAGTTTTATTTTATATAAAAATATTCTGTAATATTAAGCAAATAATCAATCTAAATTCTAAATTTAAATTCAAAACAAACGAAAAATCTGGGAAAAACCAGGTAGTGTAATGGTTAGAATCCCCGACTGCCAGCCTGACAGTTAGGGTTCGAGTCACACACAGTGCAGTCTTCCTTTCTATAACTCTGCTGATGAAGGCATAATAAACCGAAATGTACATACAGAGATTGACTTTTTCTCGATTTGTTTAGCCTTAAGTTTGAACAGATATGCCCGCCTAATTCATTAATTATCAATTAATTAACTTTCAAAATTAGGTATGACTTCAATTAAGCACATACTCTCCCAATAATTTAAATATAATTTAAAATTCTGTTCATCTCTCTCTCTCTCTCTCTCTCTCTCTCTATATATATATATATATATTATATATATATATATATATATATATAATATAAAAGTAAAGTCGACGGCGGCCTAAAGTCGGTATCAGCCAGTCAGCGAGGAGTCTATCCCTTTTCAATAGCGCTAGAACCAAGGAGATGTTTTAGCATCTGAGATGAAGCGCCACACCTACCATCAGCTCCTTACTTTACCGCACAGATCCCTGTGCTACACATACGCTGAGTTTGCAGACCGGTATCGAACTAGGAACCTTGTGGTTTATATATATATATATATATATGTATAATATAATATAATATATATATATATATACCGGTCACCAACTCAGCGTATATATATATATATATATATATATATATATATTATATGTATGTATATATAAAATCTCAGTTCGTCTACTAAAGCCTTGAAAAAGGGTGGAAGCCACACGAAATATTGGATGTAATAAAACAGACCAAAGGAAAAACAGCATTCATCTATTAGAATTTTTTGTTCTCTTTATTGATGTATCAAATATCACTAAAAATGTTCCCAAGAACTAACTAGTCTCTTCATTTCTATCTTTGTTTTAAATTTAAATGTGTTTTCGTTCAAGTGTGCACATTTTCTATCTGTCTATCCCTCTGAGTCTGTTTGTAACGTAATTAAATGGTCTATAGACAATTTAAATCGAAAAGAAAACGGTAATCCTCTTTCTGTGTAAAGAGAGAAAAAGAAAAGAAAAAAAGAAAAGAGAGTTGTTTGCAGGCTAAGATTCTAAGCCCTCAAATGTATGTCAGCCAGTGACCGTTCAATGACCCCTGAACTAGAAAAAACAAACAAACGGAAGTCCCAAATATTCTACATAAGAGTGGAACCGGATATGTCCCATCCCTCACCCTGGGATCACAAGCGAAAGTAAGAGGACTCATCCTCTTTTGCTGGATGTCTCACAATGATACGCACTTCGAGTTTTCACTTCTTCGTCTCTGGAATAATGCTTACCTCTGAAGCCCTCTTTCATGGGACCGAAGAGATGATAGTCTGAAGGGGCTAAATCTGGTGAGTATGGAGGATGGGAAATCTGTAGTGAAGAAGTGGCTCAAAGTACAGACAACAGAATTTTACGGGGAAGGGATACATGCTCTCATCTGAAGGTGGGACATTGCTATTGAGGGAAACGGTGACTATGTGGAGAAGTAGGGATGTGATCCATTGTAGCGTAATTATGGTCCACTGAGAATTTGGGGATTGACCGGGAGAGAGGAAGAAGTAATAAGAACAAACAAGGGTTAGGATTTGGAAGAGTAAACACTAGGTGGGGGTGCCAGTTATTTGAGCGAAGAATGACCCCGGAAATAGATATTGAGAATAAAACCGGAAGTTTCGGGCTTTGACCGGAAGCGGATGTGACGCCCGAACGAGAAACGGGAGAGAATATCTGTCTCTTTTTTTGGCTGGACTCTGGTGAGAGCAGACGTGTCTGCCGGTCCCCTGTATTGGGTTTGGGACAGCAGTATGATACAATATGAGAAGATATAATAATTTGACCGTACCCTCTCTTTCTTTCTCTCTATCTTTTCTTCTCTATGAAAAAGAACCCACGTTTGTCCAAGTAATAAACATTCCTAGTGACTATATAACCTGCGTGTGTTATTTCTGAACTAACGACTACTAGTACTACTAACGGCGACTACCACTACTACAACTATGCGACACATATCTCCCCGTTACACCACAGAGGACCAGCTTCATTTTGATGTATGATAAATGTTCCTGTGTTGGTAATTATACCTGTCATAAACAGAATGACATTACTTTTTGACTCACCCTCGTATATGTATTAATACGGTTGTTCCTTAATCTTTCGACCGTTATCATACTGCAACACCCTCTGGTCAACACCTTCTGGTTAGGAATGAAACTGTCCAAAGTTGAAATGCAAGAATATAAATCCTAATTATTTGGTGTCGTTTAATCACCGTATTCTTATTTCTTGTGAGTGTCGTCACCTCAGTTAAATAATGGACCATTCCGTTTTTATTATAAAGAAAGGGAAGAAAATGACATGCTACACAGAAAAATATTATTAGAAATAAAGAACGAGTAGGGGGAATGTATATAGATGGAGCGATAACGCTAATCTGTTTCAATTAAACTTAATGAAAGAAGGAAAGAAAGGAAAAGAAAAGATGTGTGTGTGTTGTGTGTGTGTGTGTGTGTGTGTGTGTGTGTGTGTGAGAGAGAGAGAGAGAGAGAGAGAGAGAGAGAGAAGAGAGAGAGAGAGAGAGAGAGAGAGAGCGTTAAATCAAGGTTATTATACTTTTTTACATATTGAACCCACCATATAGTTTACACACGAACTAGAATCTAATAACTCCTTAAATTTTTTAGACGTCCTACTCACAAAAAACAACACCAAACTTGAATTCAAAGTCCAACACAAACCCACTGCCCCAAAAAAAGGACCACCTACACTACTACTCACATTGACACCCACACCAAAAGAAGTATTATCATAAGATTTTACCTCAGAGCCCTCCGCTTCTGTACACCAAAACACTTGAACGATGAATTCACTTACATAGAAAACACCTTCGAAAACCTCTCAAATCATTTACACAATACGCTAAGGCCAAAGCCCTTAAAATCCATAGCAAAAAACAATCCCAAACCACCACCAACACACCTATATAAATCCAACCCCCCACATAGATACGTAATTCTACCTAACAATTATACACACAGCACCATAAATAAAAATAACCCTTAAGTAAACATATCAAACGTTATGATAATTAAATTATCATACTGTGGTATATCCAGATGTCCTGCTAATAAATTATTAAATTATTTCCAGTTCATGGCTATTTAGAGATCTTAAATGGATTCCTGGTGAAACTTTGACCCATAAACATGTGCCAAGTGTATGGTTTATCATATTTTCTGACAAATTTGCAATGTTCAATCCAAATGTAGAAAACATTCAAGGTCATAACGAGTCATAATATCAAGTTTATTGCAAGGACTCTCTCGTATACAAGGGAAGGGTACTAAACATAGTTGATCCCACTTGGAATTCTCCTTTAAGGGAGACTCAAATATCAGGGAGTAATTATACCCCTCCCCTTTTAGTTCACTCATGAAGGTGTCAAAAACACAGAGAGAGAGAGAGAGAGAGAGAGGAGAGAGAGAGAGAGAGAGAGAGAGAAAGAGAACAGACAGACAGTGTGTGAGTGTGAGTGTGTGTGTGTGTGTGTCGAGGCAATTGGTAATGGTAGCTTCATCTAGCTAATGTCTTGCAGGATACTATCACTCTGACTCGAAGCCTACGTTGGCTGGTCACGTCAGGAGGTGGACAAAGGTCGCATCCCCAAAGACCTACTGTATGGTGAATTAGCAGAGGTCACCCGACCAGTATGGAGACGACGCTACCACTTTAAAGATGTCTGCAAGAGAGAGATCAAGACATGCCACATTAACACCAACACATAGGAGGCTTGTGCAGAAGACCGTGCGACCTAGCGCCTCCTCGTTAAACAAGGAACGAAAAGAAGTGAAAAAGAGAGGAAAGAAGCCGCCGCAGAAAAGAGAGTCATAAGGCAGGAGAGACAACAGCAACTCCAGCAAGCATCACTGTTTGTTTGCAGTCACTGCACCAGAGACTGTCATTCAAAAATTAATCTGTTCAGCCACTCACGCAGTTGCAGTTAAAAATGGACACTACGCCATCGTTTTTAGAAGACGGAAGGATGCCAACGACTCAAAGTGGTAGTGCTATGTGTTTAATAGAAGTGGTAGTGCTGTGTTTAAGAAAATTGAATTTAAAAAAAAGATTGAATACCCAACAAGAATGAATAAAACAAAAACGTCTATGGCTTAAAATAACCCAATAAGGATTGGCATGCCCTCAAATCCAATCAAACAACCAGCCAGCCAACCAACCAGATACTATCATTACGATAGACATCACAAACCTGTCCTTCGGGACGGGGGTCCGATGTGCTTCGGCCACTGGACCGGTGTGTTAAATTAATAGCGTCGATCCCAGAGGGCTATCCCCCCAGGCAATACATGCCCCCTTGATTTAAAGGAGCAGGGCTGGGTTTATTGCCCAGCGCCTGAGGCAACCCCCTTGAGGGGGAATGCCGACGGGATCGACGCATTTTTTTCCACGGGCCACTCATGACTCTCGGCTTGTGGGTGGTCCCACGTAAATTGGGCCTTTGTGCCTGACCTTGTACAAGTGGGGTACGAGGAAAATATACAGA
>CM042142.1:117564739-117576873 GCA_023376005.1 Doryteuthis pealeii
AACCAGGTAGAGGCTGCCTACTTGACTGTCTGGCAAATTACGAAATCAAGTCATCTTTTGACGCTTGAATAACGAGTACTGGCGCCTGACCTAGACACGTTACAATATATATATATATATATATATATATATATATATATATATATATATATATCAGTAGACATTGAAATGCATACCTGCCAGAAAATTTGCACCTGTGCACCCTACTGTCTCACTACCTTCTCTCTTTCTGTCTCTGTCTTTCTGTCTGTCTGTCTGTCTCCCTCCCCGCCCTCCTCTCTCTCTCTATATATATTATATATATATAATATATGTGTGTGTAGGTTGGGTTGTTTTCTTTACATATTAACCATTGTGGATTATAATTCCATCTTTGTAGAAAAACAGTAGTATTACTAAATAAGGGGATTCATACGTCTCCCCCGGAAGTAAGCATAGTACCGCAATTTGAATTCGAACACACTCACTACAATGTCCCAGTCCAGCACGTTAGCCACTATGTCACACAAATCCCACTTTAAAGTTTGAAATCATTAAACAAAATTTAGAAAATTTCCCTAAATCGTAAAATGCATTAAAATGTTTTCTCGTTATTTGGAAAGATTTTATCTGTTTTGATTTCTATTTGTTTCAAAGGGAAAACTGATTATATGTGATCTGTTATCATCTGTTCGAAATCAAATTAATCCGGTAATCTTCAACTTGTTCCTCGTAAATTCCTACAATAAAATAAACTGAACCCTCATTTTATGTCCGTGTTTTTGCAATAAATGTTTTAAATATGTTTGCAATAAATGTTTCTCTGAATGTTTGAGATGAGGCTTGAAGATTAGAATTATCTGCGTTCTTCATTGTTAGTTGTACGACGTTTCGGTCGATATGCCCTCCGGCCTTCTTCAGGTATTTCTTGTCGGACTCGGGAACCTTCTCGGACTCGGGACCTTCTTTTGAACTCGGGACCTTCTTTCGAACTCGGGAACTTTCTTGTATTCGGGAGCCATCACGAACTTTAACCTAACCCTTCATTTATTCCACGGGTGTATCCTGTTCTCACACCTCTAACCATAGCTGGGGTAGGAGTTGTGTTAATTAATTATTTTTCTAACTGCTTTCACTCAGTAACAAGTAACAATGAAGATGGGGACAATAGTCCGAATAACGCAGATAATACCAATGAAAATATATATGTTTGCAATAAATGTTTTTAAATAAAGAAAGTATATTCAGTATTGTAAAATAACGGGCGCAAGAAAAATAAAACATTTATTACAAAAACACAGACATAAAATGAGGGTTCAGTTTATTTTATGGTAGAAATTTAAGAGGAACAAGTTAAGGATTACAATTAATCCTAACTGATCTGACTAATACAGCAACATTAGGATGTAGCGTCGAGGATGGATAGCCATGAATATTCGTGCTGCTAGCGCTACCTGAGAATGATCATTAAAGTAAAATATTCATTAAAGAGAAGTAATACTTTGTCCTTTATTTTTTAATAATGACCATCTGAGAATCCATATAATATATTGGTAAGTACTGGTAGTTTTGTGTAAAACAATATAACAGGTGTGACCAAATTTTCTTTTAAGAGCCACACATGATGAAGCTCAGATATTTGAGATCCACAAGACATGAACAAAATTTTACACAGATACTAAATACGTGTAGTAAAAAGACAGGCACGATTTTCATTAGAACATTTCAACAATACATAATTTACACACTCATATATATATATATATATATATATATACATCTATAAGGAAGCGCGTGGTGTAATGGTTAAAGTCATGGGAAATTGACTCGTCGCCCCGAGTTTCATGTCCTGGATGTGGTAACTGCATTTCACTTAGCCTAATACCCTTGGGAAAGGTATGAATCCTACTCTCCTCCAGCAATGGATAAATAGTAGGCAGACTGGGCTCTTTAACCTTGATTAGGCAACCGGTCTAGGAGAAAGAAAACTCTGAATTCAAACTGTTGAACTCCGCTTAAGAAAATTGATCTTGTGTCACATCCTGAAAAACCAGTAATGGTTTGACAGAGAGGATCCAGAAGGCTTACGATAGAAAGGACACGAAAACTCTTTACCATCTAATCAGACAGGAATTCGGCCCACAACGATCAACAATGGTTCCCCTCAAATCGAAGGACGGGTCTCTCCTCCATAAGAGTACTGAGGGTATCATGAAACGATGGACGGAGCACTTCACAGACCTCTTTCACAACCCCTCAGTTATCGACGACAGAGTCATCGGCAGCCTTCCTCAAAGGGAAAGTTGTTTGTATTTTATTTTGATCAAACGTCTTTGGAAAGGAAATGTTTCTTGCTCTGGATTCGGGTCAAAATTTCGAGAAAATTCGAGCTCTCTATGTTTTTTCGCGAACCACCGATTAGATGGTCAATGAGTCGCGCGTGGCTCCTGAGCAATGATTTCGACCACCCCTGGTCAAGAGCAAAGCAGTTCTATAAGTAAGCAAAAAAAAAAATAAATAAAATAATGAAACTTTTACATGTTGAGAGATACACTAATCAAAGAAAACCCTAAATATATGAAACGGCGCAGCTTGTAGATAAACAACAAAAAAAAAGGGATGCAACAGAGGAGTGACCACTTGAATATCCAGTGTGCTCATCCAGATGTATTGGCATCATCATCATCATCATCATCATCATCATCATCATCAGTTCCTGATATCTTCTAAGATGAAGAAAGTGGAAATCTCAAGAGGCTTTACTTTTTTTGTGTGGAGGGTATTCAATCCACCGGGGTAGGCTGTTGGAGTACTGTAGAGATCTGCAGCCACTTGATCTCCTGCAAAAGCCCCTCCCCCCATTACCAATGGTGTTAAAATGCAATGAGTCATTTCCAATGATACAGAAAGTCAGACGAAAAATGAAACGATTATCCCCAAAGAAATCAGAGCAAAGTGTAAACAAACAAGAATAATGTCTTCTTCTTCTTCTTCTTCTTCTTCTTCTTCTTCTTCTTCTTCTTCTTCTTCTTCTTCTTCTTTCGCTCTCTTCTTCTTCTTCTTCTTCTTCTTCTTCTTCTTCTTTCGCTTCTTCTTCTTCTTCTTCTTCTCCTTCTTCTTCTTCTTCCTTCTTCTTCTTCTTCTTCTTCTTCTTCTTCTTCGTCTTCTTCTTCGCATCTTCTTCTTCTCTCTTCTTCTTCTTCTTCTTCTTCTTCTTCTTCTTCTTCTTCTTCTTCTTCTCTCTTCTTTCTTTCTTCTTCTTCTTCTTCTTCTTCTCTCTTCTTCTTTCTTTCTTCTTCTCTTCTTCTTCGTCTCTCTCTTTCGCATATTCTTCTTCTTCTCTTCTTTCCTCTTCTTCTCATTATTATATTATTATTATCATTTTGTTTTTGTTTGTTGTTTTCTTCTTCTTCTTCTTCTTCTCTTCTTCTTCTTCTTCTCTTCTTCTCTTCTTTAAATGTATTTTCTCCTTTTTTGCATATTTTCTCTTTAAGATTTCGTGTGTTGTTGTTGTTGTTGTTTTTTTCTTCTTCTTCTTCTTCTTCTTCTTCGTCTACTTCTTCTTCTTCTTCTTTTTCTTCTTCTTCTCTAAATGTATTTTTTCTTCTTTTGCATCTTTTTCTCTTTAAGATTTTGTTGTTGTTGTTGTTGTTTGCTTCTTCTTCTTCTTCTTCTTCTCTTCTTCTTCTTCTTCTTCTCTCAAATGTATTTTCTATATTCTTCTTTTTTGCATCTTTTTCTCTTTAAGATTTCAAATTTCAACTCTGTTATTTTCTGTTTGTAGTCTTCAAGGTTTTTTCTTTTTTTTCTTTCTTTCTTGTTTTTCATTGTCTTTTTCCTTGATGATTTCGCCTTTTGCCCGTGGCCACATTCATTTTGTTTCTCTCTGCACCTCTATCTCCGTTCACCCGTTGGCTGACGAGCAAGACGATGATGGTGCACGTCAGAGTTGACAGCTTTGTTGATATAAACAAATAACTGCTCTCCCGCCTTGGTGGTCTAATAACAAAAAACAAAAAAACAAAACAAAACAAAAAATACCCCCAAAAGCCACTTTTCGCCGACGCTGTCAGTAAGTTGGTAAAATTGTCGGCAGACACTTAGCAGCCGGTTGAAAATGAAAAAGCAAAGATGGACCCTAGCTCTCCTTTAGCATGGGCTAGATCTGTTACGAAGTGCATTAAGTTTTTTCGAGATTTCTCCCATGCAAATAGTAAGCAAAGATGAACACAAGGTCTCTGTACTAGTGACTAAGCGTATTATGTAGTGAAATAAAAAAAGATTCGAGATTTCCCCTATGCAAAGATGAACCTGAGTTCTCTGTAGCAGTGGCTAAACGTACTACTTACCGCTATAAAAGAATATTCGATATTTCCCCTATGCAAAAAGTAGGCAAAGATTGAGCCTATCTCTCTGTAGTAGTGAATAAAGGTTTTACGTAGTACAATAAAAATATTCGAGATTTCCCCTATGTAAAGTATAGGCAAAGATGGGCCCGAGCTCTCTACAGAAGTGACAAAACGTGTTATGTAGTGCCATAAAAAAGATTCGAGATTCCCCTATGCAAATAGTAGATTAAGATGAAGCCCGAGCTCTCCGTAGCAGTGGCTAAAGGTTTTATGTAGTGCAAAAAAAAAAAAAAAGATACGAGATTTCTCCTATACAAAGCGTAGGCAAAGATGGATCCGAACTCTCTGTAGCAGTGGCTAAACGTGCTACTTAGAGCAATAAAAACAGATTCGAGATTTCCACTATGCGAGAGTAGTATGCGACACAAGGTCAATTTAACATGCTTGAATTCCAAGTTTTCTAGGCTGGTATATAAAGACTAAAATAGTTATTCACTAGGCTAATCTTAAATGTGGCACAAGACCATAAATATGAGGTGCTTAGTGAGAACTGAAGTCATTAACAATGATCTGCTAAATCAGATTGCTGTAGCGATTGTCTGCCCCTATTTGGTCTGCAAGAGTTATCTTTCCTTGCTTTCAGGTTTTGACCGCTAGGGACCTTGAGTATTTAATCAGGGAAGAGCGAAGTTTAATTCTTTTCCCCCGGGACAGCAAGCAGGAGACATGGGTTAGACATTTACGTCTATACCTTTTATGTGGGGGCTTCTCCCCACCCCAGAGTAAGTAAGTGACATTCTTTCATGGACTTTCCATCACTTCTACAGGACGAAAGCCTACATCCTACTATCTTTATGATATATTTATGTATCTTCTTTATACGCCTCTTTTTCATTGTCTCATTATGTGTCAATTATGTACTTCTTTTGTGTATATCTTTAATTTGTATATGTATTCTTGTTAAATGTTGTTTTATGTGCTCATGTATTAAAGTCTGTTTGTTACACTTCACTGCTTCTTTGTTGGAATATTTCTGGTACTTTTAGGTACCCACGTTGGAAGGCCATCTAAGTCTTCCAACCAAATACAATACCCTATTAAATCCAACACGAGCTTATGGAACAGATTCGTTCGTGGCCTAAGCCAAATTCTTAGGCGCCGCATTCGGTCAGAAGAAACTGTGGACTAGTTCATGACGGACTTGCTGCATTTGGTTTTACTGGTGGTGGAGATGTCACCAAAATGCTGGATAAATATGGAAATTTTGATTGTTGTGTATGGTACGAGGGCTTAGGTCTGCTGAATTACGGCGAATTCGGACTGACAAAAAGTCACGTCTTCCTGACATTCCTTCATTGACTCTCCATCACTTCTACAGAACGAAGTCCTACTTTCTTTATACTTCTATATTCTACCTTGTTTCCTATATGTGTTCATTATGTATCTACTTTGTACACCTTTTAATGTGTATATGTATTCCTGTTAAATGTAGTTCTATGTGTTCATGTATTAAAGACTGTTTGTTACACTTCACTGCTTCTTTGTCGGAATAATTCTGGTACTTTTAGATACCCACGTTGGAAGGCGATCTAGCCTTCCAACAAAACATAATACCATATTAAATCCAACACGAGCTTATGGAACAGGTTCGTTCGTGGCCTAAGCCAAATTCCATCATGTATCTCTTTTGTGTATACCTTTAATTTGTATCTGTATTCTTGTTAAATGTAGTTCTATGTGCTCATGTATTAAAATCTGATTGTTACACTTCACTGCTTCTTTGTCGGAATATTTCTGGTACTTTTAGATACCCACGTTGGAAGGCCACCTAAACCGGCCCTGGTGTATGTAATAGGCATCAATACACTACAGAATAACTTAAAATTGATCAAGGCATTTAACTATTGCATTAATATTTATGCTTACTTTTTAAAAGTTAAACTTTCATTCTTCTGCTTAATCTAAACATTTTTTTATGTACGTAGATCCTTACTTTCCGTACAAGCAATTGTTTCTATTTCATGTGTGACTTTCGTTCGATTTCGCAATTAATTATTAGGAAATAGTGCTAGATTTACCCTAAATATAAAAATCATATTGTTTTCAGTGTATTCCTCCTAACAATTTTTTCATTTTAAGTTTTTGATTCAGATTCATTTTAATTGTTGTTTTTCCTCTTTGCTATCCACACATTATTCATTAGTGATTAAGTAAAGACTTAGGATTTCAACATTTCTCATTATGTATCTCTTTAGTGCATACCTTTTAATGTGTATCTGTATTCCTGTTAAATGTAGTTCTATGTGCTCATCTATTAAAGTCTGTTTGTTACACTTCACTGCTTCTTTGTTGGAATATTTCTGGTACTTATATGTACCCACGTTGGAAGGCCACCTAAGCCTTCCAACCAAAAATAATAATAACATTAAATCCTACATTGCTAACCATTATGCCATACGAAGTTTCGGATCATATGACCTTTAGGCACCCCTTTTTGATCTCCATTAAGAAAGGACATTTACGCCGTCAATATCCTATTGTTTTAACAGACGATTTTTAGATCTTTTAAAATTATAACCCTAACCCCTAACAAACAACTGGATATTGACTGTGTAAAATAAAAACATGTCCTTTCTTAATCGAGATCAAAAAGGTGCCTAAAGGTAATATGGTCCGAGGTTTCTAAAGAATACAAATAGAGACTCAATGATACATACTAACCCGATGTCATTAATACAAACAAGAGATGGCGATACAAAACAGAAATAAGGATTTTGAAACTCCCAAGCAAGTAATACTTTAAATGGGCAGAGGTTGAATCTTTTACTTCACATGGGTCGTCGGTAAGTGACATACTATTAATCTTCAAATCCATTCTTTCCCGTTAGGGGCTATAATCACCATCTCCAACACGGTAGAGGTGTTGGTGGTGGTAGGGAACTTTCGGGAGGTGTATCTCGAATGTCATACCCCTGCGAGCGGTTGCCTTTCTCTTCTCTTTTTCTTTCTCTTTCTTTTCTCTTCTCTTTTTCTTTCTCTCCCATTTTTTTATCATGGAAAAGGTTATTGGGTTAGGTCTGCAGTTAAGAAAATAGATTTTTCTCGAGAAACTTAAACAAATCAAACTACATTAAAAGGCTGAAGAGATTTTTTTGTTGTTTGTTCATAAATTACTTTGGCACGTTACGGGGATGAGCTTCAGACTAGAACCATTTGTGTAACGCTTCCACCTCACCCACCCCCCAAAAAAAGGGAAGAAAACAAAAAACTTCTCAAAAAGTATGTCAATCACTATCTTCCCCCTTCTTTTATTTAACTACGTAATGGTCTCTGGCGTGGTTGACTATAGGGTTAGCTCAATCGGTATAGCGTTCGGCTAGAAACCACAAGGTTCCTAGTTCGATACCGGCTCCGCGTTATGAGTAGCACAGGGAGCTGTGTGGTAAAGTAAGAAGCTGACGGTATGTGTGGCGCTCCACCGCAGACGTATGAGTAGCACAAGGATCTGTGCGGTAAAGTAAGAAGCTGACGGTAGGTGTATCGCTCCAACTCAGATGCAAAAACAATCCCTTGGGTCGGGTTAGCTCAGTCGGTAGAGCGTTCGGCTAGAAGCCACGAGGTTCCTAGTTCGATACCGGCTCCTCACCAACTCAGCGTATGAGTAGCACAGGGAGCTGTGTGGTAAAGTAAGGAGCTGACGTTAGTGTGGCGCTCCACCTCAGATGCAAAAACAATCTCTTGTGTCGGTTAGCTCAGTCGGTAGAGCGTTCGACTAGAAGCCACAAGGTTCCTAGTTCGATACCGGTCCTCGCCAACTCAGCGTATGAGTAGCACATGGATCTGTATGGTAAAGTAAGAAGCTGACGGTAGGTGTGGCGTTCCACCTCAGATACCAAAAACAATCTCTTGGGTCGGGTTAACTCAGTTGGTAGAGCGTTTGGCTAGAAGCCACAAGGTTCCTAGTTCGATACCGGCTCCTCGCCAACTCAGCGTATGAGTAGCACAGGAATCTGTGCGGTAAAGTAAGGAGCTGACGGTAGGCGTGGCGCTCCACCTCAGATGCTAAAATAATCTCCTTTGTCTAGCGCTAGTGAAAAGAGAATAGACTCCCTCGCTGTCTGGCTGATACCGACATTAGGCCACCCCGACGACTTTACTTTTACTTTACTGCTTGTTTAGCTCAGTCAGAAGAGCACCCGCCTAGGAATCGCAAGGTTTCTGGTTCCATACCGGTACCCGCCAACTCAGCGTTTAGCAGGAAGTGTTTGTGGTAATTATGAACTTTTGTTTAGTAAATTAGTGTGTCCCAGAAAAAAAACAGAACCCACAAATTTTGTAAATAAACAGTTAATTCAACTAGGGTTTAGGGTTAGGTTTAGGGTTAGGGTTGGGGTTGGGGTTGGGGTTAGGGTTAGGGTTAAGTTTGTGGTTGGGGTTAGGTTAGGGTTTGGGTTCTGTTTTTCTGCGTCACCCTTTACAGGGTGACCCAGAAAAAACAGAACCCAAATTATTTATTTATTTTCCCATTAAATTAACCCTAAACCCTAAACCCCAACCCTAACCCTAAACCCTAACCCTAAACCCCTAGTTAAAATTAACAGTTTTATTACAAAATTTGTGGGTTCTGCTTTTTCTGGGACACCCTAATTTACTAAACAAAATTTCATAATTACCGTTTGTAACATTACAAAGAATGTGAATTCGTAGTAAGCAAGTTCGAACCCTAGTCACGCTATTACGTTCACTTCCGGCCTAACACCTCTGTAAAGGAAAGAACTCCTCATACTCCCAGGCATGTTCGTAAATTGTACCACTACTATTCTTCTATAAGGATGATTTTGGCCGTCAAATAACCAACGAAAGCCCATCAAGCCTAGCACCATATGATTTTCCCAAGCCTAATTGCCCTTATGGCAAGCCCCAACCCTTTTTTCATATGGATGCTCGAAGCCGTGGCTGAGGGTCTACATGTCCTGGGAATGACGTTAACTCCATCTAATGGTGAGGTTCCAGTTTTGGAGGTTTGGGAATGGAACACCCCTTCATTACCATTGCTCCCTGTCCACTCTGACCCGAGTGTAGTACATGTTAGGGTCCATCTATGGGTTAAATAGAAAACATGAGTTTTATAAAACAAAATTGCATTATCCATTAAGAAATTGATTTATTTCAAAACTTTATCGCATTAAATAACCCACTGAGGTTGATATGCCGTAAAACCAACCAAACCAAACCAAACCAAACCAACGAAACCGACAGAATACAAAGTCTTCTCCGCAATTAATGGGTTGACAGATTAGAGCGCCATATAACATATCATTGTACAAATGAAAGGGTTTTAGAAATAAAAAAAACCCAAAGAGTCGAATGCTGAGAAGCGGATTCATATAACAAAAAGGACGAACACTGAAATGTTAATAAACACGAGCTAAATATTTGTTCAATTTAGAAGCAGAGTGGAAACCGATATTTTAGAAAATTGAATCTGTAGTGGAAGAAGGAACTAATGAATCCAATGAGAATGTCAAAATATCTGAAAATGAACCAGAAGAAGAAATGAGCTCAGACCTTGGTCCGCTTCGGCGCTGGATCAGTGTTGTTAATTAATAGCGTCGATCCCAGGGGCTATCCCCCCAGGCAATACCCTGCCCCTATTGATTTAAAGGGACAGGGATGGGTTTATTCCCACCACCTGAGGCGACCCCCCCTTAGGGAATGCGACGGATTGACGCATATTTTTGTGTCTACCACCATAGCTTCGCTTGTGTGGACCCACATAAAAATGTCCTTGTGTCACGCCCCTCATAAGGGATGTGAGAGCAAATATCCCTTGCCTGGACTGATTCAATTTCATAAGAGTATTCATGATAATTTCTCTGAAAGTTTGAGATGAGGCTTGATGATTAGTACTATCTGCGTTATTCGGACTATTGTCCTCATCTTCATTGTACTTTGTTACAACGTTCGGTCGATGTTGCCCCTCCCGCCTTCTTGAGGTATTTCTTGTCGGACTCGGGAACCTTCCTTGCCTCGGAAACCTTAATTTGAACTCGGGAACCTTCTGTCGTAATCAAAACCTTCTTCTCAAAGTTCCGTCTGATAGCTCCGATTACGACTAGAAGGTTCCCGAGTCAAAACAAAAGTTCCTGAGCGAAAAGAAGTTCCTGATATCCGAGAAGAGTTCCCGGAGTCCGACAAGAATATCAGAACAGTCGGAGGGCACATCGGCCGAACGTTGTCGTAATCGGGAACATTTCTTGTCGTAATCGGGAGCCATCACGGAACTTTGAAACCTGACCTTTATTCAGTCCACGGGGGCATCCTTTCTCATTCCGCTAACCATGATAATTATTTGCCATTAAAGAGGAAATCAACCCAACTTCCCACTGGACTTGATAGTTCTGGCTTGGACCAAACTAAGCTAAGATTGTCAAAATAAACAAATTCTTGAACTCTACCCGAGAAAAACACCCCCGGGGCTATCTCTTGTGCCAAAACAGAACTTAGAAACATCAGATTTTGATATCTTGCTAACATGTTGACGGATCTAGTTTGCACGTTTCAATTCGATACCCCCCCTCCCGCACAAAGCACCACAGAGTTGTTTTCTAAGTTCGCATTCTAAATGTAATATTACCAGATGTTTGTTGACAAAATCGCAGTTTTGTTAATAATAACGTCTTAACTCTCGAGGCCGTCAACTGCTGTAAAACCTTTCAGTTAACGAAAACAGAAAGAAAAGAATGAGACTCTTTTGTAAATTCAATTAAAGAAAAAGGGTCCCTCCAAAAATATATCCCGGGTGTCTTCCAAAATATCGCAGAGTTACCAGGGTTTTTTCAAAACTTTACAAGATTCTGTGGCAGCTGTCAAAGCAGTGCGCCGAGTTTTTAAATAAATCGTCCAAAGTAGACAATTATCAACATTTTTAGCACATTATCAGTTCGCTTTTAGAAGGGCTTATATATATATATATGTATATTATAGTTATATATAAAATATATATATTTGATTATGTAGAAGTATTAACTCTACAGTAGTATAACACATCGTTGAAGCGCACAATATCCAGGATTAAGGTTCTTTAGAAAAAACAAATACAAACGTGCTCAATACAATGTAGTAAGCCGCATAAATTATTAAGAATGGAAAATGGTATACTCGAGTTTCATCATATATTCTTCAGTTTACTTTTAAATTAATCGAAGTTTACGTATTAATCTTTCGTGTAATAAACTGCCCTTGAAATGGATTTAATTAGTAGAACGCTTTTTATATTTTCGTAGAGTCGAGAAAGGTTTATTATATTGAAATTTAAAAATTTGATTAATTCTATGGAATATATTTTTCAATTATATTTTGATAAAAAATTATTATATGTCGACTATATAGTTAAAAGTTGAAAATTTATATAACATATATATATATATATATTAATAATATTTACTATTATATATATATAATATTGAGCTAACAAGAGGATTCAGAGTAACATCTGAATTTAACTGTAAAATTTCCAACCCGGGTTATTATGATTGTACGTACTGTCGGATTCAGAAAGTAATTGTCGATTTAGCCATTACAATCCACATTTAACACTCTTAATAATGTTTAATAGATAAGGAACAAGTTACCAAAAATAGTTTCTGTTTTTACCTGAGGAACAATTGCGATAAAAATTTCAATTCATTCAAAATACCAGCTGATAACAAAAACAGAGGCTACTTGGGGGGGGGTCACCCTATATATATATATATATGTTGTGGAGGGTGTATGTGTGCTCATGTGTGTGTATATAATCTCTCT
>CM042142.1:117576973-117584473 GCA_023376005.1 Doryteuthis pealeii
GGCTAAAAAATCTGACTTAGATTTTAACCCTGTGAAGAGCTTTATGCGAAACTAATAGTAGGTTCCGTCTGAACTCAGTAGAATCCTTATACTTGCTCTCCTACTTAGGTATCGAGTACTTTTACAAAATTAGCTTCTCCTAGCGGTTATATGAATTATTTATATATATTATTATACAATATCTATACATTATAATATGTTTTCTTTTGGCCAAATACTATACCAATAGATTATTTTTTGTTGGTACGAATATCTTGGTCTTTTCTTTTTTCAAAAATTTTTTTCTTCCTGGTTGATGTTGGTAGATATTTTACAATCAAACTCTCTGCCGGGTTTTCTCTCCGCAAGGATCTACCCAACACCGCTTGGTAATTACTATATATATATATATATATATATATATATATATATATAAATACATATTATATATATACAGGGTGACCAAAAGTAGGGGTTACAGTTACTTCATTATGTGTTTCACCTTCACACTCAATCTTTAGATATAAATGTTAGTATTAACTGAAACCCAAACTTGGCCACCCCCTCTCTCCTCTCTCTCTCTCTCCCTCTCTCTCTCTCTCTCTCTCTCTATATATAAATAATATATATATATATATTATAACTGTGTATGTATGTGTGTGGGTTGTTTGTTATATTAATTCCAAATACTACTAAATAACAGTTCAATCCTCACTAGATGCCTCATATTTGGACATTGTGTTACATCGAACCCGTGACCGAACCTGTTTGGTAAACACCTACCTTATCAAAATTGTAACAATAAAAAGTAGCAGGAATAATTAAATTAGGTTTGAAATGTTTCATCATTTCAAATAAAAAGAATTTTTTTTTCTTTACCAATTTGTACTAAGTTAAAAAATTCCTAACTTTACAAATTCAAATATCACGCCACCATGTGAAATCAGGCGTCTATGTGCAATCTAAAGAAGGCAGACTCTAAGAATAACATTTTTTTACTTACTCAGGAAGAGGTTCCTCAAATCTTCATTTATAAAAATTCAAAAATCAAATTTTGTATTTTTTCTTATTATATAAACACATCCAAACCTAATGTCCCTATGTGTTTTCTTGAGATTATAAGTCATCAACGTATTTATACGAAAAAGCACGCGATTCTTATATATATAGGGTAAAACTATATAACACGTGTTTCGCGTATCACCTCTCTCAGTATAGTTATACGATTTTTAGCAGCTGCCTCTGGCTGGTTCGAGACCCGAACGAACTTACGCTCGCCAAGCCTCTTACCCCACACATCCACAGTCAGTCTGCCAAGTTATAGCAGGCTATTTAATCGCTATATTTCTAAGCGGAAATGACCTTCACCTAGAGTTCTCAAACTTTGTAAACAAAGTGAGATTTGGCTGTGCCGAATACGGTGAATCTGCAATTATATACCTCCTAAATAGAGTGCCTTATCGAAATAGGAGCGTATAATAGGGGTAACTATTAACACGGTTTCGAGGGTATTATATATGTGTTGTGTGTGTGTGTGTTGTGTGGTGAAGAGAATGGAAGTGAAATCCGATAATATGTACTCTATAGTGAGAAATTTGTAAAAAAACACAAACTTTAATTAAATGATGATGTAAGTTTATTAGCCGACGCTGCAGTGTTTTGATCTGTTAAGATAGATCTTCTCTTCAGGGCTTTTTGTTGTATATAGGAGAGAGTAAAAAAAAAATTCATATCACAGAATAATGAGGCGACTGTGATAGTCCTTGTTTATCAATCTGTTCAAAAATGTTTTGAAAGGGAGTAACGTTTTTAGAATAATTTGAAAATTGAAACGCTGGAAAGATATGACGATTTTGAAAATAATAACTTCTTTTTGTAGTGTGTTGTGTGTGTTGTTGTGTGGTGTGTGTGTGTCGAAATATGAAATTAGCATTTAGCATTTTCAAGTGTGTTATATATATATATATATTATATATATAATATATATATATATACTATGTGTGTCATAAAAGTATCGAGATTGAAGCTGTATACCAAGATAGAAATGAACAATGAATGGAACGTTATTTTTTTCAGAAACAACAAGGTGTCAAAAAAGTACAAAAAAAAAGAACTACATCATACTACTTTGACACACTTATAATATATATATATATATATATATATATATATATATATATATATACTTGGAGGGGTAGCAAGTCCTTTGGTATTAGGATGATTCTAAGCTGGTTCCTTACTTCCAACTGTATGGTGTTGGTAAAGTTCAAATCCGTGTTGAGAGCTCAAATGTTTACTTTACACACACACACACACACCACACACACACAACACACAACATACATATATATATATTATATTATATATTATAATATAATAATATATTATATATATATATATATGAGAGAGTGAGTAAATAAACAATGTGTTATTTGATATGCTTTTAGCCGACAAATTTTTGTGAGGATATGTGCTTAAATGAAGTCATACCTAATTTTTGAAAATTAATTAGTTTATAATTAGTGAATTTTAGGCGGGCATATATGTTCAAATGTAAGGCTAAACAAATCGAGAAATGTCAATCCCTGAATGTAGATTTCGATCCATTAGGTCTATATATTATATATATATATATATATATACTATATATATATATATATAGAGAATAGAGAGAGAAAAGGAGAGAGAGTGGGGAAGACAGAGAGGGTAAGTATTCCTTAATGATCATCGGGACTGTTTGAGAATCACGAATGTTATCAAAGTTTATAAGACGCCCTTTAGTAGATTAAGGGATTCCTAGAAATGGTTTGGGGGTTTTTGATATGCAAAATGGCACAGCTGCCGAAGGAAGAAAAGAAGGGAATATCTTGCGTTGTTTTTTTTTTTTTGTTTTTTTATTGTTTTTTTTTATTTTTTCGTTTTGTTGTTGGAGCGCCCAGAATGTAATAAAGCCACGATAAGATGACAAGTAGTAGACGTGATTCTGAGTTACCAAAATTATTTTGAGACATACTAACGTTTTTGTCTTCTTTCTTTTGAATGTTATGAAAAATATAAGTGTGGTGCAGGGAGCTGGCAAAAAGATGAGGATGGCATAATGTCTAGAACTCGGCTTTACCGTTGGTAGTTTTTACAGTCTTTTGGGTAGAAAATAATAAGAATGAGAAAAATAAGAAGAAAGGAATTGGTTTTAGAGAAAGAATGCGCAATGAAAGGAACAACAAAAAGAAAAATCAAGGATGAAGTTGGATGAAGAGAGAGGGAGAGAGAGAGAGAGAGAGAAAGAGAGGGGGAGATGAAATATGAAATAAGGGAAAGCAAAAGAAAGAAGGAAAGAAAGAAAGAAAGAAAAGAAAACATATCAAATAAAAAGTAAAAAAAAAAGAAAAAAAAAGAGAGAGAGAGAGAGAGAGAGAGAGAGAGAGAGAGAGAGAGAAGGGGAGAGAGAGGAGATGAAATATGAATACGGGAAATCAAAAGAAAGAAAGAAGGAAAGAAGAAAAAAAGAAAGAAAGAAAGGAAAACATAAAATAAAAAGAAGAAAAAGAAAGAATAATCACGGATGGAGTTGATGAAGAAGAGAGAGAGAGAGAGAGAGAGAGAGAGAGAGAGGAGAGAAAGAGAGAGAGAGAGAGAGGGGGGGAAGATGAAATATGAAATAAGGGAAAGCAAAAAAAGAACGAAAGAAAAGAAAGAAAGAAAGAAGAAAGAAGAAAAACATATAAAATAAAAGAAAGAAAGAAAAAAAGTCAAGGATGGAGTTGGATGAAGAGAGAGAGAAGAGAGAGAGAGAGAGAGAGAGAGAGAGAGAAGGAGAGAGAGAGAGGGCAGATGAAATATGAAATAAGGGGAAGCAAAAGAAAGAAAGAAGGAAAGAAAGAAGGAAAGAAAGGAAAACATATAAAAGAAAAAGAAAAAGAAGAAAAAAATCAAGGATGGAGTTGGATGAATGAGAGAGAGAGAGAGAGAGAGAGAGAGAGAGAGAGAGAGTGAGGGGTGGGGAGATGAAATATGAAATAAGGGAAAGCAAAAGAAAGAAGGAAAGAAAGAAAGAAAGAAAGAAAGGAAAACACATAAAATAAAAAATAAATAAATAAATAAAAGATGAAGAAAGAAAGTGAGAATAACAGGAGCGGAAAATGAAATAAAAGAAAAGAAGAGAAAAGAAAGAAAAAAGTTACCTCAGTCGATAGAGCGTTCAGCTAGGAAACACAAGGTTCCTAGTTCGATACCGGCCCTCGACAACTCAGTGTATGAGTAGCACAGGGATCTGTGCGGTAAAGTGAGGAGCTAATGGTAGGTGCGGCGTTCCACCTCAGATTCTAAAATAATCTTCTTGGTATAGCGCTATTGAAAAGGGGATAGACTCCCTTGCTGATTGTCTGATACCGAATTTAGGCCACCCCGAAGACTTTACTATTTACTTATAAATGAAAGAAAAGAAAAGAAAAGAAAAACATAAAAAAAGAAGAAAAAAAAAGAAAGTAAAGAAAAAAAGAAAAAAGAATAAAGAGAAGAAAGAAAGATAAGAAAGAAAGAAAGGAAAGAAGAAAGAAAGAGCGAATAAGAGGAGCGAAACAATGAAATGGATGAAAGAAATGAAAAAAAAAAAAAGAAAGAAAGAAAGAAAGAAGGAAAGAAAAGAAAAGATCAGAAAAGTTTAGTTAGGCTAGGTTGGCTGGATTTTACGGCATGTCATCCCTTGTTGGGTCATTTTATGCTGAAGATATATTGTTTTATTCATTCTTCTTGGGTATTCAACGTTACTTTTCAAACTTAATTGCTTTTTTCAAACTCATTCTTGTAAACTCATTTTATGACCTATTCAACCCATAGATTGTACACTAATAGGTACTACCACTTCGGTGGAAATTTGAGTAATGGCAATAAATTAACCCAACAAGATTTGACATGCCGTAAAATCCAACAAAGCCAAACTGAAGCAAACCTCACTAGATTTTTCAGGGTTGCTGTTAAATATCCTCCCTCCCCTGGGCCGGGATGTATTTATTCAGATCTGACACTAATAGGTATTACCACTTCGGTGGAAATTGGAGTAATGGTAATGACTTAACCCAACAAGGGTTGACATGCCGTAAAATCCAACAAAGCCAAACTATAGCAAACCTTACTAGGTTTTTTCGGGGCTGCTGTTAAATATCCTCCCTCCCCTGGGCTGGGATGTATTCATTCAGATCTGACACTAATAGGTATTACCACTTCGGTGGAAATTGGAGTAATGGCAATAGATTAACCCAATAAGGGTTGACATGCCGTAAAATCCAACAAAGCCAAACTGAAGCAAACCTCACTTTTTCAGGGTTACTGTTAAATATCCCACCTCCCCTAGGCCGGGATGTATTCGTTCAGATCTGTCTTCTTGGATGATCGTCACTCATCTATTTCCCGTTTCAGTACATTCCACAAATGCTCTGTTGGGTTTAAATCCGGTGACACACGAAGCCAAATCGAGTAATTTTACCTTTTTTCTACTTTTTCGGGAACTCTATCGGTTTCGAGTTCTATTAGATCATTGTCATGATCAAGCTCAGATCTTCTTTCCAAACGTTTGAGTGAAGGCAACATGTTTTTTCATTTTCCCACGATTAGCAGTAGACTTTAAACATTAATGGTTCCGTCAGGGAAATGCAGCTCACCAGTGTCACCTGAGCTCATATGTAAAATTGGCCTCGGTTTCAACACCTGACAAGAGGTCAGAGGTTAGATTATTTCCGGTGTGAAGGTCTGGGAATAAAACATTGAAACTGGCTGGAATTATCTGTGGCTGCACGGAGCATGATCGATTAATACTATGTTGGGGATAATTCCGTTTGGTTTGGTTTGGTTTGGTTTTACGGCATATCAACCTCAGTGGGTCATTTAATTCTTGAATTTTCGAGATAAAATCTCTTTTTCAAAAGATCACTGGAGCTGAAGCAGTCTAGTTATGCCATAAGTAGACTGACTCAGTTCCAGTGATTTTTGAAAAAGAGATAATATCTCGAAAATTCAAGAATTAAATACAGGTTAACACACAACATCATTGTTACCGTATTATTATTTGTTTCTTTACACCTGCATTGTAGTAGCCTTCTAAATCAACCTCCGAACCAATATATATATATATATATATATATATATATAATATATTATATAGAGAGAGAGAGAGAGAGAGAGAGATAGAGAGAGAGAGAGAGAGAGCAGCATAAGTAACGCCCTTTGTTAAAGTGGAACAAAATTAAAGCCTTTTTGATTATCCAGCAACGATTCTTGTAGTTCATTGGACTTTTCTAAGCTTGTTGCAACAACTGGCCTACCCAGCTCTTTGAGCATCACTTACACTTCCTGTGGATTCAAATTTTCTAATCAAGCTTGTGATATGCACCGTTGGGATGTTAAATTCAGCTGATAACAATCTTGTGGTTTCAGCACCATTTTTTCTTGTTTTGATAATACAATTGAATTGATTTTATTCTCTGTTCCTTTGTTAATCTCATGGTTGTATAAAATATCTGAAAAAATGAAGATTTAGCAAATTAATTAAAGAAAATAATAAAGAAAATATACATTATAAGATATAACATTAAAAAGGGCGTTACTTATGCCGCACCCTGTATGTATGTATATATATATATATATATATATATATATATATATATATATTAATGATTAAACATTCTCTTTGACCAACTAGATCTCTTTGAAAATTAGTATTAGATAGAAATATTGAAATCATATAATTGTACAATTTTTTTGTAAAAAGAATTTTTACTTGAAGCTGTGATTGTTTACAAATTATTATGATTACTAGCAAGTATTTAAGCTTTAATATAATTATATATATATATATATATATATATATATATATATAATAGAGTTTTATAATTTGCTTGAAGCTTTGTGTATATATTGAAGGCCAATACAATGCACATAAAAAATAAAAACAAAAATATCTTTTTTTGTCTTATCGTTTTCAAAGCAAACTTTATCTTCAGAGACGATTTTCAGAAATGGACGCGTTTTTTTTTTGTCGTTATTTTTTTTTAATGTTATAAACACGCGTCTCGTGGTGTTACTTTTTTTTTTAACGCCACGCGGAAGGTCGTGATAGTCGTAATAGCCGTTGTTCATTCAATTTCAATTTAAAAAATTGTTTTTCTGTTTTATGTGCATTGTATTGGCCTTCAAATCATTAATATATAATAACATAATTAACAATGCTTCAAGCAAACTACCAATTACTTATATATATATATATATATATATATATATATATATATATATATATATATATCAAAAGTGTTTAAAAATCTAAAGGTTAAATATTGCTCTACATATAACCACTTTATTAATTATCATACATTGAGGTCTCTTAGGGATCTGTAAAAATCCTTGGATAAATCTACATGAACATCAACATGAGCATGCATTGTGGATGTACAGGAGATATTGATGATCCCAAATATAATTTAAAAAAATTATTTTTGTTTATTTATTTAAATAAATAGATATATAAATATG
>CM042142.1:117589473-117591973 GCA_023376005.1 Doryteuthis pealeii
CTGCCTCTTTTTTCGGCTGGGTTCTGGTGAGAGCAGACGTGTCTGCCGGTTCCCTGTATTGGGTTTGGGACAGCAGTATGATACAATATGAGAAGATATAATAATTTGACCGTACCCTCTCTTTCTTTCTCTCTATCTTTTCTTCTCTATGAAAAAGAACCCACGTTTGTCCAAGTAATAAACATTCCTTGTGACTATATAACCTGCGTGTTTTATTTCTGAACTAACGACTACTAGTACTACTAACGGCGACTACCACTACTACAACTATGCGACACATATCTCCCCGTTACACCACAGAGGACCAGCTTCATTTTGATGTATGATAAATGTTCCTGTGTTGGTAATACGGTTGTTCCTTAATCTTTCGACCGTTATCATACTGCAACACCCTCTGGTCAACACCTGGTTAGAAATGAAACTGCCCAAAGTTGAAATGCAAGAATATAAATCCTGATTATTTGGTGTCGTTTAATCACCGTATTTTTATTTCTTGAGAGTGTCGTCACCTCAGTTAAATAATGGACAATTCCGTTTTTATTATAAAGAAAGGGAAGAAAATGACATGCTACACAGAAAAATATTATTAGAAATAAAGAACGAGTAGGGGAAATATATATAGATGGAGCGATAACGCTAATCTGTTTCAATTAAACTTAATGAAAAGAAGGAAAGAAAGGAGAAGAAAAAAGTGTGTGTGTGTGTGTGTGAGAGAGAGAGAGAGACAAACAGACAGACAGACAGACAGACAGAGAAATAAAGAGCATATGTACACGAGTGTGTGTGTGTGTGTGTGTGTAAGAGAGAGAGAGAGAGAGAGAGAGAGAGAGAGAGAGAGAGAGAGAGAGAGAGAGAGAGAGAGAGAGAGAGCGTTAAATCAAGGTTATTATACTTTTTTACATATTGAAACCACCATATAGTTTACACACGAACTAGAATCTAATAACTCCTTTAATTTTTTAGACGTCCTACTCACAAAAAACAACACCAAACTTGAATTCAAAGTCCAACACAAACCCACTGCCCCCAAAAAGGGACCACATACACTACTACTCACATTGACACCCACACCAAAAGAAGTATTATCATAAGATTTTACCTCAGAGCCCTCCGCTTCTGTACACCAAACCACTTGAACGATGAATTCACTTACATAGAGAACACCTTCGAAAACCTCTCAAATCATTTACACAATACGCTAAGGCCAAAGCCCTCAAAATCCATACCAAAAACCAATCCAAAACCACCACCCACACAAAATTACATAAATCCAACCCCCCACATAGATACGTAATTCTACCCAACAATTATACACACAGCACCATAAATAAAAATAACCCTTAAGTAAACATATCAAACGTTATAATAATTAAATTATCATACTGTGGTATATCCAGATGTCCTGCTAATAAATTATTAAATTGTTTCCAGTGCATGGCTATTTAGAGATCTTAAATGGATTCCTGGTGAAACTTTGACCCATAAACATGTGCCAAGTGTATGGTTTATCATATTTTCTGACAAATTTGCAATGTTCAATCCAAATGTAGAAAACATTCAAGGTCATAACGAGTCATAATATCAAGTTTTATTGTAAGGACTCTCTCGTATACAAGGGAAGGGTGCTAAACATAGTTGATCCCACTTGGAATTCTCCTTTAAGGGAGACTCAAATATCAGGGAGTAATTATACCCCTCCCCTTTTAGTTCACTCATGAAGGTGTCAAAAAAAGAGAGAGAGAGAGACAGACAGACAGACAGACAGACAGTGTGTGTGTGTATGTGTGTGTGTGTGTGTGTGTGTGTGTGTCGAGGCAATTGGTAATGGTAGCTTCATCTAGCTAATGTCTTGCAGGATACTATCACTCTGACTCGAAGCCTGCGTTGGCTTGGTCACGTCAGGAGGATGGACAAAGGTCGCATTCCCAAATACCTACTATATGGAGAGTTAGTAGAGGCCCCCCGACCAGTATAGAGACGACGCTTACGCTTTAAAGATGTCTGCAAGAGAGATATCAAGACATGCCACATTAACACCAACACATGGGAGGCTTGTGCAGAAGACCGTGCGACCTAGCGCCTCCTCGTTAAACAAGGAACGAAAAGGAGTGAAAAAGAGAGGAAAGAAGCCGCCGCAGAAAAGAGAGCCAAAAGGAAGAAGAGACAACAGCAATTCCAGCTAGCATCACCGTTTTTTTGCAGTCACTGCACCAGAGATTGCCATTCTAAAATTAGTCTTTCAGCCACTCTCGCAGTTGCCTATATAAAATATATTGTAGTGCACCTGAGCACTGTACATAATAATATCATCATTATTATTATGTTAATACATAGAGAGCATGCCACATCGACACCAACACATGGGAGGCTTATCCAGAAAACCTTACGACCTGGCACCTCTTTGTCAAACAAGGAACGAAAAAGAGTGAAAAAGAGAGGAAAGAATCCGCTACAAAAAAGAGAGCCAAAAAGAAGGAGAGACAACAGCAATTCCAGTTGG
>CM042142.1:117596973-117636973 GCA_023376005.1 Doryteuthis pealeii
TATAAAAAAGAAGGTCCGCAAAATGGATTATGGATTTAGATAATTTTTTTAAAATTTTATCTTACATTTACGACACGTGTTTCAGATCTGATATCTTCTTCAGGCATTGATTAATCATATATCATATATGATTAATCAATGCCTGAAGAAGATATCAGAAGATCTGAAACACGTGTCGCAAATGTAAGATAAAAATAAATTAAAATTCTAAAAACATAATCCATTTTGCGGACCTTCTTTTTTATAAAATATTTAATTTTACCCTGTTGGACCCATAACAACACTTTATATATATATATATATATATATATTATATATATATATATATATATATATATATATATATATATATATATATCAGGTATACAAAATGTAAATATAAAAAAACTATAATATAAAACTACTTGTTTGAACTTTTGATTCAAATGGGGAATAGATTTGTTGAGACATATTTCATCACAGCGGCTATCGGGCGAATCAGTTGCTATTTTTTCCTCCGGAGGAACAAAACTATAGCTATTGAGAAGGAATTTTTGATGCTTGAATTTAGGAAAACAAATTTTCCCAATAAAACTATTTATCATTAGTGTTAATAACTCAAATTGATTTTTAAATACATATAAAATGTCTATTTCTTTAGTTACCCACCCAAGGCTGAAGGGCCCAGTCTGCCCTACTATTTATCCCATAGCTGGAGGGAGAATATATATATATATATTCTCCCTCCAGCTATGGGATAAATAGTAGGGCAGACTGGGCCCTTCAGCCTTGGGTAGGTAACCAGTCTAGGAGAGGGATAACTCTGAATTTAAAATTGCTGAGGTCGGTCGTTGATTGGGTTTGTGGCAACCCTTGATGCACCAATTCTTTCCTATCGACTGTGTCAAAAAGTGTGGATGGTCCAACACAAGCCTTCACCACTATAAACAAATCACTGTGTGGGCGTTCATTGTGTGTATGAACCCTCATGCGTCGAAAATCGACGAGAGAGTCCATAATATATATATATATATATATATATATATATATATATATATATATATATATATCAATATCAATATGTCTTTTCTGTCTAGATTCTGTCAAGCACTTAAAAGAAATAGATTATTGTATCAAATATTATGTTGTTGTTTTTTTAATAAATTAATATTTGTAGCCTGTGAGTATTACAGATTTTAGACGTAAGTAAATGTACGAATGATTTGGGAGCGACAAAAGACTGTGTAGCCCTCTTCTAGCAAACCAGGTAGAGGCTGCCTACTTGACTGTCTGGCAAATTACGAAATCAAGTCATCTTTTGACGCTTGAATAACGAGTACTGGCGCCTGACCTAGACACGTTACAATATATATATATATATATATATATATATATATATATATATATATATATATATATATATATATATATATATATATATCAGTAGAACATTGAAATGCATACCTGCCAGAAAATTTGCACCTGTGCACCCTACTGTCACATCACCTTCTCTCTTTTGTCTCTGTCTTTGTCTGTCTGTCTGTCTCTGTCTGTCTCCTCCCCGCCTCTCTCTCTCTCTCTCTCTCTCCTCTCTCTCTCTCTCTCTCTCTCTCTCTCTCTCTCTCTATATATATATATATATATATATATATGTAGGTTGGGGTTGGTTTCTTTACATATCAACCATTGTGGATTATAATTCCATCTTTGTAGAAAAACAGTAGTATTACTAAATAAGGGGATTCATACGTCTCCCCCGGGAATAAGCATAGTACCGCAACTTGATTTCGAACACACTCACGACAATGTCCCAGTCCAGCACGTTAGCCACTATGCCACACAAATCCCACTTTAAAGTTTGAAATCATTAAACAAAATTTCGAAAATTTCCCTAAATCGTAAAATGCATTAAAATTAGGATGTTTTCTCGTTATTTGGAAAGATTTTATCTGTTTTGATTTCTATTTGTTTCAAAAGGAAAACAGATTATATGTGATCTGTTATCATCTGTTCGAAATCAAATTAATCCAGTAATCCTTAACTTGTTCCCGGTAAATTCCTACCATAAAATAAACTGAACCCTCATTTTATGTCCGTGTTTTTGCAATAAATGTTTTAAATATGTTTGCAATAAATGTTTCTCTGAATGTTTGAGATGAGGCTTGAAGATTAGTATTATCTGCGTTCTTCATTGTTAGTTGTACGACGTTTCGGTCGATATGCCCTCCGGCCTTCTTCAGGTATTTCTTGTCGGACTCGGGAACCTTCTCGGACTCGGGAACCTTCTTTTTGAACTCGGGAACCTTCTTTTCGAACTCGGGAACTTTCTTGTATTCGGGAGCCATCACGGAACTTTGAACCGAACCCTTTATTTATTCCATGGGTGTATCCTGTTCTCATTCCGCTAACCATAGCTGGGGTAGGAGTTGTGTTAATTAATTATTTTTCTAACTGCTTTCACTCAGTAACAAGTAACAATGAAGATGGGGACAATAGTCCGAATAACGCAGATAATACCAATGAAAATATATATGTTTGCAATAAATGTTTTTAAATAAAGAAAGTATATTCAGTATTGTAAAATAACGGGTGCAAGAAAAATAAAACATTTATTGCAAAAACACGGACATAAAATGAGGGTTCAGTTTATTTTATGGTAGGAATTTATGAGGAACAAGTTAAGGATTACAATTAATCCTAACTGATCTGACTAATACTGCAACATAGGATCTAGCGTCGATCTGTTATAAGTTGCAGCCGGCGGCCTTGAAGGATTGAGTGACACGGCTTGACCTCATCCTGATCCTTCCGGTGGATACCGTGAGAATCGGTGGAGAAGACCCTCTTCCGGTTTAGATTAGAAAGAGAGTTTTAGTTCAGTATCGGCCAAACCACGAAAGTGGTAAGTCGTGTTAAGCGCACGACCGACTCAATCTGCACAGGTAGTCTGGTGGGGATTTCGGAATAAAATATGATCTAAAGCAAATCGAAGTCTTGGGTTATTATCTAAAAACTACCAATGACACAGGGCTTCTGATAAAGAGAAATCCCCAATGGAAGACCAGACACGAAGTCCCCAAGACGAAGTCCAGATGCTAGAAGAAGAACGTAAGATACCAAAGATGAGCAGGAGAATAAAAGAAGTAAAGAGAGTATACAACATATATTCGTGCTGCTAGCGCGACCTGAGAATGATCAATAAAATGGTTTGGTTTGGTTTGTTTTGTTTTACGGCATATCAACCTCAGTGGGTCATTTAATGCCGATAAAGTTTTGAAATAAATCAATTCTTAATGGATAATGCAATTTTTTTATAAATACATTTTTCTATTTAACCCATAAATGGGACCCTAACAGGTACTACCGCTCCGGGTCTGAGTGGACCAGGGAGCAATGGTGATGAAGGGGTGCTCCACATTCCCCAAACCTCCAGAACTGGAACCTCACCTTCAGATAGAGTTTAACGTCATTCCCAGGGCATGTAGACCCGCAGCCACCGCCTTCTAGCACCCATATGATAAAAAGGGAGTGGGGCTTGCCATAAGGGCAAATAGGGTTGAGAAAATCATATAGGTACTAGGGCTTGACGTGACCAGCCGATTGATCGGAGGGGGTCTAGCCCAAGATAGGGCCAAAGTGGAGTATTGTATGTCATGAACTGCTCATCCACCTGGGCTATATCCTTAAACATCACGAGTCGCCACCAACGGCCAACAGGTGGCCCCATTGGGGGAGTCTTACCCCTCTGCAGAAGTGCAGTCGGTGCATTCTAACGCCCCTGCCGACAGGGCTCATTAAAATGAAATATTCATTAAAGAGAAGTAATACTATGTCCTTTATTTTTTAATAATGACCATCTGAGAATCCATATAATATATTGGTAAGTACTGGTAGTTTTGTGTAAAACAATATAACAGGTGTGACCAAATTTTCTTTTAAGAGCCACACATGATGAAGCTCAGATATTTGAGATCCACAAGACATGAACAAAATTTTACACAGATACTAAAGACGTGTAGTAAAAAGACAGGCACGATTTTCATTAGAACATTTCAACAATACATAATTTACACACTCATATATATATATATACATCTATAAGGAAGCGCGTGGTGTAATGGTTAAAGTCATGGGAAATTGACTCGTCGCCCCGAGTTCATATCCTGGATGTGGTAACTGCATTTCACTTAGCGCTAATACCCTTGGGAAAGGTATGAATCCTACTCTCCCTCCAGCTATGGATAAATAGTAGGGCAGACTGGGCTCTTTAACCTTGATTAGGCAACCGGTCTAGGAGAAAGAAAACTCTGAATTCAAACCTGTTGAACTCCGCTTAAGAAATTGATCTTGTGTCACATCCTGAAAAACCAGTAATGGTTTGACAGAGAGGATCCAGAAGGCTTACGATAGAAAGGACACGAAAACTCTTTACCATCTAATCAGACAGGAATTCGGCCCACAACGATCAACAATTTGAGGGAACGCCCTCAAATCGAAGGACGGGTCTCTCCTCCATAAGAGTACTGAGGGTATCATGAAACGAAGGACGGGGTACTTCACATACCTCTTTCACAACCCCTCAGTTATCGACGACAGTATCATCGGCAGCATGCCTCAAAGGGAAAGTTGTTTGTATTTTATTTTGCTCTAACGTCTTTGGAAAGGAAATGTTTCTTGTTCTGGATTCGGGTCAACATTTCGAGAAAATTCGAATTCTCTATGCTTTTTTCGCGAACCACCGATTAGATGGTCAAGGAGGCGCGCGTGGCTCATGAGCAACGATTTCGACCACCCTGGTCAAGAGCAAAGCAGTTCTATAAGTAAGCAAAAAAAAAATAAATAAAATAATGAAACTTTTACATGTTGAGAGATACACTAATCAAAGAAAACCCCGAATATATGAAACGGCGCAGCTTGTAGATAAACAAAAAAAAAAAGGGATGCAACAGAGGAGTGACCACTTGAATATCCAGTGTGCTCACCCAGATGTATTGGATCATCATCATCATCATCATCATCACATCATCAGTTCCTGATATCTTCTAAGATGAAGAAAGTGGAAATCTCAAGAGGCTTTATTTTTTTGTGTGGAGGGTATTCAATCCACCGGGGTAGACTGTGGGAGTACTGTAGTGATCTGTTGTCCCTTGATCTCCTGCAAAAGCCCCTCCCCCCATTACCAATGGTGTTAAAATGCAATGAGTCATTTCCAATGATACAGAAAGTCAGACGAAAAATGAAACGATTATCCCTAAAGAAATCAGAGCAAAGTGTAAACAAACAAGAATAATGTCTTCTTCTTCTTCTTCTTCTTCTTCTTCTTCTTCTTCTTCTTCTTCTTCTTCTTCTTCTTCTTCTTTCGCCTCTCTTCTTTCGCCTCTTGTTGTTGTTGTTGTTCTTCTTCTTCTTCTTCTTTTAAATGTATTTTTCTTCTTCTTTTTTTACATCTTTTTCTCTTTAAGATTTTGTTGTTGTTGTTGTTTTTTGTTCTTCTTCTTCTTCTTCTTTCTTCTTCTTCTTCTTCTCTTCTTCTTCTTCTTCTTCTTCTTCCTCTTCTTTTCTTCTTCTCTTCTTCTCTTCTTTCTTCTTCTTCCTCTTCTCTGTTTTCTTCTTGTTCTTCTTCTTGTTCTTGTTTCTTGTTCTTGTTCTTGTTCTTTCTTCTTCCTCTTCTTCTTCTTCTTCTTCTTCTTGTTCTTCTTCTTCTTCCTCTTCTTCTCTTCTTCTTCTTCTTCTTCTTGTTCTTCTTTTTCTTCTTCTTCTTCTTCTTCTTCTTCTTCTTCTTCTTCTTCTTCTTGTTCTTCTTCTTTTAAATGTATTTTTCTCCTTTTTTGCATCTTTTTCTCTTTAAGATTTTGTTGTTGTTGTTGTTGTTGTTCTTCTTCTTCTTCTTCTTCTTCTTGTTCTTCCTCTTGTTCTTCTTCTTCTTGTTCTTCTTTTAAATGTATTTTTCTTCTTCTTTTTTGCATCTTTTTCTCTTTAAGATTTTGTTGTTGTTGTTGGTGGTGGTGGTGTTCTTCTTCTTCTTCTTCTTCTTCTTCTTCTTCTTCTTCTTTTAAATGTAGTTTTCTTATTCTTCCTTTTTGCATCTTTTTCTCTTTAAGATTTCAAATTTCAACTCTGTTATTTTCTGTTTGTAGTCTTCAAGGTTTTTTCTTTTTCTTTTTCTTTCTTTCTTTCTTGTTTTTCATTGTCTTTTTCCTTGATGATTTCGCCTTTTGCCCGTGGCCACATTCATTTTGTTTCTCTCTGCACCTCTATCTCCGCTCACCCGTTGGCTGACGAGCAAGACGATGATGGTGCACGTCAGAGTTGACAGCTTTGTTGATATAAACAAATAACTGCTCTCCCGCCTTGGTGGTCTAATAACAAAAAACAAAACAAAACAAAACAAAACAAAAAATACCCCCAAAAGCCACTTTTCGCCGACGCTGTCAGTAAGTTGGTAAAATTGTCGGCAGACACTTAGCAGCCGGTTGAAAATGAAAAAGCAAAGATGGACCCTAGCTCTCCTTTAGCATGGGCTAGATCTGTTACGTAGTGCAATAATTTTTTTTCGAGATTTCTCCCATGCAAATAGTAAGCAAAAATGAACACAAGGTCTCTGTACTAGTGACTAAGCGTATTATGTAGTGAAATAAAAAAGATTCGTGATTTCCCCTATGCAAAGATAGACCCAAACTCTCTGTAACAGTGGCTAAACGTACTACTTACCGCTATAAAAGAATATTCGATATTTCCCCTATGCAAATAGTAGGAAAGATGGAGCCTATCTCTCAATAGTAGTGAATAAAGGTTTTACGTAGTACAATAAAAATATTCGAGATTTCCCCTATGCAACGTATAGGCAAAGATAGACCCGAACTCTCTGTAGAAGTGGCAAAACGTGTTACTTAGTGCAATAAAAAAGATTCGAGATTTCCCCAATGCAAACAGTAGGCAAAGATTGAGCCTAGCACTCTGTAGCAGTGGCTAAACGTGTTACGTGGTGCAATAAAAGAATATTCGAGATTTACCATATGCAAATAGTAGATTAAGATAGAGCTCGAGCTCTCCGTAGCAGTGGCTAAAAGTTTTACATAGTGCAATAAAAAAAAAGATACGAGATTTCTCCTATACAAAGAGTAGGCAAAGATGGACTCTAGCTCTCTGCAGCAGTGGCTAAACATGCTACTTATTGTAATAAAAAAAGATTTGAGATTTCTCCCATACAAAGAGTAGGCAAAGATGGACCCAAACTCTCTGTAGCAGTCTCTAAACATTTAGTGTAATAAAACAGATTCGAGATTTCCCCTATGCAAGAGTAGCATGCGACACAAGGTCAATTTAACAGGCTAGAATTCCAAGTTTTTTAGGCTGGTATATAAAAACTAAAATAGTTATTCACTAGGCTAATCTTAAATGTGGCACAAGACCATAAATATGAGGTGCCTAGTGAGAACTGAAGTCATTAACAATGATCTGCTAAATCAGATTGCTGTAGCGATTGTCTGCCCCTATTTGGTCTGCAAGAGTTATCTTTCCTTGCTTTCAGGTTTAAACCGCTAGGGACCTTGAGTATTTAATCAGGGAAGAGCGAAGTTTAATTTTTTTCCCCCGGGACAGCAAGCAGGAGACATGGGTTAGATATTTACGTCTATACCTTTTATGTGGGGGCTTCTCCCCACCCCAGAGTAAGTAAGTGACATTCTTTCATGGACTTTCCATCACTTCTACAGGACGAAAGCCTACATCCTACTATCTTTATGATATATTTATGTATCTTCTTTACACCTCTTTTTAATTGTCTCATTATGTATCCATTATGTACTTCTTTTGTGTATATCTTTAATTTGTATATGTATTCTTGTTAGTGAGGGGGGTGGCTAGACACCCAGCAGGACGAAAAACAAAACCTGCGAAAGGGCGGAGGAAGCTTCCCGCTCAACGGCCATCTAGCACATTAACGCGAGAGCACAGAAATACCTGGGCTGGTATCCAGGCGCGTAATAGTCTAAATAACCCCCACTGCCTTGTGGTTATCCTCTGGATAGGAAATCACGGCTTGGACTCCGTTAGGCAGTTCAGTGTGTAAAATACTAACTGGCAACTCCTGCAGCCAAACTGACGCCGAATGTAGTGGTTCACCATTCCTTCGGATCACGCCAGCAAGGCAGAGAGGGGGGCCCTGTCACTTGGGCAACCCAGGGCCTCCATACATCTTGCCCAGGCTCTTTTTTTTTTTTTTTTGTATTCTTGTTAAATGTGGTTCTATGTGCTCATGTATTAAAGTCTGTTTGTTACACTTCACTGCTTCTTTGTCGGAATAATTCTGGTACTTTTAGGTACCCACGTTGGAAGGCCACCTAAGCCTTCCAACCAAATACAATACCCTATTAAATCCAAGAGCTTATGGAACAGATTCGTTTGTGGCCTAAGCCAAATTCTTAGGCGCCGCCTTCGGTCAGGAGAAACTGTGGACTAGTTCATGACGCTCTTGCTGCATTTGGTTTTACTGGTGGTGGAGATGTCACCAAAATGCTGGATAAATATGGAAATCTTGATTGTTGTGTATGGTACGAGGGCTTCGCTCTGCTGAATTACGGCGAACTCGGACTGACAAAAAGTCACATCTTCCTGACATTTCTTCATGGACTCTCGATCACTTCTACAGAACGAAGTCCTACTTTCTTTATACTTCTATATTCTACCTTGTTTCCTATATGTGTTCATTATGTATCTACTTTGTACACCTTTTAATTTGTATATGTATTCCTGTTAAATGTAGTTCTATGTGCTCATGTATTAAAGTCTGTTTGTTACACTTCACTGCTTCTTTGTCGGAATATTTCTGGTACTTTTATGTAACCACGTTGGGAGGCCACCTAAGCCTTCCAAACAAACATAATAATAACATTAAATCCTACATTGCTAACCATTATGCCATACGAAGTTTCGGATCATATGACCTTTAGGCACCCCTTTTTGATCTCGATTAAGAAAGGAAATGTTTTTCATTTACACCGTCAATATCCGGTTGTTTTAACAGACGATTTTTAGATTTAAAAAAAAATTATTATAAAACCCCTAAACTTTTGTGTAGGGAGCTTTGCCCCCCAGCCTGTCATAAGTAAGTGACATTCCTTCATGGACTCTCCATCACTTCTACAGAACGAAGTCCTACTTTCTTTATACTTCTATATTCTACCTTGTCTCCTATATGTGTTCATTATGTATCTACTTTGTACACCTTTTAATGTGTATGTGCATTCTTATTAAATGTATTCCTATGTGTTCATGTATAAAAGTCTGTTTGTTACACTTCACTGCTTCTTTGTCGGAATATTTCTGGTACATTTATGTACCCACGTTGGAAGGCCATCTAAGTCTTCCAACCAAAAATAATACCCTATTAAATCCAACACGAGCTTATGGAACAGGTTCGTTCATGGCCTCAGCCAAATTCCATTATGTATCTCTTTTGTGTATACCTTTAATTTGTATCCTCTCTTCTCTCCAGGACAGCAAGCAGGAAACATGGGTTAAACATCACGTCTATACCTTTTATATGGGGGCTTCGCTCCCCAGCCTGTCATAAGTAAGTGACATTCCTTCATGGACTCTCCATAACTTCTTTAACACGAAAGCCTACGTCCAACTATCTTTATAATACATTTATGTATCTTCTTTATACACCTCTTTTTCATTGTCTCATTATGTATCCATTATGTATCTCTTTTGTGTATACCTTTTAATTTGTATCTGTATTCTTGTTAAATGTAGTTCTATGTGCTCATGTATTAAAGTCTGATTGTTACACTTCACTGATTCTTTGTCGGAATATTTCTGGTACTTTTAGGTACCCACGTGGAAGGTGCCTAAGCCTTCCAACTAATTAGAATACCCTTTAAATTCAACACTAGAGATATTGATCAATTGCTTCTTCATTGTCTCATTATGTATCCATTTATGTATCTCTTTTGTGTATACCTTTTAATTTGTATCTGTATTCTTGTTAAATGTAGTTCTATGTGTTCATGTATTAAAGTCTGTTTGTTACACTTCACTGCTTCTTTGTTGGAATATTTCTGGTACTTATATGTACCCACGTTGGAAGGCCACCTAAGCCTTCCAACCAAAAATAATAATAACATTAAATCCTACATTGCTAACCATTATGCAATACGAAGTTTCGGATCATATGACCTTTAGGCACCCCTTTTTGATCTCCATTAAGAAAGGACATTTACGCCGTCAATATCCTATTGTTTTAACAGACGATTTTTAGATCTTTTAAAATTATAACCCTAACCCCTAACAAACAACTGGATATTGACTGTGTAAAATAAAAACATGTCCTTTCTTAATCGAGATCAAAAAGCGGTGCCTAAAGGTAATATGGTCCGAGGTTTCTAAAGAATACAAATAGAGACTCAATGATGCATACTAACCCGATGTCATTAATCACAACAAGAGATAGCGATACAAAACAGAAATAAGGATTTTGAAACTCCCAAGCAAGTAATACTTTAAATGGGCAGAGGTTGAATTCTTTTACTTCACATGGGTCGTCGGTAAGTGACATACTATTAATCTTCAAATCCATTCTTTCCGTTAGGGCTATAATCACCATCTCCAACACGGTAGAGGTGTTGGTGGTGGTGGGGAACTTTTCGGGAGGTGTATCTCGAATGTCATACCCCTGCGAGCGGTTGCCTTTCTCTTTCTCTTTTTCTTTCTCTTTCTTTTTCTCTTTCTCTTTTTCTTTCTCTCCCATTTTTTTTTTATCATGGAAAAGGTTATTGGGTTAGGTCTGCAGTTAAGAAAATAGATTTCTCTAGAAACTTAAACAAATCAAACTACATTAAAAGGCTGAAGAGATTTTTTTTGTTGTTTGTTCATAATTACTTTGGCACGTTACGGGGATGAGCTTCAGACTAGAACCATTTGTGTAACGCTTCCACCTCACCCACCCCCCAAAAAAAGGGAAGAAAACAAAAACTTCTCAAAAAGTATGTCAATCACTATCTTCCCCCTTCTTTTATTTAACTACGTAATGGTCTCTGGCGTGGTTGACTATAGGGTTAGCTCAGTCGGTAGAGCGTTCGGCTAGAAGCCACAAGGTTCTTAGTTCGATACCGGCTCCTCGCCAACTTAACGTTATGAGTAGCACAGGGAGCTGTGTGGTAAAGTAAGAAGCTGACGGTATGTGTGGCGCTCCACCGCAGACGTATGAGTAGCACAAGGATCTGTGCGGTAAAGTAAGAAGCTGACGGTAAGTGTATCGCTCCAACTCAGATGCAAAAACAATCTCTTGGGTCGGGTTAGCTCAGTCGGTAGAGCGTTCGGCTAGAAGCCACGAGGTTCCTAGTTCGATAGCGGCTTCTCAGCGTATGAGTAGCACAGGGAGCTGTGTGGTAAAGTAAGGCTGACGGTTAGGTTTGGCGCTCCACCTCAGATGTCAAAAACAATCTCTTGTGTCGGATTAGCTCAGTCGGTAGAGCGTTCGACTAGAAGCCACAAGGTTCCTAGTTCGATACCGGTCCTCGCCAACTCAGCGTATGAGTAGCACATGGATCTGTATGGTAAAGTAAGGAGCTGATGGTAGGCGCGGCGCTCCAACTGAGACGCAAAAACAATCTCTCGGGCCAGGTTAGCTCAGTCGGTAGAGAGTTCGGCTAGAAACCACAAGGTTCCTAGTTCGATACCGGCTCCTCGCTAACTTAGCGTATGAGTAGCACAGGGATCTGTGCAGTAAAGTAAGAAGCTGACGGTAGGTGTGGCGCTCCACCTCAGACGCAAAAACTATCTCCTTGGTCTAGCGCTAGTGAAAAGGGAATAGACTCCCTCACTGTCTGGCTGATACCGACATTAGGCCACCCCGACGACTTTACTTTTACTTTACTGCTTGTATAGCTCAGTCAGAAGAGCACCCGCCTAGGAATCGCAAGGTTTCTGGTTCCATACCGGTCCCCGCCAACTCAGCGTTTAGCAGGAAGTGTTTGTGGTAATTATGAACTTTTGTTTAGTAAATTAGGGTGTCCCAGAAAAAACAGAACCCATAAATTTTGTAATAAAACTGTTAATTTTAACTAGGGGTTTTAGGGTTAGGTTTAGGGTTAGGGTTGGGTTGGGGTTGGGGTTAGGGTTAGGGTTTAGTTTGTTTGGGTTATGGGTTCTGTTTTTCTGCGTCACCCTGTACAGGTGACCCAGGAAAAAACAGAACCCAAATTATTTATTTATTTTCCCATTAAATTAACCCTAAACCCTAAACCCCAAACCCCTAAACCCTAACCCTAAACCCCCTAGTTAAATTAACAGTTTTATTACAAAATTTGTGGGTTCTGCTTTTTCTGGGACACCCTAATTTACTAAACAAAATTTCATAATTACCGTGTTTGTAACATTACAAAGAATGTGAATTCGTAGTAAGCAAGTTCGAACCCTAGTCACGCTATTACGTTCACTTCCGGCCTAACACCCTTGGTAAAGGGAAGAACCTCCTCATACCCAGGCTATGGGTTAAATGGTACCACTACTATTCTTCTATAAGGATGATTTTGGCGTCAAATAACCAACGAAAGCCCGTCAAGCCCTAGCACCTATATGATTTTCCCAAGCCTATTGCCCTTATGGCAAGCCCCAACCCCTTTTTATCATATGGATGCTCGAAGGCCGTGGCTGAGGGTCTACATGTCCTGGGAATGACGTTAAACTCCATCTAATGGTGAGGTTCCAGTTTTGGAGGTTTGGGGAATGTGGAACACCCCTTCATTACCATTGCTCCCTGGTCCACTCTGACCCGGAGTGGTAGCACATGTTAGGGTCCCATCTATGGGTTAAATAGAAAAACATGAGTTTATAAACAAAATTGCATTATCCATTAAGAATTGATTTATTTCAAAACTTTATCGGCATTAAATAACCCACTGAGGTTGATATGCCGTAAAACAAACCAAACCAAACCAAACCAAACCAACGAAAGCCGACAGAATACAAAGTCTTTCCGCATTAATGGGTTGACAGATTAGAAGCTCCTATAACCATATCATTTGTAACAAATGAAAGGGTTTGTAGAAAAAAAAAACCCAAAGAGTCGAATGCTGAGAAGGCGGATTTCATATAACAAAAAGGACGCAACACTGAAATGTTAATAAACACGAGCTAAATATATTTGTGTCAATTTAGAAGCAGAGTGGAACCCGATTATTTAGAAATGGAATCTGTAGTGGAAGAAGGGACTAATGAATCCAATGAGAATGTCAAAATATCTGAAAATGAACCAGAAGAAGAAAATGAGCTCAGACCTTGGTCCGCTTCGGCCGCTGGATCAGGTGTTGTTAATTAATAGCGTCGATCCCAGGGGGCTATCCCCCCAGGCAATACCTGCCCCCTTGATTTAAAGGGACAGGATGGGTTTATTGCCCACCACCTGAGGTGCCCCCCCCCTTCAGGGAGAATGCCGACGGGATTGACGCATTTTTTGTGTCTACCATCCATGAGCTTCGGCTTGTGGGTGGGCCCACATAAAAATGTCCTTGTGTCACGCCCTCATAAGTGGGATGAGAGGCAAATATCCCTTGCCTGAGACTGATTCAATTCATAAGAGTATTCATGATAATTTCTCTGAAAGTTTGAGATGAGGCTTGATGATTAGTACTATCTGCGTTATTCGGACTATTGTCCTCATCTTCATTGGTACCTGTACAACGTTTCGGTCGATGTGCCCTCCCGCCTTCTTCGGGTATTTCTTGTCGGACTCGGGAACCTTCTTGGCCTCGGAAACCTTAATTTTGAACTCGGGAACCTTCTTGTCGTAATCAGAAACCTTCTTGCTCAAAGTTCCGTGATAGCTCCCGATTACGACTAGAAGGTTCCCGAGTTCAAAATAAAGTTCCTGAGTCCGAAAAGAAGGTTCCTGATTCCGAGAAGATTCCGGAGTCCGACAAGAAATATCAGAAGGTCGGAGGGCACATCGGCCGAAACGTTGTCGTAATCGGGAACATTCTTGTCGTAATCGGGAGCCATCACGGAACTTTGAACCTGACCCTTTATTCAGTCCACGGGGGCATCCTGTTCTCATTCCGCTAACCATGATAATTATTTGCCATTAAAGGATGAAACCAACCCACTTCCCACTGGACGCTTGATAGTTCTGGCCTTGGACCAAACTAAGCTAAGATTGTCAAAAATAAACAAATTCTTGAACTCTACCCGAGAAAAAGCACCCCCGGGGGGCTATGGCTTGTGCAAAACAGAACTTAGAAACATCAGATTTTGATATCTTGCTAACATGTTTTTTGACGGATCTAGTTTGCACGTTTCAATTCGATAACCCCCCCTCCACGCACAAAGCACCACAGAGTTGTTTTCTAAGTTCGCATTCTAAATGTAATATTACCAGATGTTTGTTGACAAAATCGCAGTTTTGTTTAATAATAAGCGTCTTAACTCTCGAGTGCGTCAACTGCTGTGAAACTCTTCAGTAACGAAAACAGAAAGAAAAGAATGAGACTCTTTTGTAAATTCAATTAAAGAAAAAGGGTCCCTCCAAAATATATCGCCGGGGTCTTCCAAAATATCGCAGAGTTACCAGGGGTTTTTCAAAACTTTACAAGATTCTGTGGCAGCTGTCAAAGCAGTGCGCGAGTTTTTAAAAATAAATCGTCAAAGTAGACAATTATCAACATTTTTAGCACATTATGCAGTTCGCTTTTAGAAGGGCTTATATATATATATATATATTATATATATATATATATATATATATAATATATTTGTATATGTATAAGTATTAACTTACCGGTGGGTATAAGAACGATCGTTGGAAGCGCACAATATCCAGAGATTAAGGTTGAGAAAAAACAAATACAAAGTGCTCAATACAATGTAGAGCATAAATTTATTTAAGAATGGAAATGAGTAACCTACTCGAGTTTCATCGATATATTCTTCAGGGTTACTTTTAAATTAATCGAGTTTACGATTAATCTTTGGTGTTATAAACATGCCCGTTGGAATGGGACTTAAATTTAGTAGAGGAACGCTTGTTTATATTTTCGTAGATCAGGAACGGTTTTTGATTATTGAATTAAAAATTTGGATTAATTTATGGGAATTATTTTTTCAATTATTATTTGATAAAAGATATGTTATGGGTCGTATTAATAGTTAAAAGGTGAAAATTTTATATACATATATATATATATAATATATATATATATATATATATATATATATATATATATATTGTAGGACAAGAGGGTTCAGAGTAGAACATCTGAATTTAGACCTGTTAGAAATTCCACCGGGTTTTGGTATGTACGTGTCGAATCAGAAAAGTAATGTCATTTAGCATTACAATCGCACATACACTTTAATAAGTTTATGATAAGGAAAAGTACAAAAAATAGTTTCTGGTTTTTTACTGATGAAAAGATAAAATTCAATTATTAAAAATACAGCGTGATAAAAAAAACAGACGTGTCACTTGGGGGGGGGGGGTCACCCTATATATATATATATATGTGTGTGTGTGTGTGTGTGTGTGTGTGTATATAGCCACCTGGAACCTAACAAAGCGCCTTGAGAATAAGCTGAATTGGAGCTGCACAAGAATGCTGCGTGCAGTCTTGAACAAATCGTAAAAACACCACCCCACGAGGAAACAGCTGTATGGCCACCTCCCCCATCTCACAAACCATTCGAGTGAGACGGACAAGGCATGATGGACACTGCTGGCGAGGCAAGGACGAGCTCATAAGCGACGTTCTCCTGTGGAAGCCAACACATGGACATGATAGTGTGGGCCAACCACCAGGGACCTACATTGACCAACTATGCAAAGATGCTGGATGCTGCTTGAGATGAGGCTTGGTGATTAGTATTATCTGCATTATTCGGACTATTGTCCTCGTCTTCATTGTTATTTGTACAACGTTTCCGCCGATATGCCCTCCGTCCATCTTCAGGTATTTCTTGTCAGACTTGGTAACCTTCTTTTCGGACTCGGGAACCTTCTTTTCGGACACGGGAACCTTCTTTCGGACTCGGCAACCCTTTTCGGACTCGGTAACCTTCTTTTCGACTCGGGAACTTCTTTCGGACTCGGGACTTCTTTTCGGACACGGTAAGCTTCTTTTCGGACTCGGTAACCTTTTTTCGGACTCGGGAACCTTCTTTTCGGACACGGGACCTTCTTTTCGGACTCGGCAACCTTCTTTTCGGACTCGGTAAGCTTCTTTTCGGACTCGGTAAGCTTCTTTCGGACTCGGGAACCTTCTTTTGGACACGGGACTTCTTTTCGGACTCGGCAACCTTCTTTTCGGACTCGGTAAGCTTCTTTTCGGACTCGGGACCTTCTTTCGGACACGGGAACCTTCTTTTCGCACTCGGCAACCTTCTTTCGGACTCGGTAAGCTTCTTTTCGGACTCGGGAACCTTCTTTTCGGACTCGGGAACCTTCTTTTTCGGGAACCTTCTTTTCGGACTCGGCACCTTCTTTTCGGACTCGGTAAGCTTCTTTTCGGACTCGGGAACCTTTTTCGGACTCGGGAACCTTCTTTCGGACACGGGAACCTTCTTTCGGACTCGGTAAGCTTCTTTTTCGGACTCGGGAACCTTCTTTTCGGACTCGGGGAACCTTCTTTTTGGACTCGCGTAAGCTTCTTTTCGGACTCGGTAAGCTTCTTTTCGGACTCGGGAACCTTCTTTTTCGGACTCGGGAACCTTCTTTTCGGACACGGAACTTCTTTTCGGACTCGGCAACCTTCTTTTCCGGACTCGGTAAGCTTCTTTTCGGACTCGGGAACTTTTCGGACTCGGGAACCTTCTTTTCGGACTCGGTAAGCTTCTTTTCGGACTCGGTAACCTCTTTTCGGACTCGGCAACCTTCTTTTCGGACACGGGAACCTTCTTTTCGACTCGGAAGTTCTTTTCGGACTCGGTAAGCTTCTTTTCGGACTCGGAACCTTCTTTTCGGACTCGGGAACCTTCTTTTCGGACTCGGTAAGCTTCTTTTCGACTCGGAACCTTCTTTTCGGACTCGGGAACCTTCTTTTCGGACGGAACCTTCTTTTCGGACTCGGTAAGCTTCTTTTCGGACTCGGTAAGCTTCTTTTCGGACTCGGGAACCTTCTTTTTCTTTTCGGACACGGGAACCTTCTTTTCGGACTCGGCAAACCTTCTTTTTCGGACTCGGTAAGCTTCTTTTCGGACTCGGGAACCTTCTTTTCGGACACGGGAACCTTCTTTTCGGACTCGGTAAGCTTCTTTCGACTCGGTAACCTTCTTTCGACTCGGGAACCTTCTTTTCGGACACGGGAACTTCTTTTCGGACTCGGTAACCTTCTTTTCGGACTCGGGAACCTTCTTTTCGGAACACGGGAACCTTCCTTTTCGGACTCGGTAGCTTCTTTTCGGACTCGGTAACCTTCTTTTCGGACTCGGGAACCTTCTTTTCGGACACGGGAACCTTCTTTTCGGACTCGGCAACCTTCTTTTCGGACTCGGTAAGCTTCTTTTCGGACTCGGGAACTTCTTTTCGGACTACCTCTTTTCGGACTCGGGAACCTTCTTTTCGGACTCGGTCTTTCTTTTTCGGACTCGGGAACCTTCTTTTCGGACTCGGAACCTTCTTTTCGGACTCGGTAAGCTTCTTTTTCGGACTCGGGTAACCTTCTTTTCGGACTCGGGCAACCTTCTTTCGGACACGGGGAACCTCTTTTCGGACTCCGGTTAAGCTTCTTTTCGGACTCGGTAAGCTTCTTTTCGGACTCGGGAACCTTCTTTTCGGACTTCGGGGAACCTTCTTTTCGGACTCGGGACTTTCGGACTTTTCGGACACAGGGAACCTTCTTTTTCGGACTCGTAAGCTCTTTTCCGGACTCTTCTTTTCGACTCGGAACCTTCTTTTTCGGACTCGGGAACCTTCTTTAACTTCTTTTCGGACTCGGAACTTTTCGGACCTCGGGAACCTTCTTTTCGGACACGGGAACCTTCTTTTCGGACTCGGTAAGCTTCTTTTCGGACTCGGTAACCTTCTTTTCGACTCGGGAACTTCTTCGGACACGGGAACCTTCTTTTCGGACTCGGTAACCTTCTTTTCGGACTCGGGAACCTTCTTTTCGGACACGGGAAACCTTCTTTTCGGACTCGGTAACCTTCTTTTCGGACTCGGGAACCTTCTTTTCGGACACGGATCGGCAACCTTCTTTTCGGACTCGGTAAGCTTCTTTTCGGACTCGGGAACCTTCTTTTTCGGACTCGGGACCTTCTTTTCGGACTCGGGAACCTTCTTTTCGGACTCGGTAAGCTCTTTTCGGACTTGGGAACCTTCTTTTCGGACACGGGACCTTCTTTTCGGGACTCGGCAACCCTTCTTTTCGGACTCGGTAAGCTTCTTTTCGGACTCGGGAACCTTCTTTTCGGACTCGGCAACCTTCTTTTCGGACTCGGTAAGCTTCTTTTTGTAATCGGGAACCTTCTTGTTCAAAGTTCCGTAATGGCTCCCGATTACGACAAGAAGGTTCCCGAGTTCAAAATAAGGTTCCTGAGTCCGAAAAAGAAGGTTCCTGAGTCCGACAAGAAATATCAAAAGGTCGGAGGGCACATCGGCCGAAACGTTGTACAGATAACAATGAAGATGAGGACAATAGTCCGAATAACGCAGATAATACTAGTGTGTGATTTGTTTAACATGTTTATTAATAAATTGATAAAAAGTATTTACATTAATTTCCAGTATATCAATAATTTGGTAGAAATAGTTTTTATTAACTTAATATGTAATCATAAATTGGTTGATATAATTTTCATTAACTTCATATCTATTGTAAATTTGTAGAATTAATTAACTGATAATCCCACCTCCTTCTCGCACATACATGATAAAATGGGTTGGGTGTTTCCCATGAGAGAAAAGAATTCGGTCGTGACAATCATATAGGGGCTATGGCTTGATCGTGGATTGATCGGCTGCCCGTCTAGCCCAAGAATGGGCCGAGGTGGAGTGTTGTATGTCACGTGATCCCTTAGTACCCGGTTTATATAGATATTAAAAATAATCATAATAATAATTTATAATCAATACTTCATGCCTTTTTTTCATGTTCAATATAATTATTCAAATGGTGTTTCATATCAATTTTTACCATTTGCTACCAAGGTAGCAATATCACATCTACAGAAGGGATGTCAGTATACGCAATAACAAATGTATAGACTGCTATTGACAGATTATTGATCATATGAACATTTGATAAAATAAATCAAAAATCCTTCCAAGCTTTAGCCATGTCTGCCCTATTGTATGGCTGCAATGGTGTATACCCTTTCTTTACTTCTATTATTCTTCTGCTCATCTTTGGTATCTTACGTTCTTCTTCTTGCGTTTGGGACTTCGTCTTGCTGGTTGGTCGTCTTTGATTCATTTCTTCTTCTAGGTCAGTCTTGTTGCCAAGACATTCATCAACCACAAAACCATATTATTTATTTAAACCTTTATTTACTTAGCTAAACATATTTCTCTAACTAACACAACGCGCGTGTGCAAGTGAGCTCCAGCTAACGCAGATATATTTTCTCTGCCTGACGTCCAAGCTGAAACTGAGAGCCAACCAGGTCCCACGTGACTTCACGTATTTCGTGGGCTTTCTGTAATATTCCATGGAAAGTCCGCCCGTGATATGAAAAGGGGCCATCCCTTCAGAAATACAGGGGGTTGACAATAATCTATGCATAGATTATGTAACAGCAATACATGGACTCTAAAGAAAGACTTTGAGAGAAAAAAATAGAAACGAACTATACAAGAATACTACGTGTTGTTTTGAACAAATCTAGCAAGCATATAAAAAGGTGGCCCTATTGGGAGGTCGGTTACCTCTCTGCAGAGGTGCAGTGGGCATATTCTACAGTCCAAGCCAATATGGCGGACTTGGTTGCCTTTTAGATAAGTAAAGAAGCAAAGTCGACGGTGCGGCTTAATGTCGGTATCAGCCAGACAGCGAGGGAGTCTATCCCCTTTTCACTAGCGCTAGACCAAGGAGATTGTTTTTAGCGTCTTAAGTGGAGCGCCACACCTACCACCAGCTCCTTACTTTACCGCACAGATCCCTGTGCTACTCATACGCTGAGTTGGCGAGGGCCGGTATCGAAGTAGAAACCTTGTGGTTTCTAGCCGAACGCTCCACCGATTGACCCGACCTACTCTGAGACTACTGGTCTTTCCAAGAGCATTCTTTAAAATGTGCTTGGTTGGTTGGTTGGTTGTTTTTTACGGCATGGGTTATTTTATGCCGAAAACAGAATTTTTTTTAAACACATTTTTGTAAACATATTTTGGTTATTTCCTATAAGTCTAACATAAACAAAGGGGAGCCACTCTTGACTAAAAAATGATTTATTCATCTTCCCATTAAACTAACCCTAAACCCTAACCCTAACCCTAATCCTAACCGCGTCTTCTTTTTTTCCTAGTAGATCAATAAAGAAATAAATAATTAATCAGTCAAGAGTGGTCCCCCTTTGTTTATGTTAGACTTATAGGAAATAGCCCATATTTTTATCTATTTAACCCATAGACGGAACCCTAATAGGCACTACCAGGGTTTATCTGGGAGTAATGGCAATGAAGGGGTACTCCTCCCTCTTCAAAGCTCCAAAATTGGAACCTCGCCATTAGATGCTGTTTAACGTCATAATCAAGACACTAAGACCCACAGCCACAGCCTTCTAGCACATATAGGAGCTGGAAGTTTGCCATAAGGGAAATAGGGTCAGTGAAATCATATAGGTGCTAGGGCTTGATGGGATTAGGAGGGGGCCTCTCCAACCGCCCGTCTAGCCCAAGTAAGGGACAAAGTGAATTGTTGAATGTCATAGACTGCTCAGCAACGAGGATTCCGCCCTTAAGCATCACGGGTCGCCACACACAGCCAACGGGTGGCAACATAGGGGGGGGGTCTTAGCCCTCTGCAGAGGTGCAGTCGGTGTTTTCTACAGCCACAGCTGACAGGGCTTTTAAAATGTTGATAAATGTCGTATATTTACTGGGTGGTATGTATTATTGTTGCTTTTATCGGGGAATTAGGAGGAAGTGGGATGTTATATACACGAACAAGGTGCGTCGAGTACAAACTGATATCGCTTATCTGGACAATAGAGGGCAGCACTGTTTAATTCGTGGACTGTTGATAAAACTAAATAGATCAACAGGTTTCACTTAGTGACACTAGTAGGTACTTAACCCAAAAATGGGAAATAGTAATTTGTTCAAACTGGACAAATGATAAAAAAAGAATTTACCCCACTTTCTTCATTCTTCGCCCCCCTCTCTCTCTTGCCCCCCTCTCTCTCTCTCTCACCTACTATCTAAACTCTCAATCTATTTCTTTCCCTATCTTATCTTTCTTTTCACTTCCTTCCCTCTTTTTTCTTCTCTTTATTTTCTTTCTTTCTTTCCATCTTTCTTTCTTTCTCTCTTTCTCTCTCTCTGACTCATAGTCTCTCTCATCTTTCGCTTATTTATTTTTCTCTCTCTTCTCTTTCTATTCTTGCTCCCACTCCCAACCAATTCACTTTATCTTTTCACCTCTACCTATGATCATCTCTCTCTTTCTCTCTCTTTCTCTCTCTCTCTCTCTCTCTCTCTCTATCTATCTATCTATCTATATATCTATCTATCCCTCTCCCTCTCTCTATCTCTCTCTTTCTCTCTATCTATCTCTCTCTCTCTATATATATATCCCTCTCCCTCTCTCTATTTCTCTGTCTCTCTCTCTCTCTCTCTCTCTCTCTCTCTCTCTCTCTATATATATATATATATATATATATATATATATATATATATATATATATCCCTTGTTTCGCTTTTGAATTTCTTTTCTTCTCTTTTCGCTCTCTTTTATCTTCTACTAGCAGCGACTACCCGGCGTCGCCTGGGTAGATGGGGATTTTTTAAAGTTAGTCCTGCAGATCCATTATTACTTAATCGTGATTTGAATCCTCGTGGGATGCCCCATTTAAATCCCTATGTAAAAGAAATAGACCTTGCATTGATCCAGCTACTCTTAAAAGAAATGTTAATGTCTACTATCTAAAATATTAAAGTAAATATTTTATAACACCACCATTTTAAGAAAGAGTGGGAGTTAGTTAAATCAAGATTATTATACTTTTTTACATATTGAACTATTTCGTAATAGCTCTTAAGTAAACATAAAAAACGTTGTAATAATTAAATTAACATACTGTGGTATATCCACCTGTCCTGCTAGTCTTATATAAAATGGGTCTGATATACCGTCAAATATTTTGATTTTTCTTCTCAAATTCACTGTTGATTGGGCCAGCCAAGTTATATATATATTTACCAACCCCTCCATACGAGCAGGATGTGACGCAAGGTCAATTTCTTAAGCGGAGTTTGACACGTTTGAATTCAGAGTTTTCCTTCTCATAGACCGGTTGCCTAACCAAGGTTAAAGAGCCCAGTCTGCCCTACTATTTATCCATAGCTGGAGTGAGATTAGGATTCATACCTTTCCCAATGATTTTAGCGCTAAGTGAAATGCAATTACCACATCCAGGATTTGAAATCGGAGCGACGAGTTCATTTCCCATGACTTTAACAATTACACCAGCAAAGTTATACGCCGAAAAGATAGAATTAATTTGTTATGTATAGAGTGGTCCGATTGTTTTGTCACCCCTCGAAATTGTTTTTAACTTAACTCATTTTTTGTTTTAATAATATATGTTATGTAATTATTTTACCCCTAAAAAATCTTAAACCATTTTCTAGAATTTTTGGTTGTATTATTGTTGGAATATTTTGGCGCCCAATGGGAATCGAACTCACTAACAATGGTTCGCGAAACGACTTTACTAACCATTACACCACGTGAGGTGCCTATATTTTGGTTATATAGTTATTTACTAAGCTTTGCTTAGATGCGGCACAAGGCCAGAAGTATGGGGCGCCCAATGAGAACCGAACTCACTAACAATGGTTTGCGAAGCTAGCTTGGTAACGATTATACCACATGAGGTGCCCATTAGTTATTTACTAAGCTTAGCTTAGATGTGGCGCAAGGCCAGAAGTAAGAGGCACCCAGTGAGAATCGAACTCACTAACAATGGTTTGTGAAGCTAGCTTGCTAACGATTATACCACATGAGGTGCCCATATTTTGGTTATATAAGGTGTCCACCACGTAAACTAATAGACTCTCTGTGGGCGCGTGGATTAAACCTAGCCAATCAACACGTTCGAATACGTGGTTAGTTAACTATTTAATCGCCGATCTTGAAAGCCGTTCATTTGCACGTATTCGACACAGACGTACAGTTCAGCAACCAAGGACTCTGCTCAAACAAGGGATTCTACCTAACACAAAGGAACACCAAGGGACAACCAAATAATTCTTCACTAAGGATCAGCCTCTGCTTAACCAAAGGATTCTACCCAACACTAAGGAACACTGGGGGACAACCAAAGGATTCTTCACTAAGGATCAGCCTCTGCTTAACCAAAGGATTCTACCCAACACTAAGGAACACCAAGGGACAACCAAAGGATTTTTAACTAAGGATCAGCCTCTGCTTAACCAAAGGATTCTACCCAACACTAAGGAACACCAAGGGACAACCAAAGGATTTTTAACTAAGGATCAGCCTCTGCTTAACCAAAGGATTCTACCCAACACTAAGGAACACCAAGGGACAACCAAAGGATTTTTAACTAAGGATCAGCCTCTGCTTAACCAAAGGATTCTACCCAACACTAAGGAACACCAAGGGACAACCAAAGGATTTTTAACTAAGGATCAGCCTCTGCTTAACCAAAGGATTCTACACAACACCAAGGAACACCGAGGGACAACCAAAGGATTCTTCACTAAGGATCAGCCTCTGCTTAACACAAGGGATCTTCACTGTAAAGAGCTCTCACCTGCAGCTTAAAATGGCGACAAAATCGTAACAATTATGTAATTATTTTACCTTTATGAAAATACTAGAAGCGGCTACCCGGTGTCGCCTGGGTAAAGGGGGAGGGATAAAAAGGTAGTTGCGTAAATCCATTATTGTTAAATCTTGAGTTAGATCCTCACAGGGTGCCTCATTAAAATTCCTATGTAAAAAAAAGACCTTAATCCAGACATTCTGTCTCCTATTTAAGATACTCAATGCAAAAAAATCCATGCTGTTATGATTTAAATTTTATTTTTGAATTTTCTTCATAAATATAAATCAAATCTTCATTATTTTTGTTCAAAAACCAAGATCTGGTGATAGTGAATGTGTAAATATATTTACTTTGTCGTTAAATCTTTTATTTTCATAGTTTTTAACCGTACGCACATACACACTTACTGTTCGTTATATGTGCATAGATTGTCGGACCAACCTGTGCAATATACAGCACTCGGTGAGGGCATCCCCTGTTGTTGTTACGTCCTTTCGTAACCAGTATCAAACCGAGATTAGTTGTATACCAAGTGTCTGTATCCAGATGGTTGCCTAGTAACCATAAAGGTAGAAGTGGACATCCCACTTTTTTTCATTTTGCTGCAATTGCTCAATAAATAAAAATGGGCCAAAAGTATGTATACGATTTCAATGTTTATACAGAAAACATATGCACGTGTACGCATGAATGTACACGTATGTACATGAAATATGCATGCTGTGTACATCACATGATATAGCATATATATCGTTATAAGTTACTAGCAGCGGCTACCCGGCGTCACCTGGGATATTTTTAAGTTAGTCCCGCAGATCCATTATTACTGAATCGTGAGTTGAATCCACGTGGGATACCCCATTTAAATCCCTATGTAAAAAAATAGACCTTGCATTGATCCAGCTACTCTGAAAATAAATATTAATGTCTACTATTTAAAATATTAAAAGAAAAAAAAATCCATGCTGTTATCATTTAAATTTTATTTTTTAATCATCTTCACAAATATAAATCAAATCTCTATTATTTTTACTCAAAAACCAAGCCCTGGTGATATTTAATGTGTATATATATATATTTACATTGTCGTTAATTGTTTTATTTTCGAAGTTTCCTCCGGACATACATATACACACAACTGCCCTTTATATATGTATATATTATTAAAACTAGAAACTGATTTGCTTAAATTATTTTCCTGGCTATTATTGTATTATTGCCTCTTTTATATATACTAGCAGGACCTGTCGATATACCACAGTATGATAATTTAATTATTAGAACGTTTGATATGTTTAATTAAGAGCTATTGCGAAATAGTTCAATATGGAAAAAGTATAATCTTGATTTAAATCTCTCTCACACTTTCTTTTGTTTCTTTCCTTCTTTTCCTCTTTTGATGATGTTCAATTAAAACAGATTAGCATTATCGTTTTCGCGTTCTCACACCCTCTTTCTATCTTTTTCCTGCTCTCTTTCTATTTTTCTTTCTTATATTTTTTTCTTTCTTTATAATGAAAACAGAATGGTCCATGATTTATCTGAGGTGATGACAATCATAAGATATAAGCTGGATAAGCGACACCAGATAACCAGTATTTACATTTTTGCATTTCATACAGGATGATCTGGAAGGTGAACAGACGGAAGATTAAGAAACACCAGTATTAATAAATATATATATATATATATATATATATATATATATATATATATATATATATAAGTAATTGGTAATTTGCTTGAAGCATTGTTAAGTATGTTATAATATATTAAATGATTTGAAGGCAATTACAATACATATAAAAATAAAAACAAAAGATGTTATTTTTGTCTTATCGATTTCAAAGCAAAACTTTATCTTCAGAAATGGTTATGAGAAATATACGTACGTCAGTCTTTTTTGTGTGGTTATATTTTTTTTCTTTTTTTTTTTTTTTGTCCTCTTCTTCTCTTTTTCTTTGCTTTGAAATCGATAAGATAAAAATAACATCTTTTTTGTTATTTTTATATGCATTGGAATTGCCTTCAAATCATTAATATATATATATATATATTATATATATATATATATATATATATGCACCTTATGAATATAATATAAATTTGTTGTAATTTGATACATTTTAACATTCATAAAGGATGTATATATATATATATGTATATATATGAGTGTGTGTGTATATGTATGTGTGTGTGTGTGTAAATCTCTGCCTTTGTTTGTAACCGAATTATTAGGAAAACGGTACATGTTTGCAGAAACTTTTCTGCTATTAGGTACCTATACGTCGATGAAAGTGAAAATGCTTTACAGTCAATTCGGCTACCGGGAGCCGCGTTATGGGTACTTTTGCGGTATGCCAACTTGGAAAGTTTCAGATTTTACACACACCGCTATAACCATCGCCCGAGCTTTTTGCTCTTTTGAAATCAAATCACGACCAAATCAAGTAAGTAGCACATTAATTTTCATTGCTAAAATAAATTAAAAACCAAGTGAAAGAGAACAGAAAGAATTGAATGATGTGTCTTTTGATGTTATTCACCGGACTATCTTTTATTTATTTATTTACAATTCTCGCTGGCTTGGGTTAGTCAACAAAGATTAAGCGAGTGGTTATTGTTGCATAGCCCTTCTTCGCTACTCTGAATCGTATACTGTTGCTGGTATACAGCGGAGATTGTTTCTAACCCCTAGACGATGTATCTAGTGGTCGCTTAAATGACTTCACAAGGCATGCTCTATGTAGTAGGAGATTTGACTTTATTTCTCTCATCTCGGCTGTACGTGGTGGATGGCGAGCGTTGACAATGGGAACTATCACTACTACTACTACTGTTGCTGGGATGGTGAGGTAAGGGGGTGTGGAACCCCACTGCCCGCTAGCAGCGCTCGACCGTGTCGACGGTCAGACTCCTTGTGCTCTGTTCGCCGTCTCCTATCTGACTGACTAACTGCTACTGCTGACCCCTTAAGTAAAGGCAGCCGCCCACACATCCTTTTGTTCTTTTGACCGGAAGTTCTTTCTTCCCCCTCCAGTCTCTTTGTTCAAATTCCCGTTTGTACAGAGGAAGTCTTTTGTTACCCTTCCTTTTGTTACCCCAGACTTTCTGTCTAAGCTATCTATTATTTTCTTTTATTCAATTTCTTCTTTGTCCTGGTTTCGAATTTCCCGCGCAAAATAAATGCGGCGATCCTAAAACATAACAGTTATGACGTATAACCATTGTGTTGGATTGCTGATTCAGCGAATACGCCTGGTTAGATTTGATTGGATGATTAGAATGTTGAAGTGGCGAAGGGGGGAAGGAAGAGTGAGAGGTGATTGAAGTTAGTAAGGAGTTTGAGTCTGGTCGTCAATGGGTGAAGACGGGCTAAGGCCTGATCTTCCCCGTGCAGTGATTATGGATGAAGTTAAAATAAATAATTACTTGATCAAGTCGCAAAATGGATGTCTTGTCTTTTGTAATTCCTTTTATTTTGACCAAATTAGCCTTAGCTAGAAGCAAAATCAGAAGAAGCCGGCGGACATGGTAGAAGCTCTGCAAGTAAGTCTAAAATAATTACTTGATCAAGTCGCAAAATGGGTGTCTGGTCATTTGTAATTCCTTTTATTTTGACCAAATTAGCTTTAGCTAGAAGTGTTATATACCTCTTTTATTCTTCTGGCCGGATCTGCTTCTTCTATCTTCTAATGGTCTCGTATATCTTCTACAGGTCTCGTCTGGTCTTCTTGTATGGGGATTCCGTGTCTGGTTCTGCTGGGGACCATTTCTTATCAGAAGCCTTGTGTCATTGTTAGCTTTTAGTAATAACAACAAGACTTCGATTTACTTTGGATGTTAGTTTATTCTGGATCCCCAAGACCAGACAATGCGCGCTGAGAGTCACATCTTGCTAGCTTCTAACTCTGCAACTGACTAACTGCAACTCACTAACTGAGTTCCTTACACCTTAAACCGGAAGGGCTTCTATCACTTCCGATTCTCACGATCATCCCAGAACGCAAGGTGAGAGTGAGGTCAAGCATTGTCACTCACTCTCAAGGCCATCAGCTGTACTGATCGCCATAAGGATTTCTATACTACCTTAAAAAGTAATAGGGATCCAATTAATATGTAACAGAAGCACAATCAGAAGAAGCCGGCGGACATGGTAGAAGCTCTACAAGTAAGTCTAATCTCTCTCTAATATCTTTCATAATAAGTTTCTCTTTCCCCCAAAGAAGGTTATTACCAAAGAATACCCACTCACACCAATTAGTTGTATCGATGTCGGTGTGCGTATGTGACACGTATCACATTTGGTACTATGGACAACATAGTATCATGCGAAGCATATAGGGTCACTTTCCTCATACGTTCACAGTGGGTGCCGTGCCAGGACCTAATAGTGATCACATGGGGTTGTGTGAACCTTATAGTTTCATACTGGTTCACGTTGACTGCAGGCATTTTTGCGGCTGATAGGGTGAATATAGGACAGGGTAGACACGGTCGCAGCGGCTGCAACTGAAGGTGTGGTCAGGGTTTGATGTCACTGTGTTGTGTTTCTTCCTCCTCTATCTTTTTGTTTTTGATGGCGGTCCTGCAATATCATTAATGTTGGGGCTTTAGAATACACCGACTGTTCCTCTGCAGAGGGGTAAGATCACGCCCCCCCCCCACAAAAGGGCCACCTGTTGGCTAGGGTGGCGACCCGTGAGGCTTAATGATGTGAACCTGGTGGCTGAGCGGTCCATGACCAGAAAGACTCGATTTTGACCCTTATTTGGGCAATAGCGGCGGTCGGAGAGCCCCCCCCCAATCAATCGGCTGGTCATGTCAAGCTCTTATACCAATGGTATTGTCCCAACCTTATTGCTGTTATTGTGAAACCCCCAACCATTTTTATCATATATATACATAGGATGTGACACAACGCTAATTTCTTAGGCGGAGTTTATCGGAGTTTTCCTTCTGCGAGACTGGTTACTATGCCAAGATTAAAGAGCCCAGTCTGCGCTACTATTTACCCATAGCTGGATGGACGATTGGATTCATACCTTTCCCAAGGGTATTAGCGCAATGTGAAATTCAAACAGCTTCGTCCAAGAATTGAACTCGGGTCGACGAGTCCATTTCCTATGACTCTAACCATTAATAATTAATTACGCGCCTCCATCCATTTTTATCATATATGTGCTATAAGGAAGTGGCTTAAGATCTCAGTGTTCTGAGAATGACGTTATGTTGCATCTAATGGTGAAGTTCCAATTTTGAAGCTCTGGGAACTATGCAGCACCTCTTCATTACCATTACTCCCAGGTCCACTCTGACCCGGAGTGGTAGTACCTGTTAGGGTTCCATCTATGGGTTGAATAGAAAAAATGAGTTTTAAAAATCTGTCAAAGTTTTTAAAAAAAAATGAATACCCATCAAACATGAATAGAATAAAACATATTCGGTATAAAATATCCCAGCAAAGGTTGACATGCCGTAAAATCCAATAAACCAAACCAACGACTCGGGAATGTGATCAACGGCCATTTTTTTTTTTTTTAAATTGGAATGGTAATGCGTGTGGAAACAGATGCATCTAGGAGACAGAGCATCTGTTTTATAAGCGTGTGTGTTTTTATAGGAAAGAGTCAAACGGTGCAAGAACGCATCTTTATGCCTTTGCACCCGTCACCTTGATAGGCACACCCACTTTTTCTTTTCTTTTTTTTTTTACTTTTTTTACTTTTTTACTTTTTTTTTTTTTTTTTTTTTTAAATCTCTATTTTTTGAGAGGAGAAGAATTTCGTTTTCCGTCGCAAAGAAAAGAATTCCCGAATTTCATAAAACATCAAAATAAGAAAAAATAAAAAAAATAAAAAAAGGAAAACAAATATGAGGAAGAAAATGATATATCTTAAAACGTCGCTTGACTTGAACTTGTTTTCTTATGTTATCAACTAGCGACGGACTGAAGAACCGGCACGTTACATAGTGTGAAACATGCGATCTTTGTTATTTTAGTTTCCATTCGTTACATACGAGTTGTGATCAAAAAATATAGAGACTGAATCTTATATATGTCATCCACAGACACCGTGTTTCGACGTATCACGTCTCTTCATTGTGGTTAGACATTTGCAGGCTACCTCCAGCCGAGAAGGAAACCCGATCGATTCAGTCAGGCTCCATCGTTACTTACAAACTGGCAGAGGAATTTTAACTGATAAATACACACATCTGTATATATGTAAAGGCTGCCAGAAAGTGCTCCGTCCCTTTTTTTATGGGAAAACGTTGCCTCAATGATCATTTCTCCGGAAATTTGATCTCTCAGTGACCGTAAAATACATATACATTCCTATGTACTTAATATAGTTTAAAAACACCAGTCCCCGCATCAGCTGTCAGTGGGCGAGGGGATAAGATATCGGACTACCATGCGGTCAGTCTGAGTTCGACCCTAGCCTAAGGATAGTTGTGTCTAGTCACACTGAAGAGGCGTGAAACGCCGAAACACGTGTCTGTGGATGAATTATTAATATATATATATATGTTCTTTAACAATCATCTATATATAGTATAATACCGGAAATTAGCCAGACATAAACAATAAATTTAATACATATTGTTATCGTAATTTTCTAAAAAGAAATCGGCAGAGAAAGTGAGAGACATCCGTTGCTATTAATTATTGTAATATAATTCCATTCTTGTTTTTCTCATGTATACATACATACATACATATATATATATATATATATATATATATATATATATATATATATATATATATATATATATATATATATATAAGGGTAGTATAGACATGAATTCAACGCCTCCTAATTACTGAAAGTTTCTCACCAATGCGATTTTCAAAACAAGCACTTGCTTTGAAAATCGCATTTGTGAGAAACTGTCAGTAACTAAGCGTTGTTGACTTCGTGCCACGCTATACTATATAAATATACAAATCTTAGGTGACAACTACTTAAAAATGTAAATATAAACGTTTAATGAACACTCCTCCCTAACCTCAAGACATAAAATACCCCTCGACGTGTTGACATGCCGTAAATACGAATAAATCAATAAATCAAACAATCAGTTAGTCCACCCTATTTCTTACGACAGTAACCGTTACGCAACAACACAGTGAGTACGTGTGTGTGTGTGTGTGTGTGTGTTAGTACGCTTGCATACCGAACACTTTATGATATACATTTCACATAATGCTATGTACCCAAACATTTATTATTCATATCGAAGTCCAATACATGACCAAACATTGAACTGCCATTATCTAAAAGGCCAACAGGCAACGTGTTACTCTACTGTAGGCGCCCAATTACAAACCCGACAAACGGAGTCTATTTTTTTTAAACCTGTTTTCTCTATATCGTAACCGTTACACAATAACATAATAAGCATGTGTGCATGTGTGTGTGTATTCGTATGCATACATACAGAACACTTTATGAAATACATTTCACATAATACTATGTGCCCAAATATTTATTAATCATATCGAAGTACCTCACATGACCAAACATTGAACTGCTATAATCTAAAAGGCCAGCAGGCAACGTGTTACTCTACTGTAGGCGCCCAATTACAAACCCGACAAACGGAGTCTATTTTTTTTTAATCTAAGAATAAGTGCATTGAATTGTATATAACAAAGAGAGGAATGAATATATTGGTAAAAATAAATATTTGACTGGTCCGCCCTTCTCCTAAAATAAAATAAGATAAAAAAAAGTGGCGAAAGATTCTGGGCTTCTACTTGGTTGAAAATCCAATTCAAGAACGAGCGAAATTAATTCAATGTGATGAGCAAGGATATTTCCTACCAGACTCTATCCTCCGTGACCGTCTGAGGGAAAGAAAAAGAAGAAGTAACCCCTCCTCACCCCCACCCGCACATAGACAAAAAAAAACTCGGTCTGTAGCCGGAATTTCAAGTGCTTTACTAGTACTGTTCATTATTATCTATTTCTGGAAAATTGAATTATCCGATGGATAATTGGGGATCCTAAGATTTGAACGAAGAAAGAACATCATACTTGCTTGGCCTTGTTTTTTTTTTACTTTTGTTTTGCTCTAACTGCGGAGGGTATGTAGTCGTATAACACTAATTCAATTAGTAGATTTTCATTGAAAGTCCTGCCAGGGATATTCAACTATCTACTCCACCAACACGTTTATGTATGATATACTGCGTCTAGGATGCAGTTAGACAATACACACACACACACACACACACACACACACACACACATATATATATATATATATATATATATATATATATATATATGTGTGTGTGTGTGTGTGTGTGTGTGTGTGTACAATATAATGGAGAATGAATGGGAAAAGTATTTCTCTGAATGTTTGAGATGAGGCTTGATGATTAGTATTATCTTTGTTATTCGGACTATTGTCTCCATCTTTATTGTTATTTGTACAACATTTCGGCCGATATGCCCTCCGGCCTTCTTCAGGTATTTCTTGTCGGACTCGGGAACCTTGTCGGACTCGGGAACCTTCTTTTGGGACTCGGGAACCTTCTTTTCGAACTCGGGAACTTCTTGTCGTAATCGGGAGCTATCACGGAACTTTGAAACTAACCCTTTATTCAATCCACGGGGGTATCCTGTTCTCATTCCGTTAACCATAGCTGGGGTAGGAGTTGTGTTAATTATTTTTCTATGTTACTGCCGCTACTCAGGATTGAACCCGATCCAGAGATAACTGTCACTTAGAACTGTCTTACTCTAACTACCTTATCCACTAGACCATGTGTCCAATGGTTAGCGGAATGAGAACAGGATACCCCCGCGGACTGAATAAAGGGTTAGGTTCAAAGTTCTGTGATGGCTCCCGATTACGACAAGAAGGTTCCCGAGCAGATAATACGAATGGGAAAAGTATTAGCATATGAAAATATTCAATGCTAAAATGGCAGGGCAGGTTTAAAATCCATAATATTTGTATATAATAATGTACATGTAATATAAAATCTAAGAGGTCTAGAAGAAAGCAGCGGCAACAAAGCACTGGAACATCAACATCTTCAGGGACAGTTTTCAAATGTGACATCTGTAGTCGAGAATGCTTTTCAAACATCGGACTTCACAGACACAGGAGGCGTTGTAACTTCAGGGGCACAAAACTTTATTATAGTCTTCCGAGACTGAAATATTTGAATTTCAGATTTGGTACTAAGATTAGAGTCACTGGGAATCAATTAAAGATCAGATTGCCATGTCAACTCGTCTAGGAATTTTTATGCCCAGAGGTTAGGGAATCGCGTTCATTGTCTATTGTCTGTTCTTATTCATAATTTTGTAGTTGTTTCTTCATGTTTTTTTTATTTTTATTTTTCGAATACATAATTTTATACATGCATATAAGTAAGTAAAGTCGTCGGGGTGGCCTAAGGCGGTATCAGCCACACAGCGAGGAAGTCTATCCCCTTTTCACTTGCACTAGACCAAGGAGATTGTAACAACCTTACTTCCCCCTTCTCTTTCACCCTCCTTCACCTTTCCTTTTACATTTACTTCGTTTCTATACCATTCTATCTTAAAATAATAAGATTATGAAGCTCCTAAATTAAACCCGAAATATTAATTGAATGTAGTTATTTGTGTTCGCTATTCACTTTTCCAATATATTTCCTCACATTTTGTCAGACTTTTCAAATCAGATTTTTCACACACACACACACACACACACACACACACACACACACACACACACATATTATATATATATATATATATATACATATATATATATATATTATATATATATATACATATATATATATATATATACATATATATATATATATATATATATATAGTTTCGGTTTCTTTGTTTGATGGCATATCAACCTTCGTGGATTTTTCAATGTCAAATTCACCCTTATAGAAAAACAGTTAGTGGTACTGTCTATCCAACAATTGTGGGTATGACATAGTTTGTACCATTTCCAAGGGTATTAGTCCAAAAGCGAATGTATTAGCCGACTGGAATATATATATATATATATATATATATATATATATATATATATATATATGCTCCCATAAATTTGGTAATGAGCTCTCTAATTGGTAATTTAAATTAACTCTCACTACTAAGCAAATAAGCAATGATCATTTCTCCGGAAATTTGATCTCTCAGTGACCGAATGATACATACATGCCTATGTATTTAATAGTTTAAAAACACCAGTCCCTGTATCAGCTGTCAGTGGGCGAGGGGATAAGATATCGGACTACCATACGGTCAGTCTGAGTTCGAACCCTACCCAAGGATAGTTGTGTCTAGCCACACTGAAGAGGCATGATATGCCGAAACACGTGTCTGTGGATGACTTATTAATATATATATATATATATGTGTGTGTGTGTGTGTGTGTGTGTGTTTGTTTGTGTGTGTGCGTGCGTTGTATATATCAAAATAATATATATATATATATATATATATATATATATATATAAGTACGAGATAAACAGTCACGTCTGATGCCAAAATGGACAAAGAAATCCATTCCAGAATAGGTAAAGCAAGCACTGCATTCGGCAATCTGAAACATCGATTATGGAATACCAAAGATGTATCTCTTAAGATAAAAATTAACATATACAAAGCAGTCGTGCTTTCCACTCTACTGGATGGTGCTGAAACTTGGACACTTTACCGAAAGCACATAAACCAACTTGACGCCTTTCACATGCGTTGTCTTCGTACCATTTGCGGTATAAAATGGGATGATAGAGTAAAAATAGCACAATATTAAAAAAATATAACATTGCTGGCATCGAAACCTTACTAGCCAAGGTTCAGCTTATGTGGGCTGGTCACGTTGTCAGAATGAATGAGAACAGGCTTCTAAAGAAAATTTTATACGGACAATTACCAAATGCTAAGCGTTCTATTGGACGTCCTCTCTTACGCTATAAAGATATATATATATATATATATATATATATTATATATATATATATATATATTATCTAATTTGATGGATTATGGTATATAACAGAATATACGATTTCGTGTAAAGATCTATTAAAAAATGAAAATACTCCCTAGAATCATATATATCTGCACAATAAATATAATGTATATATTATTTCAACTTACAGTAGTATACATAAGTAATTTAAATGAATAACTTTAAAGCGAAAATTGACTCAACTCTCTCCTCTACGTCTTCCTCTCAAAGCCATTCATTACATTTGCGCCCATTTTCCAGACGCATGCGCACATCGGGACGCATTTCGCGCCAAAGAATTCGATATCCGAAAGTACTTGGGTAATTTATCTCTGCTTAGTCGGGTCTGGCGAATAATCATTTTTGGGGTGGGGCAGGGGCGGAATGAGACCCAAAGGATGTTCCCAGATCTTTCCATGTTTCCCGACTCCTCCATGCCTCGTCTCCGACGGAGTAGACACTGGATTAGAACCCGGAACATACGTCTGAATTAAAGTACGAGATTACAGCAAATTCAAGGAGACTACGAAGTCCAGCCGACGATCCGTAGAAAATTCATCTCTTTTTTTGAAAGGCAATTTTGCTTTCGGGGACCCTCGGGTGATAAAAAAACAATCAAAGATGAAAAAAACCAAAAAACAAACAAACAAAAACCCCCCCAAAAAACAAAAAAAAAACAGTAATTAATAAAATAAATAAATAAATAAAAATCAAGAAAAAACAAATTAACAACATTTTTTTTCTGTTTTAGAATAAATAAATAAATACACCAATATATAGTTAGGTTATTTGTTCAGCCACAAAATCTAATTTCCTGGGTATGCTTTAGTGGCCACATCGGTAACAGCAGCCCAGGTTTGAAGCAACATACATTCCACTTAAAAAACAACAACAACGAAACATGCCAGTGACAGTATAGAAAGGCACCTGCTTAGGCGGTAAGCCCGTTATGGGAGAGTGGTTTAAGATTTGAAAAATAAGTCATAAGAGCGATTGGTTGGTTGGTTGGTTGTTTGGTTGGTTAATTAGATTTTACGGCATTTCAACCTTGTTGGGACATTCCCTACAGAAGAAATTTTCGTTTTATTCATTCCTGTTAGATATTCAAACATTTTAAAAACTCATTATTTAAAAAAAAACATCACTTGGGGAAAAAATGAAAAAAAGAAAAGACCAAGATAATCGTATCAACCGAAAATAATCGGTTAATACTATAACACTTGACGAAAAGAATTTTTTAATATATATATATATATATATATATATATATAAGGAAAAATGAGTAAAGAAAAGAAATGTAAATGGATAAAATGAATTTAATCGATATCACATTAATCGATATCACTTACACATGTGTGATATCGATTAAATTCATTTTATCCATTTACATTTCTTTTCTTTACTCATTTTTCCTCATATTGTCGGATTCAATTCCTTTTCCATTTTTACACACACACACACACACACACACACACACATACATATAATATATATATATATATATATATATATATATATATATATATATATATATATATATATGAAAAATATATATAAAAACCGCTAGGATTATCTAAAGTTAAAAGTAAAAAGTTCTCAATACCGAAGTAGAGGAAATAGTAAAGTTAAACCTAATGAGTCAGATATACCTACTATCAGTTTCGCTTAGTAGCTCATCAGGGCAAAAATCTGACAAAAATGACTTGGAGTAATCGCACTATTATACAAAACATCCCACCGTGATCCAGATAAATCTGCATAACCTACAGAAACCAATCAAAAAGAAAAACAGAACAACATTTTCTTATTTTTTATTTCTAAAAAGAACAATTTTTTCCGTATTAATGTAAATTTCCCTATCTCTATCTTAATCCCCCACCCGTATCGTACTTCATAGACGGGTATTCTATCGCCATTGTCACCTCCCAATAAATGAAAACCCAGCACGCCGATGACAGTTTCTGTTATATGGGTTTATCACTGTGATTTAAACTAGGGAGACGGGGTTCGTCCAGCGAACCACGACATCCCGAAACCCATCACGAGAGAAGCAGCAAATGAATCGGGAAACGAACCTGGTTTCTGTTGATGGCACATAAACCAACGCACCGTCTCAAACTCACTACTAAGCCCGTGAGGACTAGGGTTTATATATATATATATATATATGATGGACTCTCCTGTCGATCGACGTATAAGTGTTCATACAAATGAACGTCCACACAGTGATTTGTTTATAGTGGTGAAGACTTGTGTTGGACCATCCACACTTTTTGGCACAGTCTGTGTGTATTTTTTTTTATTGAGTCTCATTTTGCTGTTCAATTGTCTATTATTGTTTGTGAAGGCGATTTTATTTGGGTATGGGGAAATATATTGTGGAAACTGGATTTACAATTAACATTTGGTGTGTTGCTTATGTTTCAGGCTTGGAATATTTGTCTAAATTTTTGATTGTGGATATTAGAGAGGGCAGTATAAATATCTCTCTCTCTCTCTCTCTATATATATATATATATATATATATATATATATATATATATATATATGAGAGTAAGTAAGTAAACAATGTGTTTATTTTTGATATGGCCTTTTTAGCCGACAATTTTTTGAGGATATGTGCTTAATTGAAGTCATACCTAATTTTGAAAATCAATTAGTTGATAATTAAGGAATTTAGGCGGGCATATATGTTCAAATATAAGGCTAAAAAATCGAGAAAATATCAATCCTGTATTCATTAATTATTAACTAATTAATTTTAAAAATTAGGTATGACTTCAATTAAGCACATATCATCCATATATATATATATATATATATATATATATATATATATATATATCAGTCATCCACAGACACCGTGTTTTGACGTTTCACGTGTCTTCAGTGTGGCTAGACATAGCAACTACTTCTATTCGGGATTGAAACCCGACTGATTTTTCATCAGTCCGATTCCTTAACCCCTTGGCTGTCAGCAGCTACCAGCTAGAAGCAACATTTTAACAGATAAATACATACATAAGTATATATGTTACGGTCACTAGAGAGCTCAAATGCGTAAATAACAGAGAGCCTTGCTTAAGCTAACGGTGAACGTCAGTCAATTCCCTTCCATAGAACTCTACCGGGTTTCGGGACCAAATATATATATATATATATATATTTGGTCCCCGCTCTTCACGCTGTGGTCCACGAGTTCAATCTCTAGTGGCGGAGATTGTGGTATGCACTGCTGATGAGACCAAAGGAGGTCGAAACAGCTGTCCAGTGCTCTGGATGTCGCAAATGGTGTTTGCCGAGTTGTCTGGTCGTGGTAATATGATTCAAAATTATCAATTATATATATAATTCCTCTATCAAAAGAAATCAAAAATTCAATATATACCCTTTGCCCATTAGGTTTCGTTCTGTGGATGCAGGCCCCGAATTGGGAAGTCGTTGTCCTAGAGGTGCCCTTGCCCTCTGTAATCCTTCGTTAGGATACATGGCAATATAGGTTAAGTGACTGCGCATTTGAATTAATGTTACCATTGACTAGATGATTTGGCATTCTCCGTTTGTGACATGGGCTGGTGGCCAGTGTGTTAAGTCCCCGCTCTTCACGCTGTGGTCCACGAGTTCAATCTCTAGTGGCGGAGATTGTGGTATGCACTGCTGATGAGACCAAAGGAGGTCGAACAGCTGTCCAGTGCTCGGATGTCGCAAATGGTGTTTGCCGAGTTGTCTGGTCGTGGTAATATGATTCAAAATTATCAATTATATATATATATATATATATACAATTTTCAAAGAATTAAATATTGCTCTGTATTTAATCTAATTTATTGATTATTATACATTGAGCTCTCTCTAGGGATTTATAAAAATCCTTGTATGAATATGTTTGCACCTACTGAAGCATACAGTATGGTTATACAGTGAGATTTTGAGGATCCCAGGTGGAAACATCCCTTACTACCAGTCATTTGGATACCTTATATATATATATATATATATATATATATATATATAGTTAAAAATTAATGATAAAGCGAATGAATGGATGAAATAACAATGAATGAAATGAGGGGGATAAATAAAAAAAATCCTTTCCAAGGGACCCCTCTCAAAAGTATCAAAACACTTTTTGAGAGTGGGGTCCCTGATAGAAAGTTTTTCTCATCTATTATTTGACTCCTTTGAAGCATCAAGTTAATATAATTATTCTACACATAGATACGCAAATGATATATATATATATATATATATATATATATATATATATATATATATATCTTATTATAATGGAGATTGTGTGCTTTTCTGTCTGTAACCAAAACTATATTACTACTCATATCACTATTCCCTTAGTTATTGACATCACATTTTCCATGATTGTATTTTTATTTCAACCTCAATTATTAATAAAATTGTTTTACATTATTAATACTGTTGGCCATATCTACATACTGATATCATGCAATTATATTTATATATACAACAAAATAGCGGTTTACTGTGTGAACGGGAAGGCTAATTTGCATATTGATATTAAAAATTTGAATTTAATAAATATATGCTTAGTATTATTGATTTCTAACTGTTTGGTTTTATTTTAATGAATATGAGCAAAAATCTCTTCAATAAATCTTAAATGAAATCCATTAACAAGAAGAAATAACTGTCATTTTATTCTTTACATCCTCTTTTAATTAAATACTTAAATTAGAAAAAATAACAATGAAAGACGGGAGTGATGGAAGAGTAAGTTTCAGTTGTTCTATTTTCCGATTATACCCCCCTCTGTTACAAATCTTTTTATCTGCATTCTTATTTAGTTTTATTAGCCTTTCTAATTTAATACAATATCTTATTACATTAAAACTTAAATACTTGCACCCGGAGGGAGCATATATTTGCTAGTATATATATATATATATATATTACAAACGTATAGATATTTAAATCTAATTAATTACGTCTAATTTAATTCAACATATTTCAAGTCTGATCCACTCCTTGAACAGCGTTCTAGTATTTAACTCTTGTTTTAACTTCGGGTTTATCGGCCCCTTTGAAATCGTATTGCCCGTTTTCACGCCT
>CM042142.1:117644473-117651973 GCA_023376005.1 Doryteuthis pealeii
GCCGGAGTCCCTAATGTGGTGTGATGCTGAAATCCAGTATTACCCATCAACTCCTGCGACATTACCGTTGCCAAACTGCATTGGTCCCTTACATTTCCTCTGGATCACAGCGGCAGTGTGGAGAGGGGTATTTGCTGCATGGGCAACAGCTTATTCTTCATATGAACCCGCCCAGGCTATGTAGTTCAAGTTAACAAAAAAAAAATCCTTGACACTACTCCATCGTCTCTTGTAGACGGAAGGATGCCAACCAATATATATATATATATATATATATATATATATATATATATATAAGTAAAGAAATAACAAAAGACTTAGAGATTTAGCATTATAGTCTATTTCAGGGAGCTTAGATAGAGTATAATGCTATTTTAGTGAGCTTAAATAGACTATAATGCTCAATCTCTAAGTCTTTTGTTATTTCTTTACTTATATATTTGCTCTGTGACTCTAACATTAAGAGGACACATTGAGCTCTCAAACTGCGACAGGTTTTTTAAATAAAACTCTTGTGTTGTAAGGAAGATTTCTTCTCTGGACTTTTGGATTATATATATGTCGAAATAAATTTATTATGGGATTACTGTATTGAGTTCTTCCTTTATTGATATATATATATATATATATATATATATATATATATATATACGAGAAATGTTAAAAAATTATCAGTCTTGTTTGATGTAAACCGAGCATATCATGCATTATATGCTACCGAAACCCGGTAGAGCTTTCTAGGGACGACTTTAATTGACTTTCACCCCTAGCGTAATAAAGCAATGTTCGTCTGTTGATTTACAGATTCTAACTTTCTTGTGACCGTAAAATATATACACAGATGTATGTATTTATCAGTTAAAAACACCGCTGCTTACAGGTAGCTGCTGCTGAAAAATCAGTCGACTTTCGCTCCGACTTGAAGTAGTTGCTGAGTCTAGCCTTACATTTAAACCGATATGCACGCCTAATTCATTTAATTATAACTAATTAATTCTCAAATTAGGTATGACTTTGATTAAGCACATAATCTCCCCCAAATTGTCGGCTATCGCCATCTCAAACAGATTGTTTGTCCACATCATATATATAATCTTCATACAATGACTGCTATTTACACAGTAGCATTGCAACCAACAAAGCCTTCATCAGATGATGACTCTGGGTTCAGGCATGGTTTCGGGACCGAAGCATCATTATTACTAACCCAGAGCGCCCCAGCAGTATCTCACGATACCACCAGACTTTGTCGGTTTGATGTCACAAAATAGGACTGCCATATCCACGCTGATGCGGTTAGAGCTTTCTCCTGGATCTTATTTAAGTATTTCCTTTTGTCTGGTAGAGAAAGTCCAAGTTTAGACAAAAATGCCGAGGTTGAGTTGGCAATAAACCCCCGACATCCGACCTCAATGGGAAATACATCCGTGATCCATCCGTTTCTGGCGCATTGTTCACGTAGGTCTTCATACTTTTCCAACTTCCGCTGATGGGCCCAATATATATATATTAAATGAAGAAAAACTCTAAACTTCAGAGTTTTTCTTCATTTACTAAATATCTTGCTTTGTCCTTTTACTCACTGGTATTAGGCACATTGAGCTCTCCTTATGGTCTACCTGCATCAGATTGGTTAAACCACACATGGAAAGACCCTAACTACGGAAAAAAACTAATATATATATATATATATATATATATATATATATATATATATATATATATATACTCGGATTGCAGTCAAGTGGCAGGGGAGAAATGCGAAAATGGAATGCACTCTCCTTAAGCTAGAAGGATTTTCCTTATCTAAACAAGACCGCAATTTGAAAACTGTCTGATAAAACTGAAACAACAAAACCTTTTTGGGTAGTTGTGAGTGGGGGCAGGGGGGGGGGGTTCGCCAGACAAAACCAAAGTATATTCTTTCGGGTTGGACAGCGGCGGAGATTCGTGCTAAGTTTCAACAAAGGAATAAACAAGAACAAATGTAGCAACGGAACAAGTGAAATAGTCACTAATAAGTTAATGCACGATGGAAAAACAAGTACACCCCTTCCACCCGATACCCCCCTCCAGGCCCCCCGTAAAAAAAACAAAAAAAAAACAAAAAACAAGAAAGAATACGAGAATTGTTGTAGAGTCACAGACGCTGCTATAAAAACGATACTCAGAGCTGAAGTAGCAAAAGGAAAAATCTAAGTCGCTTAATGTTCTTTGCCAAAAAGCCATGCTGAACGTCGAGTAGGAGTTGACAAATTTCCTTCTAATGTCGAAAAAAGGTATCACATCAAGTTATGCAGCAAGATAAGAGCGCCTTCAATTGGATAATTTTCACCTTTAGTTGTCAAAATTCCTAGCATAAAATTATGCATGCGCATTATCTGAAATGAACTTAATTGTTATTAAGAACACATTTTATGATTTTTTTTTATTTGTGTATTTCGCACGGACACTTTCAAAATAGCTACCGGCTTGTTTCAAAGTGAAAGTAAGTTGGCTAAATTCCTAGCATAAAATTATATCTGAAATGAACTTAATTGTTATTAAGAACACATTTTATGATATTTTTGTGTTAAAGCATGCAGTTGTATTGTTTTCAAAACCTTTCTAAGATTTGTATATTTCGCACGGACACTTTCAAAATGGCTACCGGCTTGTTTCAAAGTGAAAGTCAGTTGGCTAAATTCCTAGCATAAAATTATCAGAAATGAACTTAATTGTTATTAAAAACACATTTTATGATATTTTTGATTTGTGTATTTCGCACGGACACTTTCAAAATGGCTACCGGCTTGTTTCAAAGTGAAAGTCAGTTGGCTAAATTCCTAGCATAAAATTATCTGAAATGAACTTAATTGTTATTAAGAACACATTCTATAATATTTTTGTGTTAAAGCATGCGGTTATATTGTTTTCGAAAAGTTTCTCAGATTTGTGTATTTCGCACGGACACTTTCAAAATGGCTACCGGCTTGTTTCACAGTGAAAGTCAGTTGGCTAAATTCCTAGCATAAAATTATCAGAAATGAACTTAATTGTGATTAAGAACACATTGTATGATATTTTTGTGTTAAAGCATGCGGTTGTATTGTTTTGAAAAAGTTTCTAAGATTTGTGTATTTCGCGCGAAGACTTTCAAAATAGCTACCGGCTTGGTTCAAAGTGAAAGTCAAGGGAGGTTTCTCTAATTGCCTTATTTGCTAGGAATTTTGACAACTAAAGGTGAAAATTACCTTCAATTATTACATACCCCTAACATGATTTGGGTATATAATTGTTGCATAATCTATGTGGTTGCATAGATTATTGTCAACCCCCTGTATTTCTGCAGGGATGGTCCTTTTTCATGTCACGGGCGGCACTTTCCATGGAATATTACAGAAAGCCCGCGAATCACGTGAAGTCACGTGAGAGCTAGTTAACCTATCAGTTCCAACGAAGATGTTTCTTGTTTAGTTAGTTGAACTCACCTGCACGCGCTGTAGTTAGTAAGAAATGAAAACTTAGTTAAGAATAAAAGTCTTTAAAAGAACAGTATGGTGTTGTTGGTTGATGCATGTCTTGGCAAAAAGACTGACCAAGAAGAAGAAATGATCCAAAGACGAACAACCAACGAAATGAAAAGAAGCTAAACATCACACGAACGGCCAGACGAAGAGATAGAGAAAGTACGTTATGCATAGCATCTCTCTGTCTACCTGTCTATCTCTCTCCCCTCTCTAGTGAAAGAACTTCTATTGTGTATATACCCAACATGGGTATATGTGTATGATTATGTAACATAATTGAGAGAGAGAGAGAGAGAGAGAGAGAGAGAGAGAGAGAGAGAGAGAGAGAGAGAGTTCTCGGGTATATAATAGAGATATATGTATAGAATATGTCAGGTCGCATATGGCGCTACTGGTACTATGTAACCCAGTACTACCTGTCTCATAGTCGGGTTATCGGCGACTAAACCGGTTACCCCACCAAGCCTATCTGGTGAGGAGGATGGCTAGACATCCAGCAGGACGAAAAACAAAACCTATCAAAGGGCGGATGAAGCCTTTCGCTCAACGGCCATCTAGCAAATAACATACGCGGGGACGTAGAAATACTTGGATTGGTATCCAGGCGCGTAGCAAAACCACCGGGAGAGATGCATTCCTCAGCCTTGTCAAGGCAAGTGTCTAGGAGAAAGAAAACTCCAAAATTTAACCTGCGGCGGCTGCTGCAGCCAATGATGTTGACTTGTTCTTCTTTTTGGTTCAAATGTGGCAGTCACTTAGAGAGTGGGATTGGTTCTGTGCAAAGCCTTTCCTCACTTAAAAAAGCTTCAGGCACAGGCATTGCTTGATATACAATACATGTCTTGTCCTTTATATGTACTAAGGTTGGCTGTAGCCTAAAACGGAAAAAAAAGAGAAATGAATTTTATCAAGAAAAGTATAAAGAGCCACTTTCGTGCAGCTCATTGTTGAACATTTTTGAAGCTCACCATTATATTGTTTGAACTGTTGAGCTTTTCTTTTTTCTTTCTTTTTGTTATTATTATTATTGTTACTATATCAAGCAATGGCAATACTTGAATACGAGTTTGCTGCCATCATGTATAGAATAATTATCTATTATTAATGGTATTTGCTTCATTTAGTTAAAGTGTAAATAATTATCAGGGTGGCATTTTATATTAATAATTAATTTTATGCGATTTATTAATTAAATGCAATCATTTAGACAATTAATTTCATTACTAAAATTAACAAGGGTTATTCATGTACAAATCATAATTGCTGTAAATTTATTATTATTTCGTAGTTTCATTCATATATATATATACTAGCAGCGGCTACCCGGCGTCGCCTGGGTAGAGAGGGATTTTTGAAAGTTAGTCCTGCAGATCCATTATAACAGAATCATGAGTTGAATTCTTGTGGGATGCCTCATTTAAATCCCTTTGCAAAAAAATAAACCTTGCATTGATCCAGCTACTCTGAAAAGAAATGTTAATGTCTACTATCTAAAATATTAAATGAAAAAAAAAAAAAGAACCATGATGTTATTGTAATGGTTAATAAAATTGCAGTTGCCGATTTGATTTAAAAAGGGGGAGTAAAAATCCCCAAAATGCAGTAACGGAAACCAACAGACGCTGAATTCAAAAATCGAGCGCCAAAATGAAGAAGCGGGAATTTTCAGTAGTTCTGGGGATGACAAGCAAGAGTCGTCACGCAACAAGTCAGCTCCATAATCAGCAAATGAAAGAAGGTAAAATATGAACTATTAATACCACAATACAAAAGAAAGGACTATGCCCGGTATGCTGTTCTACATTTCTGTAATTCTATTTAATACAGATTGTTTATTTTAATACGACTCCGTTATTTTTCCATTGTGTTGAGTTTGTTTAAAGTTAGTAAGTTGTGTAAACCTATATATAAAATATATATAACTCCAACTTGCTACATTATCATTTAAATTTTATTTTTTAATTATCTTCACAAATATAAATCAAATCTCTATCATTTTTGCTCAAAAACCAAGCTCTGGTGATAGTTAATGTGTATATATATTTACTTTATCGTTAATTGTTTTATTTTCGAAGTTTCCTCCGGACATACATATACACACAACTGCCCTTTATATATGTATAGAATAATTATCTATTATTAATGGTATTTGCTTCATTTAGTTAAAGTGTAAATAATTATCAACGGTGGCATTTTATAATAATAATTAATTTAATGCTATTTATTAATTAAATGCAATTATTAAGGCAATTAATTTCATTACTAAAATTAACAAGGGTTATTCATGTACAAATGATAATTGCTGTAAATTTATTATTATTTCGGGTTTTCATTCATATATATACATTATCATCATCATCATCATCATCATCAATTCGTGCTAATTGCACAGATTCCATTGACTCTCGATATCCGTCCCTATCGGCCGTTGACCCAGCAGTGCCCAGCATCTCTTACCGAAATGGTTTGTGAGATGGAAGTTAAGTGGCCATACAGCCATTGTGGTTATTTCCTAGTTGAGTAACATGATATTACAGGGTGACCCAGAAAAAACAGAACCCAAATTATTTATTTTCCCATTAAACTAACCCTCAACACCAACCCTAACCCTAACCCTAAACCCTAACCCTAAACCCTAACCCTAACCCTAACTCCCCTAGTTGAGTAACATAATATTACAGGGTGACCCAGACAAAACAGAACCCAAATTATTTATTTTCCCATTAAACTAACCCTAAACCCCAACCCTAACCCTAACCCTATCCCTAACCCTAACCCCCCTAGTTGAGTAACATAATATTACAGAGTGACCCATAAAAACAGAACCCACACATTTTGTAATAAAACTGTTAATTTTAATCTTAATTTTGAAGTTTAAGTCCAACAACGGTTATGTTTATGGTTTGGGTTAGGGTTAGGTTTAGGGTTGGGGTTGGGGTTAGTTTAATGGGAAAATAAATAAATAATTTGTGTTCTGTTTTTTCTGGGTCAATCATGTTACTCAACTAGGAAATAACCGACATTGTTTTGTAGGGATTTGTTCAAAACAGCACGTTACCTTCTTGTGTTGTTCTCATTTCGCTCTTTTCTCTTCAAGCAGTTCGTTATATTTTTTCTATAACTAGCTATGTATCCATTGCTAAACAACAAGTACCTTTAGTTTGGTTGATGAGTTGGATTTTACGGCATGTCAACACTTGTTGGGTTATTTTAGGCAGAAGATGTTTTGTTTTATTCATTCTTGATGGGTATCGTTGGCATTTCAGTCTCGGAAGAGTATAATAAAGTTTTTGTGTCCCTGAAGTTACAGCGCCTCCTGTGACTGTGAAGTCCGATCTTTGAAAAACATTCTCAACCACAGATATCGCATATGAAGGCTGTCCCTGAAGATGTTGATATTCCGATGCTTTGTTGCCGCTGCTTTCTTCTGGACCTCTTAGCTTCATGGTGTTACGTCAGGGTGACTTCTGACATGTACAGTCCTCTACGGAGATTCTGCCGCCACCGAGGGCGGTCTTGAGCCAAATTTTCCCAGTTGGAAAGCGCCTGATGGGTATATATCTTTTAAAGATATAAAATGTAAAAAGAAAAAAAGAAGGAAATGAACAGACACACAGACATAAGCGTGCACACATACACACAAACACACACACAAACACACATATAAACAAGCACCCCCCCACACACACACACAGACAGAAGTTGGAAGACATAATACAGAACAAATGAACAACTTCAGTTCTAGTAATCTTCTGTAGAAGGGATTTTTTTCCCGAAATATTAAGAATTGAGAATAAATCACAGGTTAACAAACAACACCACAGTTACCTTCTTTTTTCTTTACACTTGCATTGTGATAGCCTTCAAAAAATAAAATGTAATACTTACTTAGCTGCCAGACTAGTGGATAGTGCTCCTCATGAGTCGAGCATAACGGTTATCTCGTTGGAAATGAATGCGACGAGCCAAGCTCAAATCGAAGAATCTGTGG
>CM042142.1:117656973-117659473 GCA_023376005.1 Doryteuthis pealeii
TTCACTTAGCGCTAATACCCTTGGGAAAGGTATGAATCCTACTCTCCTACCAACTGTGGGTAAATTGTAGGACAGGCTGGGCTCTTTAACCTTGGTTAGGCAACCGGTCTAGGGGAAGGAAAACTCTGAATTCAAACCTGTTGAACTCCGCTTAAGAAATTGACCTTGTGTCGCATCCTGCTCGTGTGGAGGGTTTGGTAAATATATATATATACAAATGAATTAACCAATTCTGTGTTTACCATTTGATGGCGTTAGGGATGTTTAACTTTTTCTCGTATCGTTACAGCTTCCAAATCATTTTTTCAAAGTTATCGAAATTAGCGCCTTTTTATCTATTCTGGAACTCAGGCTATGAAAGTATGTATTTTCCTAACCCCTCCGTCACCGGAAGGAGTTCATAATTCTGTGTCTTCTGTCTCTGTGTCAAACAATCTTGAGACCATATCATATAGAAGAAAATTGTAGCCCCAAAGACTTCCGATTGGCCAGCCAATAGCGGATCATATACCGTATTTCATTGGCCAGCCAATAAGAACCTATATTTTATCGGGAGGCAGGATGATTGGACAATGCATTCTCGTATCACATTTGAGAGGAGAGACTATAAAACAACCTTGAGCGCTTTCGTTTGGCACTTGACATCGATGTCAACTGGTGCAATTTTCTTCATTTAGAAAAAGGTCAAGAAGTGCGTATGAACAAATCATGCCTGGGACGTGTGACGGTTTTAGTAAACTTATCAATTTAGCAGCTGCAGTGACCTTTGATCGAATTTTAAAACTCAGTTAAACCTTTATCCATTATTATGGTTTTAATGTTCTTAATTCAAGCAAAATTACTTCTTTTCACCTACAAAAAGAAAAATATTTATTTTCTCGTTAATAAATAGTAAACGCCAACAGAAACCCTCATCTTGTCACAGTTCTATTCTCCTGGTCTGTTCTCCCCATCTCTCTCTCTCTCTTCTCTCTCTCTCTCTCTCTCTCTCTCTCTCTCTCTCTCTCTCTCTGTCTCTCTGTCTCTCTCTTTGTCAGCATTTGCTGTTGGCTGTAAGTGGCGACCTATGACCGTTAAGGACGGATTCCTGGTGGTTTAGCAGTCCATCTCACAAACCATCCGAGTGAGACGGAATAGACATGCAGGAGACTGCTGCAGAAGCAAGGAATGGCTCATAAGCGAGGTTCTCCTATGGAAGCCAACACATGGACATCCTAACGTGGGGCGCCCACCAAGGACTTACATTAACCAACTACGTAAGGATGCTGGTTGCTGCGCAGAGGACCTCCCGGGGGCAATGAAAGATAGGGAAGGTTGCACATATATAGATGTGAGGTATCCAAAACTTGGTAGCAAGGGATGATTCTATATGTGATTTCTAAGACACACTGTATTATTATTGTATGATCCAGTATGTATAAATACAGTGAATCTTTAAATCACTAAAGAGAGCTCAATGTATAATAAACTTTTTAGATTATATACAGAGCAATATTTATCTTAGAAAGGAAGGAAAAACTCAACACCGTAATTCCATAATAAATTTATTTCGACCAAAAATTTAATACAGCTCTCCAAAATCCAGTCTCATCAGATGGGAAAATCAAGTCATTTGAATTGCACAACTGAAACATTTTTACTTCTCAAAAAATAAAATAAAGAAAAAATAAAAAAATAAAGAAAACAAAAAAATTAACAATATATTGTTTAACTTTTTACTTTTTTATTTATTTTATTTTTTAAGAAGTAAACATTTTTCAGTTGTGCAATTCAAATGACTTGATTCTCCCATCTGATGAGACTGGATTTTGGGGAGCTGTATTAAATCAACTTAGATTTATATAGGCCCCATTTTTGATCGAAATAAATTTATTATGGAATTACGGTGTTGAGTTTTTCCTTCCTTTCTAAGATATATATATATATATATAATATATATATATATATATATATATATAAAGTTTTTCTTTATAGTATCTTTGAAGCATTGTGCATATGTGTAATATAAAGATTTTGAAGGCAATTTACAATGCAATATGTGTTGAATTTATTTACCTCTTTTTTTTTTTTCAAAACTAATATTTTCGGAAGTAAAATTCCATCTTCAGAGTTATTGAAAGTACTAGGTGTTTTTTTTATAGTACTTATCCCACGGCGATATTGTAATCATCTGTTGTTTAAGAAGTTGAGGAACACCGTATATTTGAAAAATTTTTCCGTGATGTTAAAAACGGCTCGGCTGCTCCCGCGCGTGGAAATTGTTCGAAATTCTTTTAATTTTTTACTATAAATATAGCCTTGCTCAGCATAGTGAAATAAAGTTTGTTTCTTTATAGTAAAAAGTTAAATAAATTCAACACATATTGCATTGTAAATTGCATTCAAAATCTTATATATATATATATATATATATATATATATCTGTGTGTGTGTGTGTGTGTGTGTGTGTGTGTGTAATATAAAGATTTTGAAGGCAATTTTACAAATGCAATATGTGTTG
>CM042142.1:117669473-117687012 GCA_023376005.1 Doryteuthis pealeii
CCTCGTTAGCAGTTTCCTCTCGAAATACAAAAAAACCCCAAAAAAGCAAAACAAAACAAAAAAAGACAAACAAATATCCGTTCTACCCGAGAAAAATGTCTCCTCACATTCAACGATGTTTATATGGACATTAAACAAATAAAACCAAAAGAAAACAAATAAACCAAAGAACTTTTTTTTCCTCAAAGAAAGAAACTATATGACATGCAACATTCAAATCTTGAAAATTTGCGGGTCCCAAAATATAACGAAAACTCTAAATCATATGAGCCCTAGTTTTATTTGGATTTTAAAAAATTAAATAGAAATCTTACACTGAGTCGTTTGGTTAAAAGGGTGTGAGTGACAGATGATGACCACGAGACCAAATTGGGAGGTTGGCTTTGATCCAGTCATGTGATCGAGAAGGTCTAGAATAAAATATGCGGGTCCCAAGATATAACACAAACTCTAAATCATATAAGCCCTAGTTTTATTTGGATTATTCGGACTATTATCCTCGTCTTCATAGTCCGAATAATCTAAATAATACAAATTATCAAGCCTCATCTCAAAAATTCCGCGAAATCATATGAGCTCTGTGTTAAATAATCGATTACCTGTATAAAACAAAACATTTAACCAATTTATGTCTCTTGGTTCATAAGTCTTTTCATACTTATGTCATTCTGTTCAAATTTTCCCAGTTAATTCATATCTACGCTCTCTCTCTCTCTCTCTCCTCTCTCTCTCTCTCTCTTCTCTCTCTCTCTCTCTCTCTTTCTATCTATCTATCTAGCTATCTATCTATTAATTGAGAAGCAGTGTAGAATTCGAAAAGGTTAGGTTAAATGGATGCAAGTGAGAGACGAAGACCTCGAGATCAAATTGAGAACCTCATTTTGATTGGACAATCTCAGTCTGGTGACCATGTTAAATAACCGATTAGCTGTATCTGTAATTTGAGAGGCAGTGTAAAATTCGAAAAAAAAAAGGAATTAGAAATCTTACCCCGAGACATTTGGTTAAAAGGGTATGAGTGACAGATGATGACCACGAGATCAAATTGAGAGGTTGGCTTTGATTCAGTCATGTGATCGAGAAGTTCTAGAATTAAGAAAATAGTTTGAAATTTAATCAGTTGTTCCAGTGGAATCGACGGGCACACATATATGAAAATTATGCTCGCATATTTTCCATCCATATACAAAAGGGCCAAATTTGAATTGGGTTATAACGCCGGGGGAGCGACGAAAAATATTCATCAAAGATAAGCTGATCACAGTACAGTAAGTACATGATTCAAGAAACTTTCAATCTGTATCTCAAAATTCAGTGTGCATGGATGAAATATTTGTCCAACGCAACCTGAGATGGGCTGGCCACTTAAACAGACTTTGGGATGACAGACTACCAAAACAGATCCTGTACTCTCAACTGAGAGAGGGATCACGTAGAATCGGTAGACCCAACCTCAGGCACAAAGACAACATCAAAAGAAACCTGAAGGACTTGAATATCCCCATAGGCAGTTGGCAAGACGCAACCAGAGACCGGAGGAAAATGACTCACGTGGTGTCATCATCGGATACGATGGACAGCAAGTAGCAGTATTCGTCTCCTCTTTAACGTTGCAACTGTAAGTCTGTACGCGTAGGGGTTGTAAAAAATAAATTTTCGACACCCACTCGGAGGATTTGAATTCCGAAAGAACTGCAACAAAAATAAAAAGAAAGGTAATCGCTCTTCTTTCCGGAAATCCGTTGTATAACCCACAAAAGAAACGTGAGCTTCGTGCTTAAGATGCGCATATTTTTCCTTGCTCCAATGACTTTGCAAAACAATTTTAATTAATAAAAAAAGGAAGGAGTTTGTCCTTGCTTCAAAAAAAAAAAAAAAAGAAAAACATTTTGAAAGGTGAAAAATGATTCACTTCATTATTATACATCCTTCCTGATTACCTTCTTCCGTCCTGTCGGCTAGGCTTGAAGAATACACCGACTGCACTTCAGCAGAGGGTAAAATTACCCCCCCATAATAGGCTGTTTTGAGGCAAATCTAAGCTAGAATTTTAATAGAGGTAATGTTAATAAATAAGATACAATTTAAGATTAAATAGTGGTTATTTAATAAGCACTGAGAATATGACGTAAATAATTAAGGGAAATGTGACGTTGGTGGTAACGTAGTTTCGGTTACAAACAGACAGACATACAATCTCCATTATAAACAGATTTAAATTTTATTTTTTCAACGTTTTCTTTCCTTTATTTTAGTTTAATTCATAGGCCATTTATAAATTGTCATAGGAAATTGAACTGGTAACGTTAAAATCCTGGAATAGGTAAGTATCCAACTATTCTGGTCCCCAGATATGATTAAATTATTGGGTTGAGTGACCTCTTTAATCCCGGTATGGCAACCAGTCTAGAAGAAGGAAATATCTGAATTTAATCCATTTGTGCTCCGCTTACAAGCTGTGCGTGGTGACCCTTTATGTTTAAGGACGGAATCCTACTGGCTGAGCAACACTCGATTTGGCTCTTACTTAGGCTAGACTGGCTGCCGAAGAGCCCCCCCCCTCCGATTAATCGGCTGGTTTGTTTGTTTGTTTGTTTGTTTTACGGCATATCAACCACGGTTGGTCATTTAATGCCGGTAAAGTTTTGAAAGATTCGTAGCAATAGTTTGGAAGAAAAATTTTAAAACTCAATTTTTGTTTGTAAACAAATTTTCTGTTCAACCCATAGATGTCACCCTAACAAGTACTACCACTCTGGCTCCAGGTCGCATGGTCTTTTGCACAAGCCTCCCAAGTGTTGGTGTCGATGTGGCCTGTTTTCATGTCCCTCTTGCAGACATCTTTGAAGTGCAGGCGTGGTCTCCCTACCGGTCGGTGCCCTCTACTAATTCACCATACAGTAGCTCTTTGGGGATGCGGTCTTTGACCATCCTCCTGACGCGAGCAAGCCAACGCAGGCGTCTTTCGCAGATGATGGCGAGTATGCTGTTTATGTTCACTCGTTCCAGCACGTCTGTGTTGGGCACTTTGTCCTGTCAGTATATGCGTAGAATGCGGTGTAGGCATCTTATATATATATATATATATATATATATATATATATATGTGTGTGTGTGTGTGTGTGTGTATTTAGGCAGCATTTTTTTCTTGTAGGCATATATTTGTTTAAATAATGCAGCCATTTTCTGTCTGCAAGTCTTATCCTTTGTTTTTTTCATATTGCCGGTTATTGTTTTAATATCTGGCGAGAATTGGCTGATGTATTCGCCATATATCATAGACCGAGTACTTTCTGCCCTATCGTGGGCCATCTTCAAGGTATTTTTAACCATACAACAATGGGATATTCCATTTACCATTTATATAGGTTGTGTTTATTATTGTTGTTGTTATTATTAGTTTTATTATTATTATTGTCATTATTATTATTATTTTTGCCATTATAATTTTATATGGCGAATACATCAGCCAATTCTCGCCAGATATTAAAACAATAATCCGGCAATATGAAAAAACAAAGGATAAGACTTGCAGACAGAAAATGGCTGCATTATTTAACAATATATATATATATATATATATATATATATATATATATATATATATATTTGGAAAGGCGAGAAACTGTCAGTTAATAAGTTAACTATGACATTATATCATACCCTAAATTAGCTATATATCCCCTATCAATGATATTGAGTGATCTTTATTTATGAATATAGAAAACTATATATATATATATATATATATATATATATTATTAAAAATGGATGCAAAAGAAACCTCCTCAAGTTTCACCATAAGGATCTTCAGGGTTAGATCCACTGAATTAATCGAGGTACCGATTTATTGCAACCGATCACACGTGTGTTTACTGTATAAGATGGTAACATCTTTTACAGTGAACATACATGTGATAGACTGCAATTAATCGGTACCTCGATTAATTCAGTGGATTTAACCCTGAAGATCCTTATGGTGAAACTCGGGTAGGTTTCTTTTGTATCCATTTTTAATAAATTTGATCTACTTCGTATTGAGCACTTTGTATTTGTTATATCGCTGACTTAACCCCTGAATTTTGCACCTCCAACGATCGTGCCCATTTTCACCGGTAAGCCACCTTTTATCTTTATATATATATATATATATATATATATATATATATATATATTCATTTTGTGAGTCATTTTACATGACCTTCGTATAGGCACTCGGTGCGTAACGGCTATTGTCGTAGGACATTGAACTGGTAACGTTCAAATCCAGGAATAGGTATGAAGCCAGCTATTCTCGTCCCCAGCTATGAGTAAATAATTGGGTTGAATGACCTCTTTAACCCCGGTATGGCAACCAGTCTAGGAGAAAGAAATATCTGAATTTAAACCATTTGTGCTCCACTTAAATATTGGCCTTGTGTCACATGCTGCTCGCGGTGGAGGGTTCGGGTAAATGCATAGATGTTCTTACTGTATTAGACCAACCACCCTGTGTTTTGAAACGTGTGATCATTCTCCGGTTATGCGTTGATGGCTGTTGGCGTGTGGGGAATCAAGAACAAGCTGTGACGTCATAACCTCCCCACTGACGCGGGAAAATTCTGTAGAGTTTCATCTTTTTCAAGTCTCAGAATCACAATTCCAGATATATACTAGGCGTGTTCGAAAAGTATCAAAACTGATGCTGTATTTACCAAGACAAAAATGAATAATGGATGAAACGTTCATTTTCTTTAAAATATGAGTTGCGTTCAAAACGTATCAAGAGTGATGCTGTATTCACCAAGACAAATATGAATCTCTATTAATAATGGAGATTCGCTTCCGGTTTTTGTCTGTAACAAAAATTACGTCACTAATTACGTCATATTACCCAAAATCGTCATAACATAGAATAAATACACTCAAAATGTGAACATGCAACATTAGACAGTCCTCGTTGTTTTTTAAAACAAGTTTTAATAAATACATAACTGGTATTATATATCTATATATAGTTTGTTTTATTTTAATACATATTTAAAGTTTACATTTCAAATTGTTTTATTTCTTAATCCTTTAATGAATTTGATGATTTTACTTACTTAGGGTACAAACTCGCAGATATTGAATTTTTTACTCCCACCCCTCAGGCAATGTTTCCAAAATCTATTTTTACATCGCCCGGAGGGTTTTTTTTTATTTTGTACTAGTATGAATAATGAATAAAAATTTAAACCAACCATAAAAAAATGATATTAGATAAATGGCAAAAATCATGGCAGAAGTAATACTCGTCAGATTGCATATTGGGCACACCCACATTACCCATTCGTACCTGTTAAAAGGGGAGGATGCCCCAGTGTGACCAACATGCAAAGTACAACTTACAACCAAACATATATTTCTAAATTGTAACAGCCTTAAACATATCCGCACTAATTAATATCAAGCAAGAAACCTGAGGGACATCTTTAAGAATACAAACCCTGAAAACATTTAAATTTTCTAAAAAAAAAAAACAAAGCAACCTTTTCAACAAGATATAACAAAACATAACCGAATATCTCCATAGAACCACTACTTTAAAGACTGAAATCTAAAATAACCTTTCTTGGCATTAAATGACCCACAGAGGTTGATATGCCGTTAAACAAAACTCCAACTCCAACTCTTCTCTAAAATGCGGTGTGTATTCAAAAAGTATCGAGACTGGACCTGTGTTCATCAAAACGGAAATGAACAATGAATGAAGCATTAATTTTCTTCAAAATCCGAGGTGTTTTCAAAAAGTATGCCAACTAATGCGGTATTTACCAATACAAAATTAACGATGAATGAAACGTTAATTTACTTAAGAATATGAGGTGTTTTCAAAAAGTATTGAGACAAATAAGTATTGAGGTCATAGATGAATTACAAATGAATACGTGTGCCAATGTCTACCAACTCGTAATACAGTCAATTTACCATTTCCGTCCTCGTGTCGGTATTATATTATACCACAAAGGTGTGGTACATTATTAGCCTACTACGTGTACCAGCAATACTAATGCAATAAAGGAAATGTGGCAATATCAGTGAGAAGAAACTGTGGTTATTTCCTATAACTCCAGCATAAACAAAGGGGAACCACTCTTGACTTATAAATGATTTACTTATTTATTGGTCTACCAGGAAAAAAGAAGACTGGGTTAGGGTTAGGGTTTACGGTTAGGGTTAGGGTTTAGTGTTAGTTTAATGGGAAAATAAATAATTTATCAGTCAGGAGTGGTTCCCCTTTGTTTATTTTGGAGTTATAGGAAAGAACAGAAACTGACATCTGAGCAACTGTAGGCAACGTGTTAAAATGATATTTCTGATTTGTTTAAAACTATGGATTTCATATCGGGTAACCAGCTTGTTCCCCCCCATTTATACGAAGCATGTTATAAAAACTTCGAAACTAAAGCTGTATTATTTACCAAAGAAAGACTTTGCACTTTATATCAGAATTATTTCAGTGGTGTAATGGTTAAAGTCATGGGGAATGGACTCGTCGCCCCGATTTCAAATCCTGGATGTGGTAATTGCATTTCACTTTGCGCTAATCCCCTTGGGAAAGGTATGATTCCTACTCTCCCTCCAGTTATTGATAAATGGTAGGACAGACTAGGTTCTTTAACCTTGGTTAGGCAACCGGTCTAGGAGAAGGAAAACTCTGAATTCAAACCTGTTAAACTTTGCTTAAGAAATTAACCTTGTGTCACATCGTGCTCGTGCTGGTATATATATATATATATATATATATATATATATATATATATATATAGCATTTCAAGTAAAATAATAATCTATTCATAAAAATATAAAATTTCATTATTTCTTTAAAGAAACGACATATCAAAAATTAGAATTTTATTTTTTTAGAAAATGGATTCGAATATTTTGAAAATGGAACAATCTGTTTGAGATTTTTATTCTTTTTTATAAATGGTTCTGAGTTTTTTTTTCTTTGTTGAAAGAAATGGATTTTATTTTTTCAGAAATTTAACTTAGTTTGGTTTGAAAGGTATATATATATATATATATATATATATATATATATATATATATATATATATATATATATATATATACCGTTTTAGATCAACTCTTGTTTAGGCAACTGGTCTAGGAGAAGGAAAACTCTGAATTCAAAGCTGTTGAACTCAGGTTAAGAAATTGACCTTGTGTCACATACTGATCATGCGGAGGGGCTGGTATATATATATATATATATATATATATATATATATATATATATATATATATTAGAATTATTTGGCACTTGCCCTTGCGCCATTTGTGTGCACTTTATCGCTGACTTTAGAATCTGTCTACGCTCACGATCAGATAGGTGTCTTAGTACGATCAAACGAAAACTATTTTACCATCCAACCCAACGGTATTCTACATTAAAAGCATTAGATCTTTGTTGTTATCTGCTAAGAGCTGTTATGCCATCCTGTTTTGTCACTTAAAAACGTAACGGTGGGAGTATTTTGGCATCTTTTGCAGGATACAGATCCATCATAGCCGACATATGTCTCCCAAGAGATTTCGGAAGACATTGTTAAGGACTTTTTTTTTTACTTTAGTTTGCAAAAAAAGGGGTCAAAATCTGCACATTGTATTGCAGTTCACTGTTGTTGTTCTTTTACTATTGTTTTTTTTAGAGAAACAAGGTTCCTTGAATAATTGACATTTGTTCGTCATTATTTACATAATGCTGTTCTCATTGGGGATTGAAAATCCAAAATACAATTTGTTCTGAATATAAGAATAAACTAGCAAGAATACGCGCCCTCCGGTGTAAGTAGTTAAAATTTAATGTAATGAGATACATTAAATCAGAAAGACTAACGAAATTAAACAAGAACGCATATAAAATGATTACCCTCTTCTTTTCTCACCTTGTCTGCATCCTTCCGTCTATGAGAGACGATGAAGTAGTGTCCAATTTTTTTTCTATTTTGGAACTACGTGGCCAGGGTAGATGAGCTAAGGCCCAAACAGTAAATTCCCCCCTCTCCACACAGCCGTACATCTGCTCTTTGTGGCGGGCTGCTTTCAGGACTTGTCCCAAACAGCGCGCAACATCCTTGCGTAGCCTCCATCTATCTTTTTATCAAACCGTTTCCTTAGCGTACAAGGTGTGTAGCTATACAGTTGTACTGACTGGGCAACAACTTGGAAAAATCTCTCTATATCTTATCAGAGATTCCCATACGATTGATGACCTGTCAATGGAAGTCTATGATTTTACTATGCGTATATTTACATCAATTAAGGGGTAATAGAGCGTTTTGAGTAAAAAGCTAAATGGAGGTAACATAACTGAATAAACAATTCAAACATCTATAATGCATTGGTTAGGAGGTTGATTTAGAAGGCTATCACAATGTAGTTTGGAATAAATAAAAAATAATAATACGGTAACAATGGTGTTGTGTGTTGACCTGTATTTTTATTATTTCTTGAATTTTCGCGGTAATACCTCTTTATCAAAAGAATTGAACTGAAGCAGTCCAGCTATGGCATTTCTTCCCAAATGAATGTTTTTTTTTGAAAATGATCTTATTTTTGAAATAACTATATTCTCGTGTGAGCGTGAATGCGTTTATTTTTGTTTGTACGTGTGTGTGTTGTAATGAGCGTGACATTGAAAATGCGTGTTGTTTGTGACGTTAAGACTGTATCCTAGCGCGGGATTTTGTACGTGTGTATGTGCGAATGAAAAAGCGTATTTGTGTTTTGTGGTCATGGTGACGTATAATGTTTCGTGTTGGATGTAAAATCAATGTAATCATTTATTATTATTATTATTATTATTATTATTATTATTATTATTTACTTATTCATATCTAATTCAATTTATCTTTTTATATTTTATAATATTTTTTAAACATATATATATATATATTTAATTTATTTATTTAATTTTTTTTTTTCCTTATTTGAAAAATAAGATCATTTTTTAAAAAATTAATTTGGGAAGAAATGCCATAGCTGTACTGCTTCAGTTCAATTCTTTTGATAAAGAGGTATTACCTCGAAAATTCAAGAAATAATAAAAATACAGGTCAACACACAACACTATTGTTACCGTATTATTATTTTTTATTTATTCCAAACTGCATTGTGATAGCCTTCTAAATCAACCTCCTAACCAATACATACACAATGCTTCAAGCAAATTATGAAACTCTCTTATCTATAATGCAGTTTGGCAGCGGTAGTGTCGCAGGACTTCGCTGGGTAGCACTGGATTTCAGCGTGTCACCACCTTAGGGACCTCGGCTCTTGATTTATTTTCGGGGTTTACTCTCCTAGCCTTTCCTTTCGATGGGGCAAAGCTTTTGTGTGGGACTTTTTGGTGTATGAACTTGACCTCACACCTGTCTATATGTGTGTCTGTTGGGGGATGAGGGTCAATTTTTCCCGCCTTAGTTGTTAGCTAAAGATAAGAAAAAGAGAACTTGCCAACTGGCGTTTTTTTTTTCATATCATTTTATCTATATATACCGTCGGATTCATTTCCTTACTCTTAACTAATATATGTATATGTATACTCGGACAGCAAATGAAAACTTTTTTCCGACAGTTAATTACCTCTTTTCAAGATGATAACATTAAAGGAAATTGTTAGAAAAATTGAAAACACATTTTTTAAATTAAAAAAAAATCCTAAAAAATAATAAAGATCCCATTATTTCCAAAAGAATCTGTTTGAATGAAAAGATGCTGCCACAAATACACCTATATATATATATATATATATATATATATATATATATATATATATATATATATATATATATATATATACGGGCAACTACCAAATGCTAAGCGTTCCATTGGACGTCCTCTCTTACGCTACAAGGACAAATTGAAGGACAGTTTGAAACGCCTCGATATTGACCTGAGTGCTTGGGAAGATCTAGCATCGGATCGGAAGGAATGGCGTAAGACATGTTTCGCAAAACTAAAGAGCTTTGAAGAAAATAGACTGAAGCATAGAGATCGGCTCCGCCTAACTTTAAAAGAAAAACATTTAACTCCTGCCTTGGATCATTTCGTTTGTCAGTGTGGCTTCATGGCTCGCAGCAGGGCTGGGCTGCTGTCACACTCGAGGAAACATAAAATGTCTTCTGGACAGCATGCACAACATGGGAGGAATCAAATCACTCACTGCTGACCCTCATCTATCGTTCTCGATAGGAGAGTCCACCATATATATATATATATATATATATATATGAGTATAATCGGAAAAGTTTCCAAAGAGACACCAGTCTCTGATGGCATACATTGATTCTGGTTTAAAAAATCTGTTCCATGCACGAGAGAATGGCCCAATAACTGAACAGATGTCTATAGGAAACGAATGTACCTGAATGGATGACAAAAGGAATAACTACCCTAATGTAGAAAGACCCACAAAAAGTAAAAATCCTTAGCAATTATAGACCAATAACTTGTTTACCCATGATGGGGAAAATATTGACTGCAGTAATAAAACAAAAACTATACTTTTCACTTAATTGGAGTAAACTTTTTCCAGAAGAACGGAAAGGATGCCACAGTGGAAAAAGAGGCGCAAAAATATTGCAATGGCATGGATCGACTACAGAAAAGCCTATGACATGGTTCCACATACCTGGATTATCGAATGTTTAAAAATGTACAAAATATCCAACATCATAAATTTTATCAAAAAGCAATGTAAAACTGGGGAGACCAATTAAGAGTAGGAAGGTAATCGCTGACAGAAGTAAAAATCTAAAGAGGTATTTTCCGAGGTAACTCATATCACCACTACTATTCATTATAGCAATGATGCCATGGACGCAGTGAAACTATTTCTGCGGCAATTGGCAACACTGTTATGTTTATTATGCATGCGCCTACCCCTGCCTTTGTGCGCGTCTCACTAGTTTGGGTTAACAGTCGTTTTTGATAGAGTTCCTGATTGACACTACCGTCAAGTGTGAGGTTCACGCAGTTAGTCGGTTTTTGTACGCATAAGACATTAAACTGATTGAAATTCATTGCCAATTAACAGAGGTGCATGGCAAGCCGTGCATGGATGTTAAAAACGTCCGCAATTAGTGTAAGGAGTTTGCAACAATGACGAGGCTCAACACTCTCTCAATGACATGGTAGCAACCCTCATATCTATCTATCTTTTCATTAACTATCTATCTATCTTAGTATTTGGACGTCTATCAATTTATCTGCTTACGGTCAAGTCACGTTTCAAGCACCGGTTTCCACTAGATCTCCGAGGTTAAGCAGTACTGAACCTGTTCAGTATTTAGATGAGTGACCATTTAAGCAACAGCTAGTACAATTAACAACCTGATATCAAAATGATTCGGTTGCGAATGATCCGAAAAGTTCCTAGTACAATTAGTATTAGTATTATTTGGATTATTCGGACTATTGTACTCATCTTTATTGTTATCTGTACAACGTTTCGGCCGATGTGCCCTCCGGCCTCCATCAGGTATTTCTTGTCGGATTCGAGAGCCTTCTTGAACTAGGGAACCTTCTTTACGAATTCGGGAACCTTCTTGTCGTAATCGGAAGCCATGACGAAACTCTGAACCCAACCCTTTATTCAACCCACTTGAACAAAGAGCTTCAGAACTGGAACCTGACAACCAGATGCAGCTTACTGTTATACACGGGACAAATTTCTTTTTTTTTGGTGGGGGGGGGGGGGGAGGGTACCCCTGTTCAAGGGGATATTTGGCGTATTCTACGCCCCTAAGCGTAGTTTTTTTTTAAGTTAAAAAAATTAATTTTTTAAAAGTCTGATCAAATACGAATATTTTCTAAACAGATCTGTTTTACCGTATCAGGTACTACCACTTCAGGTCAGAGTTGACCTGGGAGTAATGACAAAGAAGGGACACTCCACTCACCACAGAACTCTAGAACTGGAGCCTCACCACCAGATGCAGTTCAGGTGGATACAGTCAGCATATTCTATGCTACATCATCTGAAGAAACAGGTGTGTTTGGCATCTTCATATTTCAACATCATCTCTCAATTTATTGTTCCCAAGAATGAAGAATCCCCAGAACTGACCAATAATTCTCGTATCTATAATTCCTGCACCCAGCTGTTTTGCTGACATCTCTTTTCCCATCGGAATCGACTCGCAAGCTGAGCTGAATCGAACAAACATCTGCTTTCCCGCCAAGAGCGATGTTGCTTGATTAATAATCCATCAGCCAAGGGAAGTAACCCTTGTCTTGCCCTAACGCATGAAAAAAAAAAGAAGCATTTTTTTTTTGCAATGCCGACTCGCAGCTCTTGGGAAGGCATGTGTCTGCAATGATGGATTTGTATCGTGTAAGAAGTTGTCAAAATATGTCTGCCGTCAATTTTAAGCTACAAAACAGGATGACATAACGGATCTCTAGCGCATACGAGAGATGCCCCGTAGAATAAGGTACAGACAGGCATAAATCGACCAGAATTAAAACATTGTAAAAGCTGTAAACACGAAAGCAACCTGGGATATGCAATACTTCGTTTAACAGCCAGAACAGTCTTAATACAGATCGCATGCGTTTATAACGGTACAAAAAACCTGGAAACAGAAATTGAAAAAGTATAACACCTTAAAACCATCACCGTGTCAGTTAAAGGAGGAACCCTGGGTATAATCAAGAAACAGGGTAATTCCATGTCAAATCAACCAGAAAAAAGTAAAATTATCCCCAACCCCCTTCAATTTTTCTGAATTTTTTTCCATGTGTGAACTATGTTAACATTAGACAATCCCGAAAATTTCAACTTCCAATTCCAAAAATTGGCAGAGTTATGTTGATTTTTAGCTCTCCAAATTTGGTGGAGTTGGCGAAAAATGGCGACTTTTGTAACCCATTTTTGTCTGTAAGATGAGTTCTAGATCTTTCCTACTACTAAAAATTGGTTTATAAAAGCATTTTTGCCCAAAGAATCCAGAAATTTCGTTTCTATTATAATTTAGAATATATTGAACAATATTTGTACCAAAAAGATAGCCTGGATGATTTGACATGAAATTACCCAACAGATAAATACAGAAAACATCGTATGCAACATGCGGAACACTGGACATCTTTTACTCGGTCATGGTTAACGGAAAAGTAACAATCTACCCCCAATGGATTAACTAAAGGGTTCGGTTCGAAGTTCTGTGAATCCTCCAGATTCTGACATGAAGGCTCTCGAGTTCCACCAGAAAGTTCCTAAGTTTAACAAGAAACACATGAAAAAGGCCGGATGGCACATCGACCGAAACGTGTATTTAGCAATAAAGATGAGGACAACAGTTCAAAAATCTGAATAATACTAATTTAATCTAATTTATTTCTTGTATATTTTATGAGACTAGAATGCTCACTTAATAAAGAAAATGTTTTGCATCCAATCTGTTATTAGTTTATTTACTGTAAAATGAAAAAAAAAAGAAGCAAAGCTGTTGGAATAATTTTGGATATAATGTATGAACTAATTCCTACCTAGATTTGTAGACTAGCCAAGGTCATGTGAGTTATTCTTGCAGCCAATCACTAGTAATACTGCCTGGCTGATACAATACTTAAACCCCACACATTGGACATAATTCTAACTGCACTCCTTGAGGACGGGCTTACAGGATTACCAGATCTTTACCAATACTCAGGATGGACTTACAGGATTACCAGATCTTTACCAATACCCAGGACTCTTTATCAAGGATCCAATTCCACTGGATAAGCGCTCTTGCTTAAGGGCTCCATGATGACCCAGAAAATTGTAACAAAAGCAAAAAGAACCTATGTGAACATCCTCTATGTGTGCTAATTCCTTATTTTGTTGAGGGTTAGTATAATTAAATGACATCATTGCTTTTAAAAATAGTAATGGGATAATTGTTGTATCACCATCTTGTTATTTTCAATCAGTAGTCGTTTTTTTCTCGGGACCATCTTACATCGCAGTCCCACGCTGTTCCATGTTCTTATTTACTGGGGTGAATAGCAAAGCCTTATTTGCGTGTACATATTTCTTTTTTCAGCTTTAAGACGTCTTCTTACATAGATTAAAGACTTTTACAATGTCTTGTTTTGCCTAGAATATCCACCTATGCACTTATGTATGATTTTATTAAAAGTAGGAAGCACGTGGTGTAATGGTTCAAGTCATGGGAAATGGACTCGTCGCCCCGAGTTCAAATCCTGGACGTGGTAATTGCATTTCACTTAGTGCTAATACCCTGGGGAAAGGTATGAATCCTACTCTCCCTCCAGCTATGGGTAAATAGCAGGGCAGACTGGGCTCTTTAGCCTTGGTTAGGCAACCAGTCTAGGAGAAGGAATTCAAACCTGTTAAACTCCGCTTAAGTAATTGACCTTGTGTCACATCCTGCTCGTGCGGAGGGGTTGGAAAATATATATGTATGATTTTATTTACCTTGACTCATATTGTTTTTTTTTTTTTTTTTTTCTTTTTTTACATTCTGAAGGACGCGAGTTCAATTCAAGCAGGCAAGACTTGTTTCTTTTATACTGCTGTACGAGTATGTTATTATTCCCGATACAGTTCCACTGATGTCATCGTGATCCCATTTATTTCAAAGGAAAATTTGGAAGTGATAAATGAATAAAAATGGTTTTAGTTTTATCAGCTTGACAAAAAATAATAATACTAAGAACACATTTTTTTTTTAATTTAGAAAAAACAAAATGAAAACTTATATGGATGGTTTGGTTAGTGGGTTGGGTTTTACGGCATGTCAACTCTTGTTGGTTTATCTTATGCCGAAGACATTTTGTTTTATTCACAGATGAAAAATCGCTCTCTGCAACGGTTTAGGTTTATATGATCTAAAGTTAAAATCTATCTTCTAACTTCTAGGATTTGTCATCAGACTTCCCAATACTCCAATGATAACTTAGCTATAAATTGGCTTTAAACTGTCAATTACACTTAGTTAACATTAATATTTTCACGTTTTGGAACAACTGTTTAAATCTTTTTAAAATTACTACACTAATGATTACTTATACATAAATGGTCCTTGTACTTTAATGGTACTTGTACTTTAATATAATGATTCACTTTGGAAGATGTCTTTTTTGAGGACTTTTTTGCCATAGTCGCCATCTTTGAGTAGCAGAAATAAATGAAAAGGCTAAAGATTGAAGAAAGAAGAAGAAGAAAGAAGAAGAAGAAGAAGAAGAAGAAGAAGAAGAAGAAGAAGACCAAATGCTATGAATTGAAGAAGAAGAAAGAAGAAGAAGAAGAAGAAGAAGAAGAAGAAGAAGAAGAAGAAGAAGAACCAAATGCAATGAATTGAAGAAGAAGAAGAAGAAGTAGAAGAGAACAAAATGCAATGAATTGAAGAAGAAGAGAAGAAGAAGAAGAAGAAGAAGAAGAAGAAGAAGAAGAAGAAGAAGAAGAAGAAGAACCAATGCAATGAAGAAGAAGAAGAAGAAGAAGAAGAAGAAGAAGAAGAAGAAGAAGAAGAAGAAGAAGAAGAAACAAATTCTATGAATTGAAGAAGAAGAAGAAGAGAAGAAGAAGAGAGAAGAAGAAGAAGAAGAAGAAGAAGAAGAAGAAGAAGAAGAAGAAGAAGAAATGTAAAAAGCGGGAAAAGAAAAAGCAACCATAATCAAACGAATTGAATTTTATGCATTTCATTCTCAAGAACAAATTCGGCTTTATGCATATACCATTTTGTTGTATGGTCAAAATTGAGTTTATCGCACAATTCCCAGTGACGCACCATTCCAACCCAATCGTGCTTAGCCTTTTATTCTCGTCGTGCTAGTTTTCTGCATTCGCTTAATACATGGTTGATTTTCTCATCTCTATCTCGACACACTCTACATTTCTGTTGTTTCGTATCTATTTTTGCTTTGAAATAATTTGTTCTTATGACATTGTTTTGTGCCTGCAAATTAATTGTATCAGATAGGAATACTTTGAAACATATAACTGCGTGTAAGTTATTTATATTAAGAACAGATAGTTGAAGCAATAATTGTTTCCATGATTATCATCCTTAGTTACATGAAACCACATAATTGCTTACTAGAAAAAGACTGGCACCGACATTAAATTACCCAAGAAGGGTTGACAAGCCGTAAATTATTATCATTATTATCATTTGTTTCTTGAACCGGATAATTGCATGCAACAATAAAAAAAGATAGAAAGAAAAATATTGCTACCAAAAAGAAAAAGAAAAAGAAAAAACAATCACTGTCATCGGTTTTTACCGTATTTCCCCCAGTTTTTATAAGATACCTTATCTATCTATACATATATAACTGGCAGTTGTGTGTATATGTATGTCCGGAGGAAACTTCGAAAATAAAACAATTAACGACAAATTAAATATATATACAAATTAAATATCACCAGGGCTTGGTTTTTGAGCAAAAATAATAGAGATTTGATTTATATTCGTGAAGATAATTAAAAATAGATTTTAAATGATAACAGCATGGATTTTTTTCATTTAATATTTTAGATAGTAGACATTAACATTTCTTTTCAGAGTAGCTGGATCAATGCAAGGTCTATTTTTTTTACATAGAGATTTAAATGGGGCATCCCACGAGGATTCAACTCACGATTCAGTAATAATGAATCTGTGGGACTAACTTTAAAGAAGAGATTTTTATCTCGAAATATTAAGAATAAATCACAGGTTAACAAACAACACTATAGTTAACTTCTTTTTCTTTACACTTGCATTGTGATAGCCTTCAAAACCAACCAACAAACCAAAAACTACTTGGTCAAGTACCTAAAATATGTCTTTGTAATTTATTTAATTTAATCAAGCACAGCCCTTAGTAATAAGAAACAGCTCTTAGAAGAACTCAACTCATTTAGTTAGAAGTCAACCCAACTAAGCAACAAGATGGCCGCCGGAGGAGATGCTAGAAGGATCGCCAAGAAGCAATTAAGCTCTCTTCTCCAAGTAAGTCTAATATCTCTCTCTCTCTCTCTCTCTCTCTCTCTATATATATATATATATATATATATATATATATATATATATATATATATATACAAGTTTGTTTTAGAATGGCTTTTTGCCGATAATTTTTTGGAGAATAAGTGCTTAATTGGAGTCGTACCTAATTTTGAAAATTAATTAATTAATAATGAATTAGGCGGGAATACCTATTAAATGTATGGCTAAACAAATCGAGAAAAATCAATCTCTGTATGTACATTTCGGCCTATTAGGCCTCATCAGCAGAGCTATAGATCGGAAGACCGCCCTGTGAGTGATTTGAAACCGGAATGCCAAGCTGACAGGCCGATCCCATAACCCCAACACCAAACGAACTTCTTAGATTTTATGATTTGTTTAGAGTAGGTAAAGTTCTTCAAGGATATATATATATATATATATATATCCTTGAAGAACTTTCTTATCAAAGAACGCTCACTCTCACCCATTAGAAATGTCAACGTGCGTATGTGACACGTATCGCATTTGGTACCGTGGCCAACATAATATCACATGTGGTAAGT
>CM042142.1:117687212-117689712 GCA_023376005.1 Doryteuthis pealeii
TATATGTGTGTACATGCAGTGTCCTGCTAAGTAAAAACGTCTTTCTTTTTTTCTTTTTTCGTATATATATATATATATATATATACATATATATATGTCCGCGCGCGTGTGTGTGTGTGTGTGTGGTGTGTAATATTCTATCTATCTATTCTTACATATACATTTGAGTCATATGTCTATTCTTGTATGTGAGTATTTGCATGCGATTTCTATGCAATATATATATATATATATATATATATATTATATATGTCTGTGTGTGTGTGTGGTGTGTGTGTGTCTGTGTGTGTTGTGTGTGTGTCTGTGTGTCTGTGTGTGTGTCTTTCTGTGTGCCGGTCAGGAAGCATTTGTTTCAAGTTTCACGCCTCATCTATGACACGTCCATCCTACAGTGTTGACGTCTCATAGAAAACAGATGCATTGTGCAATGCAAATTCGTGCTATTCTTGCGCTCCGTGGTGAGTCTCTGTTTTGCAAGCGAACAACTTTCCAGCCTGGTTAGACGTTTAAGATGTGTCTGTCTTCATGCCTAATTTACAGAAACCGTGCCTGGCCTTACGACGTAAACACAAAGATATATCAGTTGAGGTCTGCTTTAGACAGAAAGAAGTAAAGAAAAGAAAAAAAGACAACAAAAAAAGATTCCTTTTTACTGGGTCCAAGGCTGGTGGTTGATTGGTTGGTGGGATCTTACGGCATGTCAACCCCTTTTGTTATTTATGCCGAAGGAGTAATATTCTGTTCATTCTTGTTGGTTTTTCAATTTTTTAAACACATTTTAAAATTCGTTTTTGATATATTCAACCTATAGAAAGGACCCTAACAGGTATTACCACCCCAGGTCAGAATGGACCTGGGGATGAAGATGTACTCCACTCTCTGCAGAGCTCTAGAATTTGATCTTTATCAGATTCGGTTTAACGTCATATACAGGACACTTAGACCCTCAGCCACCACCTTCTAGCACAAATGGTAAAAGGGTTAGGGGTTTACCATAATGGCAATACGGTTGGGACAATTGTTTAGATGCTAGGGCTTGATGTGACCAGCTGATTGATCTGAAGGGGCCGGTCCAACAAACCGTCTAGCCTAAGTAAGGGCCAAAGTGGTGTGTTGCATGTCATGAATTGTTCTACCACCTGGAATGCCTCCTTAGCATCACGGGTCACAATTCATGGCAAATAGGCAACTCTATGGAAGAATTTTACCCGTCTGCAGAGGTACAGTCGGTTTATTCTACATACCTAGCCGTCAGGGCTGCAAAAGCAGGTAGTTTTTACGAATAGTTGAAATCGAAACGTACAGACCAGAATGCATATTAGTAAATTAGGAAACAAGATGTAGCGTTTCTTCCTTAATAAATACTTTCTCGTTTCCTGTGGTAACTCTCATAAACAGAATCGAACGCCAATCGCTTTACTCATCCATCAGTATCAAATTTATTTTTACCAGTGACTATAGTAGAGCTCACTAAAGCAGGGAGAGGGACAGGGAAATAGGGAGCAGTTGCTTATCTCAATTGAGACAAAACAGTCAGTAAGAAAGAAAGACGGAGAAAGCGGACGATCATCGGTAAATACTCATCCCCAGCTCATCGTGCACCTTCTTACTGTTTGGTCTGGCGGATGTCCTACTTTCTTTTTGCTCTCAGAATGTATTTTTTAAAAAGATCCTAACGATTTTTAATTAACTAATAAATTTTCCTAATCCACTCATTCCAGTATAAAATTTAAGATATCAGTTGATTCTTTTATCGGCTGATTATTACTGACTTTCATAAACACCCATTCCATTCTTCAGATGCTTTCATTCCAGTAATTTTAATTTGTAAAGAACACGTTGACTCGCGGATTGTTTTCATTCAAAAAATATTTACATTTAAAAAAAATCTAAATCACAAATTATATATATATATATATATATATATATATATAGAGAGAGAGAGAGAGAGAGGGGAGAGAGAGAATAATATATATATATATATATATATATATTATAAGAGAGAGAGAGGAAGTGTATATATATATATATATATATATATATATATATAATATATATATATATATAGTGAGAGAAAGAGGAGTGAAGAATATATATATGCATGTATAGAATGTGAATAGGAAGAATATATATATATCGATAGAAAGAGAAAAACAGAGGAAGAATATCAATATATATATATATATATATATATATATATATATATATATATATAATATATAGTATTATACTTATATATAATGATATTGTACTATACTTATAGGTGCTAGGGTTTGACAAGACTAGCCGATTGATCGGAACGGGATTCTCCCACGACCCCTCTAACTCTGTAAGAACCAAAGGACTATGAGTGACAGCGTGTTTATACTTGTGGTCTTTCTTTTAGTAAATAAAGAAATGAATTGTTAGTCGTTAGCCAGATGAATATGACAGAATAAGGTTATTATAATGACTAGCTCAAACTGAGAGAAATCTATGCTTTATTTAGAAACAACCCCGT
>CM042142.1:117694712-117705012 GCA_023376005.1 Doryteuthis pealeii
ATTTGTGTATGAACCCTCATACGTCGAAAATCGACGGGAGAGTCTATAATATTCATACATTAAATTTAGTAGAGAAACATGTATAAACATAGATGCATATATGTATTACGTTCGCTTTCAGACCAATATTTTTGAGAAAGGTATGAACACCCTCATCTCCCTACCTATGGATTAAATAGTACGACCACTGTTCTTCTACAAGGGTGACTTTGGCATGAGATAACCCATGAAAGTAGTATACCACAAAGAAACCGAAACAAAATCAAATCCTCAGGACGAAAGCGAGGGTTGACATGCTGAAAAAAACCAACCAACCAACCAACCAACCAATCAGGCAGGACGAAATTTAGTAGATAAATACAATTGTATCGATGTATAGATGTATGTAGTCCTCTATATGGAAGCGTCTGCTGTTAAGGTTAGAGGCGTAGGAAATGGGCTCGTCGACCCGAGTTCAAATCTTGGACGAAGCTGTTTGCATTTCATATAGCGCTAATACCCTTGGGAAAGGTATGCATCCATCTATCCTCCCTCCAGCTATTGGTAAATAGCAGAACAGACTAGGCTCTTTAACCATGGCTAGGTAACCAGTCTAGGAGAAGGAAAACTCTGAATTCGAACCTGTTAAACTCTGCGTAAGAAATTGATCTTGTGTCGTATCCTGCTCGTGTGGAGGGGTTGGAATGTATATATAATATATATATATATATATATATATATATATATATATATATAGGTTATTTCCTAGTTGAGTAACATGATATTACATCGTGCCCCAGAAAAAAACGGAACCCAAATTATTTATTTTCCCATTAAACTAACCCTAAACCCCAACCCTAACCCCTAACCCTAACCCTACCTAGTTGAATAACATAATATTACTGGGTGACCCAGAAAAAACAGAACTCACACATTTTGTAATAAAACTGCTAATGTTAATTTTAATATTTTTAAAAAGTCCAATAAGTGTTAGGGTTAGGGTTTGGGGTTAGGGTTGGGGTTTAGGGTTAGTTTAATGGGAAAACAAATAAATAATTTGGGTTCTGTTTTTTTCTGGGTCACTCATGTTACTCAACTAGGAAATAACCTATATATATATATATATATATATATATATTATATAATATAATATAATATATCTCTATCCTCCATCAAATAACACTAGACCACCCTATATTTCAGGTTTTCCACTGATTATTTAATAATCAAATCTATGTGGGAGGCTTTCTTTGTTCTACGCTTCAGTCCCGCCCATTTCATTTAATATTTATTACTATACATTTATATTATATTATAATAAATTACTATAAACAATGATGAACAAAACATTTAAGACTGTGGAGATATGGAAAGAACAAAAGCTACTGTCTCATAACAAATTAATGTACGCTTAGCATAACGGTTATCGTTTGGTTTGGTTTTATTTGGTTTCTTACTGGGTTCTTTAATGCCAAAGCCTGTTGCATAGCCTTTCTTCGCTACTCTGAATCGTACACATTGCTGGCATACTGCTTAATGAAATCACAAAGCATGCTGTATGTAGTAGAAGATTGACTCTTTATTTAATTCCCTCGTGGTGCGTGTGAGTGACGAGCGTTGACAATGGGAACTACTATTACTACTACTATTACTACTACTACTGTTGGGATCTGAGGCAAAGAGGGGTGGACGAACCTCACTGACCGTTCTCATCGGCTGTCTCTCTCCTGACTGTCTCCCCCACTGCTTAAGTACGCGCAACCCTATCTATTGTTTTCTTTGTTCTATTTCCTCTTTGTCTGGCTTTCCCGCCAAACGCCCACATATTCATTGTTCTCTAGCGGAACCTTCTAGTTCCGGTTCTTCTTTGACTCCTTTATCTATTGTTCATCATTTTGCCTTCAATTCCTTTTGTCCTTTCGAATTTTCCGCGACAAAATAAATTGAAACAACAGTCAATCTGCAACAAGCCATCCTTGTAGAAGAACAGTAGTGGTACTATTTAATTAGGATGAGGGGGCATCCCCTTTTCAATGGTATTAGTCGGAAATGAACGCACTAGGGCGACTGGGGTTTGATCTCACTCACTACGATATCGCAGTCTAGCACGTTAGCTTATAAGCAACGAGGGCTACCCTGGTTATTTCGTAGGAAATGGTATCGATGACCCAAGTTCAAATCACGGAAGTGTTTTTTTGCGTTTCACTACTTACTAATTCCCTTGGAAAAAGGCATGAACCCATTTGTTCCCCTAGCAATTCACTGACAATTTTTTGTATATTTATTAATTATGGATATTCGCTTCCGGTTTTTGTCTGTAACAAAAACTGCGTCACTACTTACGTCACTATACCCGAAATCGTCATAACATAGAATAAATACACTCAAAATTTGAGCATGCAACATTAGACAGTCCTCATTGTTTTTTAAAACAAGTTTTAATAGATACATCCCCAGTATCATATATTATATATATTTTAATAGATATTCAAAGTTAATAGAACTTAGTTTCGATTTCAAATTGTTTTTTTTTTTTTTTTTTTTATTCCTTTAATAAATTTCATGATTTCATGATTTATGGTTCAAACGTTCTGAAATTTAATTTTTAACTTCCACCCCGTCAAGCAATATCTTTCAAAAAAGTATTTTTACATCGCCCGGAGGGTGTTTTTTTATTTTGTACTAGTATGATTAATAAGCGAATAGTTTATAGAGGAATATTTTTTTAGTTCAGTTTTATAAAACGAAACTAAAAAAATATTCACCCACAAACTGGAAGAAATAAGGAACAAGTTATCTTTAAGCACCCCAGGGGCCACCTGGATTCAGAGGGACATGTTTCGCTTTGCACCGTCAACATCCGGTTGTTTGTTACCAGACAATTTTTAGACGCATTTTTTTTAAATTATAAAACTAACTGCTAACCCTAACCCTAACCCCTAACCCTAACCCCTAACCCTAACAAACAACCGGATGTTGACGGCGCAAAGCGAAACATGTCCCTCTGAATCCAGGTCGCCTCTGGGGTGCTTAAAGGTAACTTGTTCCAGAAATAATTTTTTCATTAACATCATGTGTATTAATAAACTAATGATTAACCCTCAGCCACCGTTGGGTGTTTGGCAAAAGAAAAAAAATTGAAGAATACGACCAGGACAGTTTTATAGGTATGAGGGCTTCATAAGACCAGCCGAATGATTAGTTCAGGCCTCCCCGAACGCCCGTTTAGCCTAAGTAAGGATCCAGGTGGAGTGTTACATATTACGGGACCACTTAATACCTGGTTCAGGGGCCGTTCAGCTACCATAAACCTCTCCTTGGGCATTATGGGTCGTTGTCCACGGACAACAGGAGGCTAATGGGTGTCTTACTTCTCTGTAGTCGGCATCTTCTACAATCCCTGCCGTGAGACCGGGGTAAATAATAGGACAGACTGGGCTCGTTAGCCTTGGTTAGGCAACCAGTGTACGAGAGGGAAAACTCTAGATACTTGACATGAACAGCCGATTGATCAGAGGGGGCTGTGAAGCTCTGTTGGCCACGGTACCAAAAGTAATGGAGTATCCGGGCACGGTACCAAATGTGATATTGTTACATACCCACATTAACATCGCTAATTGGTGTGTGTGTGTGAGAGTGAGAGTTCTCAGATAAGAGAGTTCTTCACTGATAGAGAGAGATATTAGAGAGAGACAGACAGATAGACAGACTAGAGACTTACTTGGTGAGGAGATCTTACTTACTTCTTACTGATCCTTCTACCATCTCCTTCGGCTGCTATCTCGCTGTCTAGTTGGGTTGACTTCTAATGGAGTTGAGTTCTTCTAAGGGCTTCTGTTGGGCTTTGCTTGTTTAAATTGAATGAATTAATAAGACATCTTTTTGTTACTTGATCAAGTTTTTATATTATCTTTATGCCTATTACCACCGCGCGGGGAGACCGGCCTCAGCCCATCTTAACTCTTCGATGGCTGAATCTCAATAATCTTAACTCTTACTCTTCCTTTCTCCCCTTCGCTACGTATCATTCGTCGTCAAATCAAAAACAATGCCGCGCATCTTAGTCTGATATCATCATTCAAATTTTTCCGTTACAAATCACACCACTACTTTTCCCTAGTTAATCACTCAAACCACCATAATGGTTCCACGTCATGACCATTGTGTCACAGGGCATCTTCGACTGTTCGTGTAATCTAAATAAATCGACTGGTCAGCCACCAAGATTCCATCCTTAAGCATCCTTCGACTGTTCGTGTAACCTAAATAAATCGACTGATCAGCCACCAAGATTCCTTCCTTAAGCATCCTTCGACTGTTCGTGTAACCTAAATAAATCGACTGATCAGCCACCAAGATCCCATCCTTAAGCATCCTTCGACTGTTCGTGTAAGCTAAATAAATCGACTGGTCAGCCACCAAGATTCCATCCTTAAGCATCCAACAAGTGGTCACACTGGGGGATTTTACTACCTAGGTATGTGAACTTAGGTAATTTTATTCAAAACTTGGTCAATTAGTAAACCAATTTAATAGATTAATTTGTATATAAAATCACAAAAAAAAATTACAAAGAGACTGGAACTATGAAGTATCTAAAACTATTTCAAAACTACCGGGTATACCGAGAGTTGCTCGGGAGCAATAATCATTTTTACCGTGAGTCGGACAATGATAATCCCTTGACACAATTCCATTTGCAATGATCGAATCTACTATGTGTTATTTTGATTTTTCGGACTATTGTGGTGGTATATAAAATATATTTTTTAATGATCGTGACGTTTCTTGTGACGCTTCTCGGATTCCTGGGCGTTCAATAACAATGACGTCATTATCTCGATGAGATCTTCATAACTTCTTCAACGTCTTGTTCGTTCAACTATGAAACTGATCAAAATAATTTCCCAAATTAAATCCTTACTATGCTCGGCTAGACAATGGACACCTGCAGAAGGCCGGATGGTACAACGGCCGAAAAGTTGTGTTTTCACATACCACATTAAAGATTAGTACAACAGTCAGTAAAATCAAAATAATACCTATCAAGCCTCAAAAAATTCAGATAAATAATTATGGAATGTCAGTTTTGGACCCTGGTTAAAATCTCACTCGAGGAGATTTTGCTGCAAGATCACAACCTCTACAGGTTTTCAGTACTTTTTCAATGTCATGGTCCATCCGTGGTCGATATATGTAGCTTTTCATTAAAGATTTCAGATGCAAATTCCAGGGTGATCTAAATGAAATTCCTTCAAAATCCTTTTTTTTTTCAAGTAAAAGTGACTTTGCTATCCTTAGTACTTCGTCTTTTATTGAGAACTAGAAGTGGCTACTCGGCGTCGCCTGGGTAGAGGAGAAAAAAGAAAAGAAAAAAAAGAGAAGAGAAAAAACATTGAAACGCCGAAAATGGCCGAGTAGAATTCTAACGTTATTTTATAATGCTATTTAATTTTTAAATGCATTCGATAATATAAATCAAATCTTCATTATTTTTGCTCAAGTGGCTACCCGGCGTCGCCTGGGTAGAGGGGGATTTTTTAAAAGTTAGTCTCGCAGATCCATTATTACTTATCGCGAGTGATATTCTCGCTGGTTGCCCCATAAAAATTCCCACGGAAATATATAACAATATAGTAAGAAATTTCCATTCAATTATTTTTTTAAATAAGATATAAATGATGCAATTAATTCAATCAATCAATATTAGATTTCAAAGCGAAAAAAAAAACATACAAAAAAAAAAAAGATAAACAAAATAACATGCAAATGACTTTCCCTTCTGTTCTTTTTCAAATTTGAATTTTTAAATATCGACCCAAATATAATTAAAATCTTAATTATTTTTGCTCAAAAACCAAGACCTAGTGATATTTAATGTATATATATATATCTACTTTTGTCGTTAATTGTTTTATTTCGAAATTCCCTCCGGACATACACATATACACAACTGCCCTTTTTATATATATATTATATATATATATATATAATATATATATATATATAGAGAGAGAGAGAGAGAGAGAGAGAGAGATTGATTGATGATGCATTTCCAGAAAATTGCTATGATCTAATCTACTAAGGTTTGCCAACAAGAGCAGAACCACTACAGGCCTCGTATTTTCGCTGTGTTACGTGATCAACTTAAGCAGTCTTTATAGCTTCATAACACACACACACACACACACACACGTACACACACACACGTACACACGTACACACACACACACACACACACAAAATAAGCTAAACTGCCCACAGATGGCTTTAAAAAGAACGCCTTTTTAACTCAGCGAACGCGAAGAAAAAACTCTTGTTTGTCTGTTGATGGCTTTTACAGGGGGTATTCTATGAGTCTGCATTTCGCTAACATCTCGCATCTTGCTTGTTTCAAGGCTCGACTGCGTATGGCGCACTATACGCCACCCGTTTCTTCTATTGGCGGGTTTAGAAGCGGGTGGTGGCGGGGAGGGGGGTTGTAGGGTGCGGGACGGGTACTGCCAAGGCCAGCTACAATGGCAAATTCTTGCGCAGTGATAATCACTAAAAAGAAATATGTTTTTGTTAGGCTGTAGGGGGAGGTGTGGTTTATAGATTATCCCTTCTTCTTCCTCTTCTTCTTCTTCTTCTTTGTACTGTTGTCTTTTGCATTTGACCCCCAACCCCTCCCCCATGACTATTGTCTACCCTGGAATCTATTTCGTAAAGGAGAGTTCCACCGGCAAAAAAAGATTTGTCATTTAAAGATCTACGTCAGATCAGGGCTGAGTTGCTCTAGCTGATGTTCTTTTGTTGTTTATTTTTTTTTTATGTTTTTCGTTGTTATTTTTATAATTTTTCGGTTAAATCCTACTTAACAGACCTAAATTCCACCATCGTATCTCACCCCGCCGAAAGAAAAAAAAACACACACTAAAAATCAAGGAATTAACCGAATTTAATGAAATTTTCAGTGTTGATACATTAATGAATAAAAGATATAATGCACCAGTTATTTTATTAAAAAAGACTTTTACATTTTTTCAGGTCAATTAACTTTGAACCACGTATATTTGTGAATCTGTGTTACACCTCAAAAATACGTGGTTCAAAGTTAACTGACCTGAAAAAATGTAAAAGTTTTCAAATGAAATAACTGGTGCCTTATATTGTTTATTCATTAATTAACCGATAGGTGTTACATAATTCATAGGTAGCTTATGAATTAAGTACGTACCTGTAGTAAGAATATTTGAATCGGGGTTCGTTAGATTCAGAATAACAGGATATCAGTGGAAAGTTACCATGACCGATGATTGACAACTGGTGACATTCCGCTTGACCTTCCGGTCGAGTGCAATTAGACGCATGAGAATTAGTTTGCAGATGCGACAAAAAATCCAGAGTGGGCGGATGCAGAGGTCCACTCGCTCTAAGTGTCGCTCTTGATCCCCCGCGGCAGTTGAAGATGGGCTGGGTTGCTGAAAGAAATGACAAGAAAAAAAAATTTATTAAGTTATTTAAACAAGAAATGACATTATGCAGACACCCAGCCCGAAGAAGAAAGAAGAAAGAAGAAACAGCCCCATTGGATCAGCCCGAGAAGTAATCATCGAAGAAGATGGCGGCCGAGTTAGCAGTAGACATGTGGATGACCCCGTCTTGAATCCCACCGATAGCACGCGATTACAGGCGTGAAATAGTTTTAGTCAGAAGCGACGAAGAATTCAGAGTGAGTGGATGCATAGGTCCGCTCGCTCTGAGTGTCGCTCTCGATCCCCCACGCGGCGGTTGAATATGGGCTAGGTTGTTGAAATAAAGGTTTATAAAAAATGAAAAAATAAAAAAAAAACAACCAAGTCTTGTTGAGTTAATTTAAACAAGAAATGACCAGCCCGAAGAAATAAAGAAGAATCAACCCGAGAAAGCAGCCCACTGTATCAACTGAAGAACATGGTGGCCGAATTAGCAACAGACAGTAAGGATATTTGTCTAATACCCCACTTGTATGGACTGGGCACAAGGCCTCGTTTTAACGTGGGCCCACCCACAAGCCGAAGCTCATGGGTGGGAAAGAACAAATTACGTCGATCTCTTCGGCACTCCCCATCAAGGGGGCGCCTCAGGCGCTGGGCAATAAACCCAGCCCTGCCAGCAAGGGGGCAGGTATTGCCTGGGGAGAAAGCCCCCTGTGATCGACGCTATTGTTTTTATTTCACCGGTCCAGTAAGCGGTCGACGAAATAGAAGAAGAGTAACAACTGAGCCCCTCATCCCTTCTATACTCTGTCTGTCTCTCTCTCCCCATTATGTATAACCGATGTATTATAAGGGGTATATAACATAGGGGCGGATGGAGTAAAGAGAGAGAGAGAGAGAGAGAGAGGAGAGAGAGAGAGAGAGAGAGAGAGCGAGTCAAGAGATGATGATGATGATATGGACAAAGATAGTCATGTTATGCGTATGTCTCGATAAAAAAAAAAAACAAATGAAAATATCTCTTTCAAAAATACAGGAAATGAACAAGTAAAAAAAAGACCATGTGACCTTTAGGCACCCCTTTTGCTTTGCTGATTCATAAGTACATTTTTTTCATTTACACCGTTAACATCCGGTTGTTTGTTAGGGGTTAGGGTTAGGGGTTAGTTTTATAATTAAAAAAAAAACTCTAAATGATAACCGAAGGAATAATAGAAAGAAAACTCTGAATTGAAATCTGTTAAACTCCGCTTAAGAAATGTATCTTATGTACCTTTAGGTACCCCTTTTGCGATCTTGATTTATAAGGACATTTTTTCATTTACACCGTCAAAATCCGGTTGTTTGTTTGGGGTTAGGGTTAGGGGTTAGGGTTATAATTTTTAGAAAAACTCTAAAAATCGTCTGTTAACAAACAACCGGATGTTGACGGTGTAAATAAAAAAATGTGCTTATGAATCAGCAAAGCAAAAGTGGTGCCTAAAGGCCATAGGGTTAAAAAAAAAAGAAATAGGCAGGGAAATCTGTGATATCAGCATAACTTGGAATGATGATGATGATTATGATGATGAGGATGATGATAATGATGATGATGATGATTTATCTATTTTTTTAAAATACTGATTATGTTTTTTTTTATTTTTCATTATTTTTTTAAATTATTTTTATAATATTATTTTTTAATTATTTTTTATATTATCTTTTTATTATATTTTTATTATTATTTAAATAAAAAGCTTATAAGTAAAAAGCTTATTTTTTATTATTATTTTTTTTTAATTATTATTTTTGTACTTAATGATTTATTCTATAAGTACATTCGTATTATTTTATTATTATTTTTATTATTATTATTTTTTTATTATTTTTTATATATTATTTTTATTATTATTATTCTTTTTTTTATTATTATTTAATAAAAGCTTATAAGTAAAAAGCTTATTTTATTATTATTATATTTTTTTTTTAATTATTATTTTTGTACTTAATGATTTATTCTATAAGTACATTCGTATTATTTTATTATTATTATTATGTTTAATTATTTTTTATTATCTTTTAATAACTTGGGATGATGATGGTGATGATGATGATGAGGATGATGATGATGATTTATCTATTTTTTAAAATACTGATTATGTTTTTGTTTTTTTCTATTTCAGTATGGGCTAAGAGATTTTCAATTACGCATGAAAAACTCCTGGACCCACAATGGTACATATATTTTCAGAAGTTTTTATAGACCTATGCTAAATGCCCAAACCACAACAGAATTAGATAAATTACTGTAAGCTTATAAACAGCAGTTACATGTGTTGACGAGGTTGAGTGGCTTCTGTTGTTGACGATACGAAGGTGTGGCTGTTATAGATGCACATCGCAGAAAATAAAAGCTGATTTCAATCCTTCAAAGCATACCCTGGGTACCTCGTTGTGAGCAAGCCAGTCTTGCGGATCAGTTACTGCAGAGCAGTGATTTAGTTAGGCACACTATTAGTTGCAACCTTGTGTCAAACCTAAGCATTGTACTGGTGTAATAATCATCAAGTTCGTCTCAGAGATCAATTACTACTGTTATATAATGATTTCCCCTCACAAACCTACCAGATGTGACGAATATTCGCGTAGGAGTGATTGACAGTTGGTAGGTCAAAGCTCCAATCTCGAGCCCATCAAAAACTAATCTTATATTCTCGTCTCTAGAGAAGGAAAATAGTATTTTCTGAAAACATTTACGAACTTTAGTACTATCTGCGTTATTCGGACTATTGTTCCCATCTTCATTATTACTTGTACAACATTTCGGCCGATATGTCCTCCGGTCTTCTTCAGGTATTTCTTGTCGGACTCGAGTTCAATCC
>CM042142.1:117705212-117725212 GCA_023376005.1 Doryteuthis pealeii
AGAGGGGGGGTATCCAGAACCTCAGGAAATTGCGAAATTCCTGCCTTGTTTTGTTAGTTACCTTTTGTATTGCGTTGCTATTTAACCCCCAAAACTAAGTGAGTCAAAGATGATGATTTGTTCATCTTCAAATACTTCTAAACAGACCTTTCTTCACATTGTCCATCAGTAATCATCCTTTGCTCGTTATTGTGATGGGTTAGCGGTAATTATCGCGTGTCAGGAGAACATAGTTATCGCTTTGCTACCGATGGACGTAGAAACCATTTGTTCGATTTTAAATCTTTACTGTCACAGCTAAAAGGCGATAAATGCTAAGATTTACCGAAAGAGACCAAATTGTTTCTCCAGATTTATCTTTCATATTTTTTTCTTTCTCAGTGGGCCGTCGCTAATGATAGTCGTCAAGGATCATTTTGAATACTCTCATCTGTGAAGCTACATTTCTGCAAAAAAACCCGTTTTATTGCTTCCTCGTTAGCAGTTTCCTCTCGAAATACAAAAAAAAAAAGAACCCAAAAACAAAACAACAACAAATATCCGTTCTACCCGAGAAAAATGTCTCCTCACATTCAACGATGTTTATATGGACATTAAACAAATAAAACCAAAAGAAAACAAATAAACCAGAGAACTTTTTTTTCCTTAGAAAAAGAAACTATATGACATGCAGCATTCAAATCTTGAAAATTTGTGGGGCCCAAAATATAACTAAAACTCTAAATCATATGAGCCCTAGTTTTATTTGGATTTAAAAAAATTAAATAGAAATCTTACACTGAGTCGTTTGGTTAAAAGGGTGTGAGTGACAGATGATGACCACGAGATCAAATTGAGAGGTTGGCTTTGATCCAGTCATGTAATCGAGAAGGTCTAGAATAAAATATACAGGTCCCAAGATATAACAAAAACTCTAAATCATATGAGCCCTAGTTTTATTTGGATTATTCGGACTATTGTCCTCGTCTTCATAGTCCGAATAATCCAAATAATACAAATTATCAAGCCTCATCTAAAAAATTCCGCGAAATCATATGAGCTCTGTGTTAAATAATCGATTACCTGTATAAAATAAAACATCAAACCAATTTATGTATATTGAGTTCATATCTAAGTCTTTTCATACTTATGTCATTCTGTTCAAATCTATCGCAGTTAATTCATATCTATCTACCCCCCCCCTCTCTCTCTCCTCTCTCTCTCTCTCTCTCTCTCTCTCTCTCTCTTATTTGAGAGGCAGTGTAGAATTTTTTTTAAAAAGATGGTAAATTAGAAACCGTTCACAGAGAGGTTAGGTTAAATGGATGCAAGTGACAGGCGATGACCCCGAGGTCAAATTGAGAACCTGACTTTGATTGGACAATCTCAGCCTGGTGACCGTGTTAAATAATTGTTTAGCTGTATCTATAATTTGAGAGGCAGTGTAAAATTCGAGAAAAAATGAATTAGAAATCTTACTCCGAGACGTTTGGTTAAAAGGGTGTGAGTGACAGATGATGACCACGAGATCAAATTGAAAGGTTGGCTTTGATCCAGTCTTGTGATCGAAAAGTTCTAGAATTTAGAAAATACTTTGAAATTTAATCACTTGTTCCAGTGGAATCGACGGGCACACATATATAAAAATTATGTGCGCGTATTTTCCATCCATATACAAAAGGGCCAAATTTGAATTGGATTATAACGCCGGGGAAGCGACGAAAAATATTCATCAAAGATACAGCTGATCACAGTACAGTAAGTACATGATTCAAGAAACTTTCACTCTGTATCTCAAAATTCAGTGTGCATGGATGAAATATTTGTCCAACGCAACCTGAGATGGGCTGGCCACTTAAACAGACTTTGGGATGACAGACTACCAAAACAGATCCTGTACTCTCAACTGAGAGAGGGATCACGTAGAATCGGTAGACCAAACCTCAGGTACAAAGACAACATCAAAAGAAACCTGAATGACATGAATATCCCCATAGGCAGTTGGCAAGACACAACCAGAGACCGAGTAAATTGGAGGAAAATGATTCGCGTGGTGTTATCATCGGATACGATGGACAGCAAATAGCAGTATTCGTCTCATCTTTAACGTTGCAACTGTAAGTCTGTACGCGTAGGGGTTGTAAAAAATAAATTTTCAACACCCACTCGGATGATTTGAATTCCGAAAGAACTACAACAACAACAAAAAAAATTAAAAAAGAAAGAAAGGTAATCGCTCTTCTTTCCGGAAATCCGTTGTATAACCCACAAAAGAAACGTACGCTTCGTGCTTCAGATGCGCATATTTTTCCTTGCTCCAATGACTTTGCTAAACAATTTTAATTAATAAAAAAAGGAAGGAGTTTGTCCTTGCTTCAAAAACAAAAACAAAAAAAATTGAAAGGTGAAAAATGATTCACTTCATTATTATATATCCTTCCTGATTATCTTCTTCCGCCCTGTCGGCTAGGCCTGAAGAATACACTGACTGCACCTCAGCAGAGGGGTAAAATTACCCCTCCCCCAATAGGCTGTTTTGAGGCAAATCTAAGCTAAAATTTAATAGAGATATTGTTAATAAATTTGAATTATCCCTTATAAGATACTATTTAAGATTAAATAGTGGTTATTTAATAAGCACTGAGAATATGACGTAAATAAATAAGGGAAGTGTGACGTTAGTGGTGACATAGTTTCGGTTATAAACAGCCAGACATACAATCTCCATTATAAAAAGATTTACATTTTATTTTTTTCAACATTTTCTTTCCTTTATTTTAGTTTAATTCATAGGCCATTAATAAATTGTCATAGGAAATTGAACTGGTAACGTTAAAATCCAGGAATAGGTAAATATCCAACTATTCTGGTCCCAGCTATGAGTAAATAATTGGGTTGAGTGACTTCTTTAACCCCGGTAGGGCAACCAGTCTAGGAGAAGGAAATATCTGAATTTAAACCATTTGTGCTCCGCTTATAAGCTGTGCGTGGTGACCCCTTATGTTTAAAGACGGAATCCTACTGGCTGAGAAACACTCGACTTTGGCTCTTACTTAGGCTAGACTGGCAGTCGAAGAGGCCCCCCCCTCCGATTAATCGGCTGGTTTGTTTGTTTGTTTGTTTGTTTTACGGCATATCAACCACGGTGGGTCATTTAATGCCGGTAAAGTTTTGAAAGATTCGTAGCAATAGTTTGGAAGAAAAATTTTAAAACTCAATTTTTGTTTGTAAACAAATTTTCTATTCAACCCATAGATGTCACCCTAACAAGTACTACCACTCTGGCTCCAGGTCGCACGGTCTTTTGCACAAGCCTCCCAAGTGTTGGTGTCGATGTGGCATGTTTTCATGTCCCTCTTGCAGACATCTTTGAAGTGCAGGCGTGGTCTCCCTACCGGTCGATGCCCTCTACTAATTCACCATACAGTAGCTCTTTGGGGATGCGGCCTTTGTCCATCCTCCTGACGTGAGCAAGCCAACGCAGGCGTCTTTCGCAGATGATGGCGAGTATGCTGTTTATGTTCACTCGTTCCAGCACGTCTGTGTTGGGCACTTTGTCCTGCCAGCGTATGCGTAGAATGCCAGCGTATGCGTAGAATGCATCTTATATATTATATATAATATATATATATATATATATATATATACATATATATATATATATATATATATATATATATATATTTGGAAATGCGAGAAACTGTCAGTTAATAAGTTAACTTTGACTTTATATCATACCCTAAATTAGCTATATATCCTCTATCAATGATATTGAGTGATCTTTATTTATAAATATAGAAAACTATATATATATATATATATATATATATATATATATTATATATATATGTATATATAATATATATATATATATATATATATATAATAATATATATATAGTTATTCAATTTAACTAATACAAATGAAAAGTCTGTCTAACCATTGGTTTCTGAATATCATTTTTTCGGTGTTATTCGTCGTCAGAGACGTTGACTTTTGAAAAAATGGATAGTTTTTAAACTTTTTGCTCGTGTTTACGTGATCCGTTATTCGTTCTTGCATTTTGCTTTCGTCATTCACCGGCATCACTATTTGTCGTCATTGGGTCTTGTGTTTATATGATGATTTTAAATTTTTCCGTTTTCACATGTATGTTCACTGTATAAGATGTTACCATCTTATACAGTAAACACACGTGTGATCGGCTGCAATTAATCGGTACCTCAATTAATACAGTGGATTTAACCCTGAAGATCCTTATGGTGAAACTCGGGTAGGTTTCTTTTGTATCCATTTTTAATAAATTTGATCTACTTCGTATTGAGCACTTTGTATTTGTTATATCGCTGACTTAACCCCTGAATTTTACACCTCCAACGATCGTGCCCATTTTCACCGGTAAGCCACCTTTTATCTTTATATATATATATATATATATATATATATATATATATATATATATATTCCTTTTGTGAGTCATTTTACATGATCTTCGTAGAGGCACTCGGTGTGTAACGGCTATTGTCGTAGGACATTGACCTGGTAACGTTCAAATCCAGGAATAGGTATGAAGCTAGCTATTCACGTCCCCAGCTATGAGTAAATAATTGGGTTGAATGACCTCTTTAACCTCAGTATGGCAACCAGTCTAGGAGAAAGAAATATCTGAATTTAAACCATTTGTGCTCCGCTTAAATATTGGCCTTGTGTCACATGCTGCTCGCGGTGGAGGGTTCGGGTAAATGCATAGATGTTCTTACTGTATTAGACCAACCACCCTGTGTTTTGAAACGTGTGATCATTCTCCGGTTATGCGTTGATGGCTGTTGGCGTGTGGGGAATGAAGAACAAGCTGTGACGTCATAACCTCCCCACTGACGCGGGAAAATTCTGTAGAGTTTCATCTTTTTCAAGTCACAGAATCACAATTCCAGATATATACTAGGCGTGTTCGAAAAGTATCAAAACTGATGCTGTATTTACCAAGACAAAGATGAATAATGGATGAAACGCTCATTTTCTTTAAAATATGAGTTGCGTTCAAAACGTATCAAGAGTGATGCTGTATTCACCAAGACAAATATGAACCTCTATTAATAATGGAGATTCGCTTCCGGTTTTTGTCTGTAACAAAAATTACGTCACTAATTACGTCATATTACCCAAAATCGTCATAACATAGAATAAATACACTCAAAATTTGAACATGCAACATGAGACAGTCTTCATTATTTTTTTTTTAAGTTTTAATAAATACCTGACTGGTATTATATATCTATATATAGTTTGTTTTATTTTAATACATATTTAAAGTTTATATTTCAAATTGTTTTATTTTTTAATCCTTTAATGAATTTGATGATTTTACTTACTTAGGGTACAAACTCGCAGACATTGAATTTTTTACTCCCACCCCTCAGGCAATATGTTTCCAAAATCTATTTTTTAAATCACCCGGAGGGTTTTTTTTTAATTTTGTACTAGTATGAATAATGAATAAAAATTTAAACCAACCATAAAAAAATGATATTAGATAAATGGCAGAAATCATGGCAGAAGTAATACTCGTCAGATTGCATATTGGGCACATCCACATTTCCCATTCGTACCTGTTAAAAGGGGAGGATGCCCCAGTGTGACCAACATGCAAAGTACAACTTACAACCAAATATATCCTCCTAAATTGTCACAGCCTTAAACATATCCGCACTAATTACTATCAAGCAAGAAACCCGAGGGACATATTTAAGAATACAAACCCTGAAAACATTTTAAATTTTCTAAAAAAAAAAAAGCAATCTTTTCAACAAGATATAACAAAACATAACCGAATATCTCCATAAAACCACTACTTTAAAGACTATTATAGTATTATATAGTATTATATTATACCACAAATGTGTGGTACATTATTTGCCCACTACGTGTACCCGCAATACTTTAAAAACTAATGCAATAAAGGTAATTTGGCCATGTAAGTGAGGAGAAACTGCGGTTATTACCTATAACTCCAACATCAACAAAGGGGAACCACTCTTGACTGATAAATTATTTATCTAATACCCTTGGGAAAGGTATGATTCCTACTCTCCCTCCAGCTATGGATAAATGGTAGGACAGACTAGGTTCTTTAACCTTAGTTAGGCAACCGGTCTGGGAGAAGGAAAACTCTGAATTCAAACGTTAAACTCCGCTTAAGAAATTGACCTTGTGTCACATCGTGCTCGTGCGGAGGGTTCGGTAAATATATATATATATATATATATATATATATATATATAGCATTCCAAGTAAAATAATAATCTATTCATAAAAAATATAAAATTTCATTATTTCTTTAAAGTAACGACATATCAAAAATTAGAATTTTATTTTTTTAGAAAATGGATTCGAATATTTTGAAAATGGAACAATCTGTTTGAGATTTTTATTCTTTTTTATAAATGGTTCTGAGTTTTTTTTTTCTTTGTTGAAAGAAATGGATTTTATTTTTTCAGAAATTTAACTTAGTTTGGTTTGTATGGTATATATATATATATATATATATATATTATATAATATATATATATATATATACCGTTTTAGATCAACTCTTGGTTAGGCAACCGGTCTAGGAGGAGGAAAACTCTGAATTCAAAGCTGTTGAACTCAGGTTAAGAAATTGACCTTGTGTCACATACTGATCGTGCGGAGGGGCTGGTAAAAATATATATATTATATATATATATATATATAATATATATATATATATATTAGAATTATTTGGCACTTGCCCTTGCGCCATTTGTGTGCACTTTATCGCTGACTTACGAATCTGTCTACGCTCACGATCAGATAGGTGTCTTAGTACGATCAAACGAAAACTATTTTACCATCCACCCCAATGGTATTCTACATTAAAAGCATTAGATCTTTGTTGTTATCTGCTAAGAGCTGTTATGCCATCCTGTTTTGTCACTTAAAAACGTAACGGTGGGAGTATTTTGGCATCTTTTGCAGGATACAGATCCATCATAGCCGACATATGTCTCCCAAGAGATTTCGGAAGACATTGTTAAGGACTTCTTTTTTTTTTACTTTAGTTTGCAAAAAAAAGGGGTCAAAATCTGCACATTGTATTGCAGTTCACTGTTGTTGTTCTTTTACTATTGTTTTTTTTAGAGAAACAAGGTTCCTTGAATAATTGACATTTGTTCGTCATTATTTACATAATGCTGTTCTCATTGGGGATTGAAAATCCAAAATACAATTTGTTCTGAACATAAGAATAAACTAGCAAGAATACGCGCCCTCCGGTGTAAGTAGTTAAAATTTAATGTAATGAGATACATTGAATCAGAAAGACTAACGAAATTAAACAAGAACGCATATAAAATGATTACCCTCTTCTTTTCTCACCTTGTCTGCATCCTTCCGTCTATGAGAGACGATGGAGTAGTGTCCAATTTTTTTTCTATTTTGGAACTACGCGGCCAGGGTAGATGAGCTAAGGCCCAAACAGTAAATCCCCCCTCTCCACACAGCCTTACATCTGCTCTTTGTGGCGGGCTGTTTTCAGGACTTGTCCCAAATAGCGCGCAACATCCTTGCGTAGCCTCCATCTATCTTTTTATCAAACCGTTTCCTTAACGTACAAGGTGTGTAGCTATACAGTTGTACTGACTGGGCAACAACTTGGAAAAATCTCTCTATATCTTATCAGAGATTCCCATACGATTGATGACCTGTCAATGGAAGTCTATGATTTTACTATGCGTATATTTACATCAATTAAGGGGTAATAGAGCGTTTTGAGTAAACAGCTAAATGGAGGTAACATAACTGAATAAACAATTCAAACATCTATAATGCATTGGTTAGGAGGTTGATTTAGAAGGCTATCACAATGCAGTTTGGAATAAATAAAAAATAATAATACGGTAACAATGGTGTTGTGTGTTGACCTGTATTTTTATTCTTTCTTGAATTTTCGAGGTAATACCTCTTTATCAAAAGAATTGAACTCAAGCAGTCCAGCTATGGCATTTCTTCCCAAATGAATTTTGTTTTTTGAAAATGATCTTATTTTTGAAATAACTGTATTCTCGTGTGAGCGTGAATGCGTTTATTTTTGTTTGTACGTGTGTGTATGTTGTAATGCGCGTGACATTGAAAATGCGTGTTGGTTGTGACGTTAAGACTGTATCCTAGCACGGGATTTTGTACGTGTGTATGTGCGAATGAAAAAGCGTATTTGTGTTTTGTGGCCATGGTGATGTATAATGTTTCGTGTTGGATGTAAAATCAATTTAATCATTTATCATTATTATTATTATTATTATTATTATTATTATTTGTTTATTTACTTATTTATATCTAATTCAATTTATCTTTTTATATTTTATAATATTTTAATATATATATATATATATATTTATATATATATATATATATATTTAATTTATTTATTAAAAAATTTTTTTTTCCTTATTTCAAAAATAAGATCATTTTTTTTTAAAATTAATTTGGGAAGAAATGCCATAGCTGGACTGATTCAGTTCAATTCTTTTGATAAAGAGGTATTACCTCGAAAATTCAAGAAATAATAAAAATACAGGTCAACACACAACACCATTGTTACCGTATTATTATTTTTTATTTATTCCAAACCGCATTGTGATAGCCTTCTAAATCAACCTCCTAACCAATACATACACAATGCTTCAAGCAAATTATGAAACTCTCTTATCTATAATGCAGTTTGGCAGCGATAGTGTTGCAGGACTTCGCTGGGTAGCACTGGATTTCAGCGTGCCACCACCTTAGGGACCTCGGCTCTTGATTTATTTTCGGGGTTTACTCTCCTAGCCTTTCCTTTCGATGGGGCAAAGCTTTTGTGTGGGACTTTTTGGTGTATAAACTTGACCTCACACCTGTCTATATGTGTGTCTGTTGGGGGATGAGGGTCAATTTTTCTCGCCTTAGTTGTTGGGTAAAGACAAGAAAAAGAGAACTTGCCAACTGGCGTTTTTTTTTTCATATCATTTTATCTATATATACCGTCGGATTCATTTCCTTACTCTTAACTAATATATGTATATGTATACTCGGACAGCTAGTGAAAACGTTTTCCGACAGTTAATTACCTCTTTTCAAGATGATAACATTAAATGGAAATTGTTAGAAAAATTGAAAAAAAAATTTTTTAAATAAAAGAAAAACCTAAAAAATAATAAAGATCCCATTATTTCCAACATAATCTGTTTGAATGAAATGATGCTGCCACAAATACACCTATGTATATGTATGAAAAAGATGGAATGAAAACATCACACAATGCTGTTAAAGAGAAAACAATTTATAACATAATCTTAGCTGATATTGATCAATATTTCAACATATTTCAATATTTCAATATTTCAACATAATCTTCAATCATAATGCCCACATTGGAAAATAATGTAACAACTTTCGTTCTCTTTTTTGCAAAATCAAGTTTTTTTTGTTATGAACTCACTTGACGTTTATCTCCGATCACAAACACCACGGAGTAAACAGGCTCTGAAGATGATTTTTTTAAAATCGAAATATTGATCAATATCAGCTAAGATTATGTTATTAATTGTTTACTCTTTAACAGCATTGCGTGGTGTTTTCATTCCATCTTTTTCATACTCATACTGTCGGATTCATTTCCTTTCTTTTAACTTATAACCTATGTATATATATATATATATATATATATATATATATATATATATATATATATATATATTTCTATATCTATATATCTATCTATCTATTTATCTATCTATCTATGAGTATAATCGGAAAAGTAAAGTCTCCAAAGTGCCATGGACGTAGGGAAACTATTTGTGCGGCAATTGGCAACACTGTTATGTTTATTGTGCATGCGCCTACATGTAACGTAGCAGTAGCGATATATTTCACGGTACCAAAACGGATATACGTAATGTTCTAATAGCGATATACGTTGAATAGCGGGTCTTGTCAACGTGCCTCCAAATTCACGACACTAAAAAGGTGTTCGGCACGTGGCGGTCATCTTGTCGATGAAAAAAGTACAACGCGAGAAATATATCGTCACAAGCTGCTTAGCTTGGGCTGTGTCGGAGAGGAGGAAAGGCAGAGAGAAAGAGAGAGAGAGAGAGAGAGAGAGAGAGTGGACACTGTTAAATTACGGTGATCCCATACTAGGACCAGAGGTCCGGTCCGTACCCTACGTGTCCGAAAGCAAAAAGGGGACGGTATTTTTCTTCGTCGTTCCACGTCACCACGTGACTTCCGGTTCCGGTCAACACCCGAAACTTCCGGTTGACATTCAATTCTCCATTCGGGGGGTCACGCCCCGGTCAAACTCATGACAACCTTTTTGTGCTCATCACTTTTTTTAAACCTTTACTGTCTCTTATTTCTTCTTCCTCTCTTTTCTAATAGTAGTTCTCGCAAAACTCAGGATATTCCCCATCTTGCTACATACCCCTGCCTTTGTGCGCGTCTCACTAGCTTGGGTTAACAGTCATTTTTGATGGAGTTCCTGATTGACAGTACCGTTAAGTGTGAGGTTCACACAGTTAGTCGGTTTTTGTACGCATAAGACTTTAAACTGATTGAAATTCATTGCCAATTAACAGAGGTGCATGGCAAGCCGTGTATGGATGTTAAAAACGTTCGCAATTAGTGTAAGGAATTTGCAACAATGACGAGGCTTAACACTTTCTCAATGACATGGTAGCAACCCTCATATCTATCTATCTTTTCATTAACTATCTATCTATCTTAGTATTTGGACGTCTATCAATTTATCTGCTTACGGTCAAGTCACGTTTCAAGCACCGGTTTCCACCAGATCCCCGAGGTTAAGCAGTACTGAACCTGTTCAGTATTTAGATGGGTGACCATTTAAGCAACAGCTAGTACAATTAGCAACCTGGTATCAAAATGATTCGGTTGCGAATGATCCGAAAAGTTCCTAGTACAATTAGTATTAGTATTATTTGGAGTATCCGGACTATTGTCCTCATCTTTATTGTTATCTGTACAACGTTTCGGCCGATGTGCCCTCCGGCCTTTTTCAGGTATTTCTTGTCGGATTCAAGAGCCTTCTCGAACTAGGGAACCTTCTTTACGAATTCGGGAACCTTCTTGTCGTAATCGGGAGCCATGACGAAACTCTGAACCCAACCCTTTATTCAACCCACTTGAGCAAAGAGCTTTAGAACTGGAACCTCACAACCAGATGCAGCTTACTGTTATACACAGGACAACTTCCTTTTTTTTGGGGGGGTGAGGGGTACCCCTGTTCAAGGGGATATTTGGCGTATTCTACGCCCCATAAGCGTAGTTTTTTAAGTTAAAATTTTTTTTTTTAAGTCTGATCAAATACGAATATTTTCTAAACAGATCTGTTTTACCGTATTAGGTACTACCACTTCAGGTCAGAGTTGACCTGGGAGTAATAACAAAGAAGGGACACTCCACCCACCACAGAACTCTAGAACTGGAGCCTCACCACCAGATGCAGTTCAGGTGGATACAGTCAGCATATTCTATGCTACATCATCTGAAGAAACAGGTGTGTTTGGCATCTTCATATTTCAACATCATCTCTCAATTTATTGTTCCCAAGAATGAAGAATCCCCAGAACTGACCAATAATTCTCGTATCTATAATTCCTGCATCCAGCTGTTTTGCTGACATCTCTTTTCCCATCGGAATCGACTCGCAAGCTGAGCTGAATCGAACAAACATCTGTTTTCCCGCCAAGAGCGATGCTGCTTGATTAATAATCCATCAGCCAAGGGAAGTAACCCTTGTCTTGCCCTAACGCATGAAAAAAAAAAGAAGCATTTTTTTTTTGCAATGCCGACTCGCAGCTCTTGGGAAGGCATGTGTCTGCAATGATGGATTTGTATCGTGTAAGAAGTTGTCAAAATATGTCTGCCGTCAATTTTAAGCTACAAAACAGGATGACATAACGGATCTCTAGCGCATACGAGAGATGCCCCGTAGAATAAGGTACAGACAGGCATAAATCGACCAGAATTAAAACATTGTAAAAGCTGTAAACACGAAAGCAACCTGGGGTATGCAATACTTCGTTTAACAGCCAGAACAGTCTTAATACAGATCGCATGCGTATATAACGGCACAAAAACCTGGAAACAGAAATTGAAAAAGTATGACACCTTAAAACTATTACCGTGCCAGTTATAGGAGGAACCCTGGGTATAATCAAGAAACAGGGTAATTCTATGTCAAATCAACCAGAAAAAGTAAAATTATCCCCAACCCCCTTCAATTTTTCTGAATTTTTTTCCATGTGTGAACTATGTTAACATTAGAAAATCCCGAAAATTTGAACTTCCAATTCCAAAAATTGGCAGAGTTATGTTGATTTTTAGCTCTCCAAATTTGGTGGAGCTGGCGAAAAATGGCGACTTTTGTAAAACATTTGTGTCTGTAAAATAAGTTCTAGATCTTTCCTACTACTAAAAATTGGTTTATAAAAGCATTTTTGCCCAAGGAATCCAGAAATTTCGTTTCTATTATAATTTAGAATATATTGAACAATATTTGTACCAAAAAGATAGCCTGGATGATTTGACATGAAATTACCCAACAGATAAATACAGAAAACATCGTATGCAACATGCGGAACACTGGATATCTTTTACTCGGTCATGGTTAACGGAAAAGTAACAATCTACCCCAATGGATTAACTAAAGGGTTCGGTTCGAAGTTCTGTGAATGCTCCCGATTCTGACATAAAGGCTCTCGAGTTCCACCAGAAGTTTCCTAAGTTTAACAAGAAACACATGAAAAAGGCCGGATGGCACATCGACCGAAACGTTGTGTATTTAGCAATAAAGATGAGGACAACAGTTAAAAAATCTGAATAATACTAATTTAATCTAATTTATTTCTTGTATATTTTATGAGACTAGAATGCTCACTTAATAAAGAAAATGTTTTGCATCCAATCTGTTATTAGTTTATTTACTGTAAAATGAAAAAAAAAGAAGCAAAGCTGTTGGAATAATTTTGAATATAATGTATGAACTAATTCCTACCTAGATTTGTAGACTAGCCAAGGTCACGTGAGTTATTCTTGCAGCCAATCACTAGTAATACTGCCTGGCTGATACAATACTTAAACCCCACACATTGGACATAATTCTAACTGCACTCCTTGAGGACGGGCTTACAGGATTACCAGATCTTTACCAATACTCAGGACAGACTTACAGGATTACCAGATCTTTACCAATACTTAGGACGGACTTACAGGATTACCAGATCTTTACCAATACTCAGGACAGACTTACAGGATTACCAGATCTTTACCAATACTCAGGACAGACTTACAGGATTACCAGATCTTTACCAATACTTAGGACGGACTTACAGGATTACCAGATCTTTACCAATACTCAGGACAGACTTACAGGATTACCAGATCTTTACCAATACTCAGGACAGACTTACAGGATTACCAGATCTTTACCAATACTCAGGACAGACTTACAGGATTACCAGATCTTTACCAATACTCAGGACAGACTTACGGATTACCAGATTTTACCAATACTTAGGACGGACATACAGGATTACTAGATCTTTACCAATACTTAGGACGGACTTACAGGATTACCAGATCTTTACCAATACCCAGGACTCTTTATCAAGGATCCAATTCCACTGGATAAGCGCTCTTGCTTAAGGGCTCCATGATGACCCAGAAAATTGTAACAAAAGCAAAAAGAACCTATGTAAACATCCTCTATGTGTGCTAATTTCTTATTTTGTTGAGGGTTAGTATAATTAAATGACATCATTGCTTTAAAAAATAGTAATGGGATAATTGTTCTATCACCATCTTGTTATTTTCAATCAGTAGTCGTTTTATTTCTCGTGGCCATCTTCCATCGCAGTCCCACGCTGTTCCGTGTTCTTATTTACTGGGGTGAATAACAAAGCCTTATTTGCGTGTACATATTTCTTTTTTCAGCTTTAAGACGTCTTCTTATATACATTAACGACTTTTACAATGTCTTGTTTTGCCTAGAATATCCACCTATGCACTTATGTATGATTTTATTAAAAGTAGAAAGCACGTGGTGTAATGGTTAAAGTCAGGGGAAATGGACTCGTCGCCCCGAGTTCAAATCCTGGACGTGGTAATTGCATTTCACTTAGTGCTAATACCCTTGGGAAAGGTATGAATCCTACTCTCCCTCCAGCTATGGTTAAATAGCAGCGCAGACTGGGCTCTTGAGCCTTGGTTAGGCAACCAGTCTAGGAGAAGGAAAACTCTGAATTCAAACCTGTTAAACTCCGCTTAAGAAATTGACCTTGTGTCACATCCTGCTCGTGCGGAGGGGTTGGTAAATATACATGTATGATTTTATTTACCTTGACTCATATTGTTTTTTTTTCTTTTCTTTTTTACATTCTGAAGGACGCGAGTTCAATTCAAGCAGGCAAGAGAAATTGTTTCTTTTACACTGCTGTACGAGTATGTTATTATTCCCGCTACAGTCCCTCTGATGTCATCATGATCCCATTTATTTCAAAGGAAAATTTGGAAGCGATAAATAAATAAAAATGGTTCAAGTTTTATATTTATCAGCTTGACAAAAAAAAATAATTCTAAGAACAAATTTTTTTTTTTTAATTTAGAAAAAACAAAATGAAAACTTATATGGATGGTTTGGTTAGTGGGTTGGGTTTTACGGCACGTCAACCCTTGTTGGGTCGTCTTATGCCGAAGATATTTTGTTTTATTCACAGATGAAAAATCGCTCTCTGCAACGGTTTAGGTTTTATGATCTAAAGTTAAAATCTATCTTCTAACTTCTAGGATTTGTCATCAGACTTCACATTACTCCAATGATAACTTAGCTATCAATTGGCCTTAAACTGTCAATTACACTAAGTTAACATTAATATTTTCACGTTTTGGAACAACCGTTTAAATCTTTTTAAAATTAGTACACTAATGATTACTTATACATAAATGGTCCTTGTACTTTTATGGTACTTGTACTTTAATATAATGATTCACTTTGGAAGATGTCTTTTTGGAGGACTTTTTTGCCATAGTCGCCATCTTTGAGCATCAGAAATAAATGAAAGGCTAAAAATTGAATGAAGAAGAAGAAGAAGAAGAAGAAGAAGAAGAAGAAGAACCAAATGCTATGAATTGAAGAAGAAGAAGAAGAAGAAGAAGAAGAAGAAGAAGAAGAAGAAGAAGAAGAAGAAGAAGAAGAAGAAGAAGAAGAAGAAGAAGAAGAAACGTGTAAAAAGCGGGAAAAGAAAAAGCAACCATAATCAAACGAATTGGATTTTATGCATTTCATTCTCAAGAACAGATTCAGCTTTATGGTCCAAATTGAGTTTATTGCACAATTCCCAGTGAATCACCATTCCATTCTCTACATTTCTGTTGTTTCGTATCTATTTTTGCTTTGAAATAATTTTTTCTTATTGCATTGTTTTGTGCTTGCAAATTAATTGTATCACATAGGAATACTTTGAAACATATAACTGCGTGTAAGTTATTTATATTAAGAACAGATAGTTGAAGCAATATTTGTTTCCATGATTATCATCCTTAGTTACATTAAACCACGTAATTGCTTGCTAGAAAAAGACTGGCACCGACATTAAATTACCCAAGAAGGGTTGACAAGCCGTAAATTATCAACATTATTATCATTTGTTTCTTGAACCGGATAATTGCATCCAACAATAAAAAAATAATAAGATAGAAAGAAAAATATTGCTTCCAAAAAGAAAAAAAAACAGTCACTGTCATCGGTTTTTACCGTATTTCCCACAGTTTTTATAAGATAACTTATCTATCTATACATATATAAAAGGCAGTTGTGTGTATGTGTATGTCCGGAGGAAACTTCGAAAATAAAACAATTAACGACAAAGTAAGTATATATACACATTAAATATCACTAGGGCTTGGTTTTTGAGCAAAAATGATAGAGATTTGATTTATATTCGTGAAGATAATTAAAAATAGATTTTAAATGATAACAGCATGGATTTTTTTTTTCATTTAATATTTTAGATAGTAGACATTAACATTTATTTTTAGCGTAGCTGGATCAATGCAAGGTGTATTTTTTTACACAGGGATTTAAATGGGGCATCCCACGAGGATTCAACTCACGATTCAGTCATAATGGATCTGCGGGACTAACTTTAAAGAAGAGATTTTTATCTCGAAATATCAAGAATAAATCACAGGTTAACAAACAACACCATAGTTAACTTCTTTTTCTTTACATTTGCATTGTGATAGCCTTCAAAACCAACCAACAAACCAAAAACTACTTGGTCAAGTACCCAAAAGATGTCTTTGTAATTCATTTAATTTAAACAAGCACAGCCCTTAGTCAGAAGAAACAGCTCTTAGAAGAACTCAACTCCTTTAGTTAGAAGTCAACCCAACTAAGCAACAAGATGGACGCCGGAGGAGATGCTAGAAGGATCGCCAAGAAGCAATTAAGCTCTCTTCTCCAAGTAAGTCTAATATCTCTCTCTCTCTCTCTCTCTCTCTCTCTATAATATATATATATATATATATATATATATATATACAAGGTTTGTTTAGAATGGCTTTTTGCCGATAATTTTTTGGAGAATAAGTGCTTAATTGGAGTCGTACCTAATTTTGAAAATTAATTAATTAATAATGAATTAGGCGGGAATACCTATTAAATGTATGGCTAAACAAATCGAGAAAAATCAATCTCTGTATGTACATTTCGGCCTATTAGGCCTCATCAGCAGAGCTATAGATCGGAAGACCGCCCTGTGAGTGATTTGAAACCGGAATGCCAAGCTGACAGGCCGATCCCATAACCCCAACACCAAACGAACTTCTTAGATTTTATGATTTGTTTAGAGTAGGTAAAGTTCTTCAAGGATATATATATATATATATATATCCTTGAAGAACTTTCTTATCAAAGAACGCTCACTCTCATCAATTAGAAATGTCAACGTGCGTATGTGACACGTATCGCATTTGGTACCGTGGCCAACATAACATCACATGTGGTACGTGTGCACGTGTAATGAGATAATGAAGGTCCTGGCTTTTGTGAGCGAGAGAACTACTATGTTAGAAAAGGAGGAAGAAAGAAATAAGTGAGAGAGTAATGAACACAAAACAGTTTGACCGGTGCGTGACCTCCGAATGGAGAATTGAGTGTCAACCGGAAGTCGGGTGTTGGCCGGAACCGGAAGTCACGTGGTGATGTGGAACAACGAAGAAAGGGACGCGTAGGGGAACGGACGGGCCTTTGGTGCCTAGTATGGGGTCACAGTAATCAAGTAGTGTTCTCTCTCTCTCTCTTTCTCCCTGCCTTTCCTTCTCTCTGATACGAACCCACGAGACGAGCACAAAAATAAAGGCTAGCAGTTGAGACTACATATTTCTCGCGTTGTAAATTTTATCAACAAGATGACCATCACGTGCAGAATGCCTTTTTAGTACGGTGAAAATATCGCCACCGCCGCCGTGTTACTTATATACGTTTGGGTGCTGTGAAAATACCACCACGCTACAGATATCGTTTTAGTGTCCGGAAAAAAAAGGGACAACGTTACACACGTATAGTTTCATAAGATATACCACAATATGATGTTTTAATTATTACAACGTTTGATATGTTTACTAGTTTACTTAAGAGCTATTGCGAATTAGTTTATTATGTAAAAAGTATAATAATCTTGTTTTAACTCTCTCTCTCTCTCTCTCTCTCTCTCTCTCTCTCTCTCTCTCTCTCTCTCTCTCACACACACACACACACACACACACACACTTTCGTCAAAAGAGGGTTGTAAAATATATTTACATTGATTGATTTCCCGATAAAAATCTGGGGGGGAAGGCGTTAAAATATCAACATTAAATTGCCGACAAAAAAGTGACAAAAACACGTCTCGGAAAATATCTAAGTTGGGCCGGAAATTCACCTGACGCTAGTTCGCTAAAACATAGCCTAAATTAAGGCAGGAAATAATAAGATTAAAAATTACCAAAATATATTCCTTAATTCATAATTTCAATATTACAAATAAAACAAACATGTAACTTTTTTTTTTCAATTCATTTTAATTTTACGTTGGGCGATGCAAGCCCATTTAGAATGTCTCATTTTTAAAAGTGGGTGAAACAAAGTGGGTCGAATAAGAAACATGCGATTAAGTGACACCAGATAATCTGGATTTACATTTTTGCATTGCATCTTGAACAATTTGAGCGATCTCATTTTTAACATTGTTGCAGGATGATAGAGGACGACAGGTTTAAGAACAAACGTATTATATTATTGTATGGCTGGCTGGTTGTTTTTGTTTTTTTTTTGTATGGCATGCCAACCCTTGTTGGGTTAATTTATGCCCAATACGTTTCTGTTCTATTTCACTCTTGTTGGATTTATTTGTATATAAGGTGTGCTCCAATTCCCCACCTGGATTTATAGACTAGCCGTGGTCACGTGATTCATCCCTTCGCCAATCAATAGCCATACTGCTTGGCTGATACACTACTTAAACACTGATACTGGCCTTAGTTCTACTAGAACTCATTGATGAGGGACTTACAATACTCAGGACTCTTTACCAGAAGAACCAAAGGATTCATTATCAGAGGATTACCAAGGATCCAATTCCACTGGACAAGCGCTCTTGCTTAGAGCCTACAGGATAGCCCATAAAAACTTAACAATTCTCGTTGGGTATTCTATTTAAAAAAAATCTCTTTTAAACACTTATTTTTTATTTATCTAACCCTAACAGGTACTATCACTTCGGATCAAAGTGAACCTAGGAGTAATAGCAAGGAAAGGGTACTCAACTCTCCCAAGAACTCCAGAACTGGAACCCCTAAACTAGATGCAGTTTGACATCATTGCCAGGTCCCTCAGCCACCACTTCCTAGCATATACGATAAAAAAAGTTTTGGGGGTTTGTCATGAGAGCAATACATTCAGGACAATCATATAGATGTTAGCGTTTGAAGTGACCAACCGATTGATCAGAGTGGGGCTCTCCAGCCGCCCGTCTAGTCAAAATAAGGACCAAAGTGGAGTGTTGCATGTCATGGACTGCTTAGCCACCATGGTTTTGTCATTAAGCATCATGGGTTGCCACCCCCGGCCATTGGGAATGTTATTGTATGTATGTATTTACCTAACCTGTACGACTAGGAAGCGACATTTAACAGGTTTTCCTTCACCTAGACTGGTCGCCTAACCAAGGTTAAAGAGCCAAATCTGCCCTAATATTTACCCATAGCTAGAGGAAGAATATAATTTGGATTACACGGATTATTATTTGGATTATTATTCGGATTATTTGGAATAAATAAAGAGGTTCAAAGTTCCGTGATGGCTCCCGATTACGACAAGAAGGTCCCCGATTTCGACAAGAATGTTCCCGATTACGACAAGAAGGTTCCCGAGTTCGAGAAGACTCCCGAGTACGACAAGAAATACCTGAAGAAGGCCAGAGGGCACATCGACTGAAACGTTGTACAGATAACAATAAAGATGAGGACAATAGTCCGAATAATCCGAATAATACTAACCCTAGACAGATTTACATGCCGTTAAAATCAATCAATCAAAACTACCAATTTCAAATGCAGCTTCCTAAGTCAGTAACGTTTTGCAGAGTAAAGGTAAATGTCTACAAATAAATATAAAACCCTGATTTGTTTTATAATCTTCTTAAAAGGAGTGTGCACTGTATAACTTTACAGACGAAACTAGGATCACATAAAGTGTACATTTAGTCTTAGTTTACGTTTTACAACTCTGATATGTGTGAGGCGGCCATTTACTTACACACAAAGAGAAGTAAGAGATATGTAAGGGTCATTATATGTCAATTCACAGGGCATTACATCCGCCGACACCGAATTACATGAAATTTGGCACAAATTTTCCCTTTATGAGTAAGACCTTACCGTTTCGATTTTAGAGGAGG
>CM042142.1:117735212-117753216 GCA_023376005.1 Doryteuthis pealeii
AAAGCAATATATATATATATATATATATATATATATATATATATATATATATATGTGTGTATGTATGTATGTATGTATGTATGTGTGTGTGTGGTGTGTGTTGCGCGCAGATATTAGCGATGAAAATGTGTGCATTAATTGATATATATATATATATATATATATATATATATATATATGTGTGTGTGTGTGTGTGTGTGTGTGTGTGTGTGTGTGTGTTGAAAAGAGAAATAAAGGAAAGAAAGTATAGAGATAGATAGATAGATAGATAGATAGATAGATTCATACATTAAATTTAGTAGAGGAAAATGTATAAATATAGATGCATATATGTATTACGTTCGCTTTCAGACTAATATTTTTGAGAAAGGTATGAACCCCCTCATCTCCCTACCAATGGATTAAATAGTACCACTACTGTTCTTCTACAAGGGTGACTTTAGCATGAGATAACCCATGAAAGTAGATATACCAAAAAGAAACCGAAACCAAATCAAATCCCCAGGACGAAAGCGAGGGTTGACATGCTGGAAAAAACAACCAACCAACCAACCAACCAACCAGCCAACCAACCAACCAGTCAGGCAGGACGAAGTTTAGTAGATAACTACAATTGTATTGATGTATAGATGTATGTAGTCCTCTATATGGAAGCACCTGGTGTTAAGGTTAGAGACGTAGGAAATGGGCTCGTCGACCCGAGTTCAAATCTTGGACGAAGCTGTTTGCATTTAATATAGCGCTAATACCCTTGGGAAAGGTATGCATCCATCTATCCTCCCTCCAGCTATTGGTAAATAGCAGAACAGACTAGGTTCTTAACCTTGGCTAGGTAACCAGTCTAGGAGAAGGAAAACTCTGAATTAAAACCTGTTAAACTCTGCGTAAGAAATTGATCTTGTGTCGTATCCTGCTCGTGTGGAGGGGTTGGAATATATATATATATATATATATATATATATATATATATATATATATATATATATATATATATATATAGGTTATTTCCTAGTTGAGTAACATGATATTACATCGTGCCCCAGAAAAAAACGGAACCCAAATTATTTATTTTCCCATTAAACTAATCCTAAACCCCAACCCTAACCCTAACCCTAACCCTACCTAGTTGAATAACATAATATTACTGGGTGACCCAGAAAAAACAGAACCCACATATTTTGTAATAAAATTGCTAATTTTAATTTTAATTTAAAAAAAAAGTCAAACAGGGTTTAGGGTTAGGGTTTAGGGTTAGGGTTGGGGTTTAGAGTTAGTTTAATACGAAAATAAATAAATAATTTGGGTTCTGTTTTTTCTGGGTCACTCATGTTACTCAACTAGGAAATAACCTATACATACATACATACATATATATATATATATATATATATATATATATATATATATAATTCTCTATCCTCCATCAAATAACACTAGACCACCCTATATTTAAGTTTTCTACTGATTATTTAATAATCAAATCTATGTGGGAGGCTTTCCTTTGTTCTACGCTTCAGTCCCGCCCATTTCATTGAATATTTATTACTATACATTTATATTATATTATAATAAATTACTATAAACAATGATGAACAAAACATTTAAGACTGCGGAGATATGGAAAGAACAAAAGCTACTGTCTCATAACAAATTAATGTACGCTTAGCATAACGGTTATCGTTTGGTTTGGTTTTATTTGTTTTTTTACTGGGTTCTTTAATGCTAAAGCCTGTTGCATAGCCTTTCTTCGCTACTCTGAATCGTACACGTTTCTGGCATTCTGCTTAATGAAATCACAAAGCATGTTGTATGTAGTAGAAGATTGACTCTTTATTTAATTCCCTCGTGGTGCGTGTGAGTGACGAGCGTTGACAATGGGAACTACTACTACTACTACTACTATTACTACTATTGTTGGGATCTGAGGCAAAGAGGGGTGGACGAACCTCACTGACCGCTGGCTGCGATGGTGCGTGACCGGCGCGGTCACGCACGTTCTCGTCGACTGTCTCTCTCCTGACTGTCTCCCCCACTGACCGCTGACTGCTTAAGTAAGCGCAACCCTATCCATTGTTTTCTTTGTTCAATTTCCTCTTTGTCTGGCTTTCCCGCCAAACGCCCATATATTCATTGTTCTCTAGCGGAACCTTCTAGTTCCGGTTCTTCTTTGACTCCTTTATCTATTGTTCATCATTTTGCCTTCAATTTCTTTTGACCTTTCGAATTTTCCGCGCCAAAATAAATTGAAACAACAGTCAATCTGCAACAAGCCATCCTTGTAGAAGAACAGTAGTGGTACTATTTAATTAGGATGAGGGGGCATCCCCTTTTCAATGATATTAGTCGGAAATGAACGCACTAGTGCGACTGGGGTTTGATCTCACTCACTACGATATCGCAGTCCAGCACGTTAGCTTATATGCAACGAGGGCTGCCCTGGTTATTTCATAGGAAATGGTATCGATGACCCGAGTTCAAATCACGGAAGTCGTTTTTTGCGTTTCAATTCTTACTAATTCCCTTTGAAAAAGGCATGAACCCATTTGTTCCCCTAGTAATTCACTGACAATTTTTTGTATATCTATTAATAATGGAGATTCGCTTCCGGTTTTTGTCAGTAACAAAAACTACGTCACTGCTTACGTCACATTACCCGAAATCATCATAACAGAATAGATACACTCAAAATTTGAGCATGCAACATTAGACAGTCCTCATTGTTTTTTAAAACAAGTTTTAATAGATACATCCCCAGTATCAGATATTTATATATAGTTTGTTTTATTTTAATAGATATTCAAAGTTAATAGAACTTAGTTTCGATTTCAAATTGTTTTATTTTATTTTTTTTTACTCCTTTAATAAATTTGATGATTTCCTGATTTATGGTTCAAACTCTCCGACATTTAATTTTTAACTTCCACCTCCTCAAGCAATATCTTTCAAAAATGTATTTTTACATCGCCCGGAGGGTGTTTTTTTATTTTGCTAGTATGATTAATAAGCGAATAATTTATAGAGGAATATTTTTTTAGTTTGGTTTTATAAAACGAAACCAACAAAATATTCTCCCACAAACTGGAAGAAATAAGGACCAAGTTACCTTTAAGCACCCCAGGGGCCACCTGGATTCAGAGGTACATGTTTCGCTTTGCACCGTCAACATCCGGTTGTTTGTTACCAGACGATTTTTAGACGCATTTTTTTAAAATTATAAAACTAACTGCTAACCCTAACCCTAACCCCTAAACCTAACCCCTAACCCTAACAAACAACCGGATGTTGACGGCGCAAAGCGAAACATGTCCCTCTGAATCCAGGTCGCCCCTGGGGTGCTTAAAGGTAACTTGTTCCAGAAATAATTTTTTCATTAACATCATGTGTATTAATAAACTAATGATTAACCCTCAGCCACCGTTGGATGTTTGGCAAAAGAAAAAAATTGAAGAATACGACCAGGACAGTTTTATAGGTATGAGGGCTTCATAAGACCGGCCGAATGATTAGTTCAGGCCTCCCCGAACGCCCGTTTAGCCTAAGTAAGGATCCAGGTGGAGTGTTACATATCACGGGACCACTTAATATCTTGTTCAGGGACCGTTCAGCTACCATAAACCTCTCCTTGGGCATTATGGGTCGTTGCCCACGGCCAACAGGATGCTAATGGGTGTCTTACTTCTCTGTAGTCGGCGTCTTCTACAATCCCTGCCGAGAGACCGGGGTAAATAATAGGACAGACTGGGCTCGTTAGCCTTGGTTAGGCAACCAGTGTACGAGAGGGAAAACTCTAGATACTTGACATGACCAGCCGATTGATCAGAGGGGGCTGTGAAGCTATGTTGGCCACGGTACCAAATGTAATGGAGTATCCGGGCACGGTACCAAATGTGATACTGTTACATACCCACATTGACATCGCTAATTGGTGTGTGTGTGTGTGAGTGAGAGTTCTCAGATAAGAGAGTTCTTCAATGATAGAGAGAGATATTAGAGAGAGACAGACAGATAGACAGACTAAAGACTTACTTGGTGAGGAGATCTTACTTGCTTCTTACTGATCCTTCTACCATCTCCTTCGGCTGCTATCTCGCTGTCTAGTTGGGTTGACTTCTAATGGAGTTGAGTTCTTCTAAGGGCTTCTGTTAGGCTTTGCTTGTTTTAATTGAATGAATTAATAAGACATCTTTTTGTTACTTGATCAAGTTTTTATATTATCTTTATGCCCATTACCACCGCGCGAGGAGACCGGCCTCAGCCCATCTTAACTCTTCGACGGCTGTATCTCAATAATCTCAACTCTCACTCTTCCTTTCTCCCCTTCGCCACGTATCATTCGTCGTTAAATCAAAAACAATACCACGCATCTTTGTCTGATATCATCATTCAAATTTTTCCGTTACAAATCACGCCACTACTTTTCCCTAGTTAATCACTCAAACCACCATAATGGTTCCACGTCATGACCATTGTGTCACAGGGCATCTTCGACTGTTCGTGTAACCTAAATAAATCGACTGGTCAGCCACCAAGATTCCTTCCTTAAGCATCCTTCGACTGTTCGTGTAACCTAAATAAATCGACTGGTCAGCCACCAAGATTCCATCCTTAAGCATCCTTCGACTGTTCGTGTAAGCTAAATAAATCGACTGGTCAGCCACCAAGATTCCATCCTTAAGCATCCAACAAGTGGTCACACTGGGGGATTTTACTACCTAGGTATGTGAACTTAGGTAATTTTATTCAAAACTTGGTCAATTAGTAAACCAATTTAGTAGATTAATTTGTATATAAAATCACAAAAAAAAATTACAAAGAGACTGGAACTATGAAGTATCTAAAACTATTTCAAAACTACCGGGTATACCCAGAGTTGCTCGGGAGCAATAATCATTTTTACCGTGAGTCGGACAATGATAATCCCTTGACACAATTCCATTTGCAATGATCGAATCTACTATGTGTTATTTTGATTTTTCGGACTATTGTGGTGGTATATAAAATATATTTTTTAATGATCGTGACGTTTCTTGTGACGCTTCTCGGATTCCTGGGCGTTCAATAACAATGACGTCATTATCTCGATGAGATCTTCATAACTTCTTCAACGTCTTGTTCGTTCAACTATGAAACTGATCAAAATAATTTCCCAAATTAAATCCTTACTATGCTCGGCTAGACAATGAACACCGGCAGAAGGCCGGGTGGTACAACGGCCGAAAAGTTGTGTTTTCACATACGACATTAAAGATTAGGACAACAGTCAGAAAAATCAAAATAATACACATCAAGCCTCAAAAAATTCAGATAAATAATTATGGAATGTCAGTTTTGAACCCTGGTTAAAATCTCACTCGAGGAGATTTTGCTGCGAGATCACAACCTCTACTTTTTCAATGTCATGGTCTATCCGTGGTCAATATATGTAGCTTTACATTAAAGATTTCAGATGCAAATTCCAGGGTGATCTAAATAAAATTCCTTCAAAATCCTTTTTTTTAAAGTAAAAGAGACTTTGCTATCCTTAGTACTTCGTCGTTTATTGAGAACTAGAAGCGGCTAATTGGCGTCGCCTGAGTAGATTTGGTTTGGTTTGTTTTGTTTTACGGCATATCAACCTCAGTGGGCCATTTAATGCCGATAAAATTTTGAAATAAATCAATTCTTAATGGATAATACAATTTTTTATAAATACATTTTTCTATTTAACCCATAGATGGGACCCTAACAGGTACTACCACTCCGGGTCAGAGTGGACCAGGGAGCAATGGTGATGAAGGGGTGCTCCACATTCCCCAAACCTCCAAAACTGGAACCTCAACATCAGATAGAGTTTAACGTCATTCCCAGGACATGTAGACCCGCAGCCACGGCCTTCTAGCACCCTTGTGATAAAAAGGGGTTGGGACTTGCCATAATGGCAATAGGGTTGGGAAAATCATATAGGTGCTAGGGCTTGCCTGGGTAGAGGAGAAAAAAGAAAAGAGAAAAAGAGAAGAGAAAAAACATTGAAACGCCGGAAATGGCAGAGTAGAATTTTAACATTATTTTATAATTCTATTTAATTTTTAAATGCATTCGATAACATAAATCAAATCTTCATTGTTTTTGCTCAAAAACCAATGTGGCTGCCCGGCGTCGCCTGGGTAGAGGGGGAATTTTTAAAAAGTTAGTCTCGCGGATCCATTATTACTTATCGTAAGTGAGATCCTCGCTGGTTGCCCCATAAAAATTCCCACGGAAATATATGACAATATAGTAAGAAATTTCCATTCAATGATTTACAATTAAAAAAAAAAGATATAAATGATGCAATTAATTCAATCAATCAATTTTATATTTCAAAGCAAAAAAAAAAAAATAACATACAAAAAAAAAAGAAAAGATAAACAAAATAACATGCAAATGACTTTCCCTTCTGTTACTTTTCAAATTTGAATTTTTAAATATCTTCCCAAATATAAATAAAATCTTCGTTATTTTTGCTCGAAAACCAAGCCCTGGTGATATTTAATGTGTATATATATATATATATTTACTTTGTCGTTAATTGTTTTATTTCCCTCCAGACATACATATATACACAACAGCCCTTTATATATATATATATATATATATATATATATATATATATATAGAGAGAGAGAGAGAGAGAGAGAGAGATAGATTGATGATGCATTTCCAGAAAATTGCTATGATCTAATCTACTAAGGTTTGCCAACAAGAGCAGAACCACTACAGGCCTCGTATTTTCGCTGTGTTACGTGATCAACTTAAGCAGTCTTTATAGCTTCAAAACACACACACACACACACACACACGTACACACACACACACACACACGTACACGCACACACGTACACACACACATACACACAAAATAAGCTAAACTGCCCACAGATGGCTTTAAAAAGAACGCCTTTTTAACTCAGCGAACGCGAAGAAAAAACTCTTGTTTGTCTGTTGATGGCTTTTACAGGGGGTATTCTATGAGTCTGCATTTCGCTAACATCTCGCATCTTGCTTGTTTCAAGGCTCGACTGCGTATGGCGCACTATACGCCACCCGTTTCTTCTATTGGCGGGTCTAGAAGCGGGTGGTGGCGGGGAGGGGGGTTGTAGGGTGCGGGACGGGTACTGCCAAGGCCAGCTACAATGGCAAATTCTTGCGCAGTGATAATCACTAAAATGAAATATGTTTTTGTTAGGCTGGAGGGGGAGGTGTGGTTTATAGATCATCCCTTCTTCTTCTTCTTCTTCTTCTTCTTTGTACTGTTGTCTTTTGCATTTGACCCCCAACCCCTCCCCCATGACTATTGTCTACCCTGGAATCTATTTCGTAAAGGAGAGTTCCACCAGCAAAAAAAGATTTGTCATTTAAAGATCTACGTCAGATCAGGGCTGAGTTGCTTTAGCTGATGTTCTTTTGTTGTTTATTTTTTTTTTATGTTTTTCGTTGTTATTTTTATAATTTTTCGGTTAAATCCTACTTAACAGACCTAAATTCCACCATCGTATCTCACCCCGCCGAAAGAAAAAAAAAACACACTAAAAATCAGGGAATTAACCGAATTTAATGAAATTTTCAGTGTTGATACATTAATGAATAAAAGATATAATGCACCAGTTATTTTATTTAAAAACTGTTACATTTTTTCAGGTCAATTAACTTGGAACCATGTATGTTTGTGAATCTGTGTTACGCCTCAAAGATACGTGGTTCAAAGTTAACTGACCTAAAAAAATGTAAAATTTTTCAAATGAAATAACTGGTGTCTTATATTGTTTATTCATTAATTAACCGATAGGTGTTACATAATTCATAGGTAGCTTATGAATTAAGTACGTACCTGTAGTAAGAATATTTGAATCGGGGTTCGTTAGATTCAGAATAACAGGATATCAGTGGAAAGTTACCATGACCGATGATTGACAACTGGTGACATTCCGGTTGACCTTCCGGTCGAGTGCAATTAGACGCATGAGAATTAGTTTGCAGATGCGACAAAAAATCCAGAGTGGGCGGATGCAGAGGTCCACTCGCTCAAAGTGTCGCTCTTGATCCCCCGCGGCAGTTGAAGATGGGCTGGGTTGCTGAAAAAAATGACAAGAAAAAAATGACAACAATTTTTTTTTATTAAGTTATTTAAACAAGAAATGACATTATGCAGACACCCAGCCCGAAGAAGAAAGAAGAAACAGCCCCATTGGATCAGCCCGAGAAGTAATCCTCGAAGAAGATGGCGGCCGAGTTAGCAGCAGACATGTGGATGACCCCGTCTTGAATCCCTCCGATAGCACGCAATTACAGGCGTGAGATAGTTTTAGTCAGAAGCGACGAAGAATTCAGAGTGAGTGGATGCATAGGTCCGCTCGCTCTGAGTGTCGCTCTCGATACACCCGCGGCGGTTGAAGATGGGCTGGGTTGTTGAAATAAAGGTTTATAAAAAAATTAAAAAATTAAAAAAAACAACCAAGTCTTGTTGAGTTAATTTAAACAAGAAATGACCAGCCCGAAGAAATAAAGAAGAATCAACCCGGGAAAGCAGCCCACTGTATCAACTGAAGAACATGGTGGCCGAATTAGCAACAGACAGTAAGGATATTTGTCTCATACCCCACTTGTATGGACTGGGCACAAGGCCTCGTTTTAACGTGGGCCCACCAACAAGCCGAAACTCATGGGTGGGAAAGAACAAAAATTACGTCGATCTCTTCGGCACTCCCCATCAAGGGGGCGCCTCAGGCGCTGGGCAATAAACCCAGCCCTGTCCCCAAGGGGGCAGGTATTGCCTGGGGGGAAAGCCCCCTGTGATCGACGCTATTATTTGTACTTTACCGGTCCAGTAAGCGGTCGACGAAATAGAAGAAGAGTAACAACTGAGCCCCTCATCCCTTCTATAATCTGTCTGTCTCTCTCTCCCCATTATGTATAACCGATGTGTTTTAAGGGGTATATAACATAGGGGCGGATGGAGTAAAGAGAGAGAGAGAGAGAGAGAGAGAGAGAGAGAGAGAGAGAGAGAGAGAGAGAGTCAAGCGATGATGATGATGATATGGACAAAGATAGTCATGTTGTGAGTATGGCTCGATAAAAAACAAATGAAAATATCTCTGTCAAAAATACAGGAAATGAACATGTAAAAAAAAAGGACCATGTGACCTTTTGCTTTGCTGATTCATAAGTACATTTTTTTATTTACGCCATCAACATCCGGTTGTTTGTTAGGGGTTAGGGTTAGGGGTTAGTTTTATAATTAAAAAAAAACTCTAAATGATAACCGAAGGAATAATAGAAGGAAAACTCTTAATTGTAATCTGTTAAACTCCGCTTAAGAAATTTATCTTATGTACCTTTAGGCACCCCTTTTGCGATCTTGATTTATAAGGACATTTTTTTCATTTACACCGTCAAAATCCGGTTGTTTGTTTGGGGTTAGGGTTAGCGGTTAGGGTCATAATTTTTAGAAACCCTCTAAAAATTGTCTGTTAACAAACAACCGGATGTTGACGGTGTAAATGAAAAAAATGTACTTATGAATCAGCAAAGCAAAAGGGGTGCCTAAAGGCTATATGGTTAAAAAAAAGAAATAGGCAGGGAAATCTGTGATATCAGCATAACTTGGGATGATGATGGTGATGATGATGATGATGAGGATGATGATGATGATGATGATTTATCTATTTTTTAAATACTGATTATGTTTTTTTTTTTATTATTTTTCATTATTTTTTAAAATTATTTTTTATAATATTATTTTTTAATTATTTTTTTATATATTATTCTTTTATTATTATTATTTTTTTTATTATTATTTAAATAAAAAGCTTATAAGTAAAAAGCTTATTATTATTATTATTATTTTTTTTTTAATTATTATTTTTGTACTTAATGATTTATTCTATAAGTACATTCGTATTTATTTTATTATTATTTTATTATTATTATTTTTTTTATTATTTATATATTATTCTTTTATTATTATTATTTTTTATTTTTTATTATTATTTAAATAAAAGCTTATAAGTAAAAAGCTTATTTTATTATTATTATTATTTCTTTTTTAATTATTATTTTTGTACTTAATGATTTATTCTATAAGTACATTCGTATTATTCTATTATTATTTTTTTAATTATTTTTTAATTATTTTTTAATAACTTGGGATGATGATGGTGATGATGATGATGCTGATGCTGATGCTGAGGATGAGGATGATGATTTATCTATTTTTTTAAATACTGATTATGTTTTTGTTTTTTTTCTATTTCAGTATGGGCTAAGAGATTTTCAATTACGCATGAAAAACTCCTGGACCCACAATGGTACATATATTTTCAGAAGTTTTTATAGACCTATGCTAAATGCCCAAACCACAACAGAATTAGATAAATTACCGTAAGCTTATAAACAGCAGTTACATGTGTTGACGAGGTTGAGTGGCTTCTGTTGTTGACGATACGAAGGTGTGGCTGTTATAGATGCACATCGCAGAAAATAAAAGCTGATTTCAATCCTTCAAAGCGTACCCTGGGTACCTCGTTGTGAGCAAGCCAGTCTTGCGGATCAGTTACTGCAGAGCAGTGATTTAGTTAGGCACACTATTAGTTGCAACCTTGTGTCAAACCTAAGCATTGTGCTGGTGTAATAATCATCAAGTTCGTCTCAGAGATCAATTACTACTGTTATATAATGATTCCCCCTCGCCAACCTACCAGATGTGAAGAATATTCGCGTAGGAGTGATTGACAGTCGGTAGGTCAAAGCTCCAATCTCGAGCCCATCAAAAACTAATCTTATATTCTCGTCTCTAGAGAGGGAAAATAGTATTTTCTGAAAACACTTACGAACTCGTATTATCTATGTTATTCGGACTATTGTCCCCATCTTCATTGTTACTTGTACAACGTTTCGGCCGATATGCCCTCCGGCCTTCTTCAGGTTTTTCTTGTCGGACTCGGGAACCTTCTCGGACTCGGGAACCTTCTTTTCGAACTCGGGAACTTTCTCGTCGTAATCGGGAGCCATCACATGGCCGAGTGGATAAGATAGTTAGGTTAAGACAGTTCTATGTGACAGTTATCTCTGGAACTCGAGTTCAAACCTGAGTGAAAGCAGTTAGAAAAATAATTAATTAACACAACTCCTACCCCAGCTATGGTTAGCGGAATGAGAACAGGATACCCCCGTGGAATAAATAAAGGGTTAGGTTCAAAGTTCCGTGATGGCTCCCGAATACAACAAGAGAGTTCCCGAGTTCGAAAAGAAGGTTCCCGAGTCCGAGAAGGTTCCCGAGTCCGAAAAGAAGGTTCCGAGTCCGAGAAGTCCGACAAGAAATACCTGAAGAAGGCCGGAGGGCATATCGACCGAAGGGTTGTACAATAACAATGAAGATGGGGACAATAGTCCGAAATAACGCACATAATACTAATCTTCAAGCCTCATCTCAAACATTCAGAGAAATACTTACAAACTTATATGTTATTGTTTTTTTGTTTTTGTTTTTTTTTTTACGTTTGTGTTGGAATAAATTACTTAACAAAATGATTATTACGAATTATGTTGTTTTCGTAATTTTCTCGAGTTTAATATTTGTCGAATGTGAATATCTTTTTAACTACATCCTTTCAAATTTATTCTCGTAAAATACATCTATAAGATGATGGAGGGGGAAGTCATCAGTGATGTTGTAACTCTGGGATCATTGGAAATTTCGGTCTTTCAACATCGGATTTCCTTCCCCAGGGGACCAATCGGGGCTGATCAAACCCCGACCCTCCCCACTCAGCAAGTGGCTTTCATTAACCTCGAATCCTGTTGACCATATCTTTATTGTACTGGTCACCTGACCCCCAACCAATGGCAATGGAGCTCTTCTTATATGTATTGCTTTAATTTTAATACTAAAGTTTGGTCTCACTATCAGGAAGAACGGCTGTGGTAAGTTTGATTTCTCTTTTTTCCGTTCCAATTCCCGTCTTTGTTAAATTCTAACCATGTTTTCCTTATTTATATGATTATCTATTTTATTTTATTTTTATTTTTATTTACAAGAGAGGATTTTTTCCTCTTCTTCCAATTATCTTACATACATTAGGCTTATATGGTTTTAAAGTAAGTTCTATTTATTCAAATATACGAAAAAAGAAAAATTATTTCATTCATACACCTCTCATATCCGCATCAAGTATTTACTACGAAAATGACCATTAGAAACAATTTTAAACAATACGGCGAGTCGTAACTAACCCACGTACTATGAATTAAAAACGTTTTAAATATAAAGATTTATTAATACGTTAAGTATTTCTTCGGGATATTATTTTTCCCCAAAACGTACGATTAGTTTCTGCTGCCTTTTATTCATCAATTGCTGCTAGGATTTGTTTACTTTTGACCACAGGAGGAAAAGATTTGATTTAAAAAGAAAATTGAAATTCAAACAGGAAATATTTCGTGACAGATAGGAATACTTAATATTCTATAGGATGCAGGAAATATTTTCGACCTGCACGTCCAGTAAGGGAGCGGTGTCATTTGACGCCCCCGCCCCTGGAGATAAGTGGTTAAAGTATTGCACAATTTCTGGTGTCTGGACTAAAAATAAACTTTTACCGACGTCTTTTTTGTCATTAAAAAAAATGCTAACCTCAATTTCTTAAATGAAGGACAAAAAAAAAAAAAAAAAGATTCTGTTATTCACATTAGAAAAATTGCCGTTACTTTTTTCCACTTCATGGATCCCCTTTGGGTCAATTAGGTTCTTGATTTGAATTTCCATCTTAATTTTGTATTCCCTAGCCGAGCGAATAAAAGACATCCTTGTGAGATTGTGAGGGACGGAGAGTCGTGAGGAGACGAGGCGTAGATGAATTTTATCAAGGAATCCCCACTGCCTTAATTTTTCTTTTTACTGAATCCATTTTCAGGACCCGTGGCATGTGAACTCGCTTATCACTCCCGCAGGTGTCTTATCACCGAAAGGAAAAAAAACAGAAAACAACAACAACAGCTAACTAACAAAAAAAAAAAAAGAACTTTCAAAACAGTTAAACATTTGAAGTTTTAGAGTCGCCGAATCTAAACATGGCGAGCTGATATAAACTTTAAAAAATTATTTCTAAAAAAAAAAAAAATGACTGGGGTTGGGTGTAGGGTTTTTAAAGATAACTAACAATTTCTCAGAAGTTGTTAAAATGGTTTAAACAAAGAAAGAAAAAACCGTTAAGTTTACCGAAATTTTAATGGTCGTTTGGTTGTGTTTTTCTTATAATAGCAATCATTGGATGATTTGAAGCGATTATATAATTTAAAGCGATTATATGATTTCAAGTAACTAGTGTGATTCAATTATAATATCCACTAATTTGCACAAAGTTATATGCTTTCAAGTATTCCAATCTGATACTAATCTATAAATATATAAAGGTCAGTTGGTATGTGTGTATGTATGTATGTCCGGAGGAAACAATCAATCAAAGCCTGAAGAAGATACCAGAAGATCTGAAACACGTGTTGCATATGTAAGATAAAAATAATTTTTTTAAATTTTCTGAAAACATAATACATTTTGCGGACCTTCTTTTTTTATAAAATATTGAATTTTCTCCCGTTAGAACCAGAACAACATATATATATATATATAATATATATTATATATATATATATATATATATATATATCATCTTCACCTGATGAATGCATCGCATGAAACCAATATGGTTGTGAATGTTCCTTTGTCACCCAATAAATAGATATGTAAAACCTATATATTTATCTTATTATATTATATAACAGCTCTATTTTATATTGAGCACTCTACCAATTAATACTGCCTTTGGTACACCATTCCAGCAAAAGCTGAAATAGTGATCATCTCACACTACAGTATATATATATATATATATATATATATATATATAGTCATCCACAGACACGTTTTTCGACTTATCAAGTCTCTTCAGTGTGGCTAGACATTTGGAAGCTACCTACCAATCCGATCGGTTCAGTATCAGTCCGACACCTTAACCGCCAGGCTGTCCTCACCTACAGAATGCGAAGCGGATTTTAACTGTTTTAATACACACATCACTTTGTATGTAAAGGCCGCCATAGAGTGCTCCATCCCTTATATAGGAGAGCGTTGCGGCGTTTACACTTTATTTGGCGATCGTCAGCGAAATCCTCCCATAGTGCTCAACTCTAGGGGATGGGATATATATATATATATATATATATTATATATATAATATATATATATATATATATATTCACTACCACCAGACCAGATTAACACAATATCGTTTTTCCCCAGGATTTTTATGGGGCATTTAGCAAGAGTTAGATCCAAGTCATTATACTTTTTACACATTGAAGTATTTTGTAAGAGCTCCAAAGTAAACATATCAAACGTTGTAATAATCAAATTATCATACTGTTGTATATCCACAGGTTCTGCTAGTGATTATATTAATTCAAGTAACTCTTTCTATTTAACAATAGGCATTTGTTTTCCTATAGTTTATGGTTTCAAAGAAGGAGCCGGTTCAGCTCAGTTGGTAGAGAATCCGGCAAAGAATCGAAAGGTTCCGGTTTCGATACCGATTCCCGTCAACTCAGCCCATGAGTAGCACAGCTTGGATAATCTGATCTGTTCGGTACAATTGCTTTAGTCTTTACTAGTAGTGGCTACTACCCGGCGTCGCCTGGGTAGAGCAGGGATTTTTTCAAGTTAGTCTCGCAGATCCATTTTTATTGAATCGCGTAAAAAAAAAACCTTGTTATTCCGACGTAGAGAACGTGTATGTATATTTACTTTGTCGTTAATTTTTTATTTTCATAGATCCTCTTGGACATACATACATACACACTAATTATCCTTTATATATGTACTAGAAGCAGCTACCCTGCATCGGTGGGTAGACAGGGTGCAAAAAAAAAACCTTGTTGTATTGATTTGTTTACTTTTGAGATTTACAAACGCTGGGCATATTTAGGTAGAATTACAGTGCTATTTCAATGTATATCTTCCGATTTTATTTCTAATTCTATTTCCGGGGTCATTCTTCGGTCGACTTACCGGCACCCCACTTGTGTTTACTCTTCTCGATTTTAAACTTTGTTTGCTCTTATTTCTTTTTTCCTCTCTTTCTCCAGAAATCCGAATACAGTTTTATTTCTAATCCTAAATTCCCGGTAGACCTTAATAATTACACTACTTACGGCCACTTACCTCCTATCACACAAACTATCTAAGTAAGATAACCAAGACATATTTGGCACTGCTGTTAGTAAGAGAGAGTTATGGAAATCTGTGTTGTCAGTACGACTTGATGATGATGATGATGATGATGGTGTTTTAACTACTTTAAGCCACTCACAGCGGAAGCAAGGACGAATTTATTAGTGACGTTCTCCTGTAGACACTGAAACAGGGACACACCAGTGTTGCTCGACCCGCAAAAACTTACATGAATCAGCCCTGGATGCCGCATGAAATACCTGCCAGGAGCGATGACATAGGGACGGTTTGAAAGAGAGTCACGGAAATCCGTGCTGTTAACATTACCTGATGATGGTGATGATTCCTAGTTGATAAAAATAATCATGACATCAAACTAACCTTTCTGTTTTTTTTTTTTTTTTGAGAAAATATTTTTATGTAAAGTGAAGGTTGGTACGTAGTTACTCAACCCGATCGCCATGAGTAGGATTGTTGCATAATCATTAGATACCTAATGATTATGACAATAGTGTAGAAATCATACTAGTGCAGCTGATGGCCTTGAGGGTGAGTGACGGCGCTTGACCTCGATCTCACCTTGCGTTCTGGGATAAACCGTGAGAAACGGAACCCCGATAGAAGCCCCTTCCGGTTTAAGGAGTAAGCAACTCAGTTAGAGTTAGAACTTAGAAGCCAAGCTAGCAAGATGTAAGGATCCGCGCGCATTGTCTGGTCTGGGGATCTACGAATAAAGTAATATCATCGTAAATCGAAGTCTTGTGTTTATTACTAAAAGCTAACAATGACACAGGGCTTCTGATAACAAGAAATCCCTAGCAACAGAAACCAGACATGGAATCCTCAATAGAAGACCAGACGAGACCTTAGAAGATATACCAGACCATGATAGAATGATAGACGATCAGGAGCCAAGCCGGCCAGAAGAATAGACGACAGAGTAAGAATTAAAGAAAGGTATATAACGTTATATGCTGATTTGGCTTAGTGAAAAGACCAGTATATAACATATACCTATTTAGTGCCGGTAAAGAAGGCGCTACGCAACAGGATGTGACTCAAGGTCTCAACTATGGGTCATCCAGCGAGAATCGAAATCGCTATACAGTTGTAATAGATAGGCGAGACGATCTTGATAACCGTTACACCATGTTGGGATACCCAGAGGTAAAGGTTAGTAGTACTAAAAAGATTTAAATATGCGTTGGATTATTTGTCGTATATCTATTTACCAACCCCTCCGCATGAGCAGGATGCGACACAAGGTCAATTTTTTAAGCGGAGTTTTGCAGGTTTGAATTCAGAGTTTTCCTTCTCCTAGACTGATTACCTAGCCATGGTTAAGAGCCCAATTTGCCCTGCTATTTACCCATAGCTGGAGGGGGCACTGGATTCATACCTTTTCCAGGGGTATTAGCGCCATGTGAAATGCAAACAGTTTCGTCCAGGAATTGAACTCGGGTCGACGAGTCTATTTCCTACGACTCTAACCATTAGACCACGCGCCTCTCATTTATTTGTCGTATATAAGCGCTGCTGCAATCTACAACTTATATTTATAGACTAAGTGAGGTCATATAGAGGTCCGATCTCCCTGACAAGCTAAAGCGACAAATCTTCCAGGCTGTGGTTGTGTCGGTGCTGCTATATGGTTGCACCACCTGGACCCTAACAAAGCGTCTTGAGAATAAGATAGATGGGAGATGCACAAGAATGCTGCGCGCAGTCTTGAACAAGTCATGGAAGCAGCACCCCTCAAGGAAACAGCTGTACGGTCACAAATTATCCGAGCGAGACGGACAAGACATGCAGGACACTGCTGGAGAAGCAAGGATGAACTCGTGAGTGACGTTCTCCTGTGGAAGCCAACACATGGACATACAAGTGTGGGGCGCCCAGCAAGGACCTACATTGACCAGCTATGTGAGGATGCTGGCTGCTGCGCAGAGGAGCTCCCAGGTGCAATGAATGATAGGGATTGTTGGCGAAAGATTGCCATGGATACCCGTGCTGTATGCGCGACATGATGATGATGAAGTGAGGTCACGTGGTTGACATGTTTTGCTTGTTTGTTTCTACCTTTCTTTCTACCTCTTTGTATTCCATTCTTTCTTTCTTTCTTTCTTTCTTTCTTTCTTTCTTTCTTCCTCCCTTTCTTTCTTTCTTTCTTTCTTTCGCTCACATTCTTTTCTATCTCGTTCTTATTTTCTATTGTTTTTTTTCTTCCCTTCTTCTTATCTCAGTTTACCGTTCATCTTTTTCTTTTCTTCTTTCTTTACTTTCTCTTTCTTTCTACGTTCTCATTCACTAAATCTTTATTTCTTCTCTCTCTCTTTCTTTCACGCTGTTTTTATCTTTCACCTTTTTTCTTTCTTTTTCTGTCTACTTCATCTTTTTCTCTGTTTCCTTCTTCTTCTTCTCATTTTAGCCTCAACTTTTTTCTCCCTCTGAACTCACAGAAAATCTCAGGAGAGAATGTGGTCTGTTCTAGCAGAAAAAGTTCGCGAAACGAATATTCCAGATGTAGCCATGACTAACTTTATAGACTTTCCAGAAATGTCTTTTTTATTAGATCTGTCACTTTACAATGTCGTTTGACGATGGCCTAACATCTTGGACAGAAACAGTTAGCACAGAATACAGATAATATTTGGAGATTCTCGCTATGTTTCTATTTACCTAAGCTCATATCTCGAGTACAAAAAAAGTAAAGAAATGGCTTTCAAGCTAAAAATAAAAGACAAGAATCAGGCGGAATCTCTCTCT
>CM042142.1:117753316-117805919 GCA_023376005.1 Doryteuthis pealeii
ATGTACCATTCAGAACACTGCACGCTGCAATCTGCCAGAATTACTCAAAAAGAATCCTGAGACTTGCTGTCACTCAGACTCCAGTGAAAGACCATCAGTTAATGCTGATTGTGAAAACTCAAAGGAGTAAACAACAACCAACCAATAATATAATAATAATAATAATAATTAATAATAATAATAATAATAATAATAATAAAAAAAAAAGAAGAAGAAGAAGAAAGAAGAAAAGAAGAAGAAGAAGAAGAAGAAAGAAAGAAGAAGATCCTGGAGACTCGTTTCCACTCAGACTCCAGTGAAAGACCTTCAGCTTAGGCTGGTCATAAAAACACGAATAATAATAATAATAGATGATGATGATGATGATGATGATAGGCCTCGCCAATATAGAGGTCTGAGTAGATGCCACAATCCACGGACCCGAAGAATGCTAAAAAAAAGAGCAAGGAAATATATTATTTATTACAGCAACCAAGAACAGCCATTACAACACAGAGGCAAGCAGAAAACACCAAAAACGAGAAAACAGAATTGGAAAAACGAAACAATTATAAGGATATTTCAAAAGAATAATTGGAGAGAATACAATAAAAAGATCTGGATATGGCTAAGAAAAGGGAACCTGAAGAGAGAAACTGAGTCACTCATAAATATTTTTCTAATTCCCTTTCTTCTTGTTTTTTAACTTCACTTTCTTTTTGTTTTTAAATGCGTTTCTGTTTTAAATCATTGTTGATTGGTTGACTTTAACGGCTTGTCAACACATCTCGGACTATTCTATGCCTAAAAGTTAGGGAATCGTGATCATTGTACGGTTACATTTACATTTGAAAAAATCCCTGGAATATAAGGGTTAAAGTTATATCATATATTATATATATATTCTGCTGTATCCTATATATAAAATGTAATGGTTACTGTTGTTGGATATGGACATGGCTATTTGAGTTCAAATCCTTGACGAGGTTATTTGAATTTCAGATACTGCTAATACCCCTGGAACAGGTATGCATTCAACTATTATCCCTCCAGCTGTGGGTAAATAGTCGGACAGGTTGGGATTTTAACCGTAGTATGGCAACCGGACTAGAAGAAGGTAAACTCTGAATTTAAATGTTAAACACTGCTTACACATTGTCTTTCTGCCACATCCTGCTCGGGAGGAGGGATTGTGAAAGCCCCGATGAAGATCTATTGAATCAGATCGAAACACTGCAGCGTAGGCGAAAATAAACATTACTCGTTTTATGAACTTCTGTTTTTTCAATTTTTCATAATATTACATTCTGTCGGATTCACTTCCACTTTTTCTTCACACACACACACACACACACACACACACACACACACACACACACATATATATATATATATATATATATATATATACATACATCTAGAAGGGTTACCGACTGTGGTGGCCGATTGTGACGTATTGCAAGTGTTAAGTCCGTGTTGTCGGTACCCTTGTGGATGATGCGGATAATGATGATGATGTTGTTGTTGATGATGATGATGATGATGAGGATGAGGATGATGATGATGATGATGATGTTGCTCAATTAGTTCCCCCATGGCGTAATGGTTAACGTGCTGGACTGCAACATTTGTAGTAAGCGAGTTCGAACACCCGTTGCGCTATTACATTCACCTTCAGGCTGATACCACTGGGAAAGGTATGAACACCCTCACCCAACAAGCTTTGGATTATATAGTACCACAAGTGTCCTTCTACAAGGATCGGTCTGGCATTAAATTACCCTGAGAGTTTAGTATGCCATAAAAACAAAGAAACCAAAACAATCAGATCAAAGTGATATCCTAGAGACAGAATTAATGTTATCAAAAGAAATAGCGCACAGATACTACACTCTGATCCTAGTCAAACAGGTTGGCCATGAGTGAATAATCCTATCATTTTGCCAGGAATTATATTCATTATAAAAAGACAAACAAAACAAAAAACAGAGGAAATGAAAGTACCAAATACTTAAGGAATGTAAGAACATCTCTCAAAGACAAGGGGTGACACTCCCTCCCCCAATCCTTAGCGATAATGGCCTCCTCTTCTCCTTATCTGTCCAGTATCCGTCTCACTTTTCTTACGGCATCTCTGTCCCTCGTTAGTGGATAGAGTCCCTCACCCCACCCCCATGCCTTCCAAACACGTCATCTTGCATTCTATGAAAAGCAAACATTTACAAAGACAACAAACACTGTGGCCGAATCAATAGAAATAAAAGAAGAAGAAGAAGAAGAAGAAGAAGAAGAAGAAGAAGAAGAAGAAGAAGAAGGGGGAGGAAGATGAGAACGACGATGACTACGACAACTTCGAAGAGTTGAGGAAAAATAAGATCATGTTAGTGAAAGAAGAAAGAAGAAGAAGAAGAAAATATAGAGAGAAGAAGAAGAGGAAGAAATAAAGAGAGAAGAAAGAAAATAGCGAGAAGAAGAGAGAGAAGAAGAAAGAAAATAAAAGAGAGAAGAAGAAGAAAAGCGAGAAGAAGAAAATATAGAGAGAGAAGAAGAAGAAGAAAATAAAGAGAAGAAGAAGAAGAAGAAGAAGAAGAAGAAGAAGAAGAAGAAGAAGAAGAAGAAAGAAGAAGAAGAAGAAAGAAAATAAAGAGAGAAGAAGAAAATAAAGAGAGAAGAAGAAGAAGAAGAAGAGAAGAAGATAAAGAGAGAACAGAAAAAGAAGAAAAGAAGAGAAAATAAAGAGAGAAGAAGAAGAAGAAGAAGAAGAAGAAGAAGAAGAAGAAGAAGAAGAAGAAGAAGAAGAAAAAAGAAAAAGAAGATAAAGATAGAAGAAGAAGAAAGAAAAAGAAATAAGATAGAAGAAAACGAAGAAAAAGAAGAGATAAAGAGAGAAGAAGAAGAAAAGAAAGAAAAAGAAGATAAAGATAGAAGAAAAGAAAGAAAAGAAGATAAAGATAGAAGAAAACGAAGAAAAAGAAGAAGATAAAGAGAGAGAAGAAGAAAGAAGAAGAAGAAGAAAAGAAGAAGAAAGGGAACAGGAGGTAAGAAAAAAGAGGAGGAAAATGTGAGAAAGGAAGTGGAAAAAGCGAACAAGAAACAACGAAGAAGAAGAAAAAAGAAAAAAAAGATTAAGAAATAATGAGAAGCGGAAAAAAGAAAAAGAAGATTAAAAAACGAAGAAAAAGAATTAAACAAAAAAGGAAAGGGAAAAAGAAAGAAAGTAAGACTATCAATTATAAAGAAAAAAGGAAAAAAAATATTCAGCGGTGAAGAAAAAAGAAGCAGGAAAAGAAAAAGAAAAGCCGAAGAAATAAGGAAGAAAAACTAGAATGAAACAAGAAAAAGAAAAAGATTTTTTAAAATGAATCGAAGAAGAAGAAAAAACTGGTAGAAAAATACCACGAAAAGGAAACGAAGAACAAAGAAAAATAAATGAAATAGAAGAAGAAAAGAAAGAAAATAGAAGCTATGAAGAAAAAGGATACAATTAAAAACATGGAATGAAGAAAAAGAAATGAAGAATTGGAAGAACAACAAAGAAATTCTATGGATAAAAAAGAAGTATTTGATGAAGGAAACGAATAAAACTAAGAATTGAATGAAAAAGAAAGAAAGGAAACGGTTAAGAAAAAGAATAAGTTAAGACAAGGAAATGAATAAAAATAGAGATGAATAAAAAATTGAAAGAAAGTAGAATGAAAGAATTGTAAAGAAGAAAATATAATGAAGAAAAAGAAGAAATACCCAGGAGAACGAAAGAAAAAAGCTAAGAAAAAAACGCGGGAAAGTTAAGGGTTCAAACCCCGTAAATAGACAGTAGACTATACTCATCAATATTCAACCCGACTGATTTATTCCCAAGGCAGGCCGAATTCTTTTCATTTAGCGACTCCGCTTATCTTAAGAGACAAGGTCAAATAGAAGGAGACAGGGATAGGAAGATTGTGTTGCGTCAGTTCTTCACGTGAGAAGAATCTGACTAGCTACCCACCTACTTTTCATTGGGAAAAGGTATGAACCTATTCATCCTCCCAGTTAGGGGTTAAATAATACCACTACTATTCTTCTACAAGTATAGCTTTGGCATTAAATAACCCATAGAGATTGATATGCCATCAAACAAAGAACTCTAGTCGCGCTATTACGTTCGCTTTCGAATTAATACCGTTGGGAAAGGTATGAGTGTTGAATTTTTGACATATAAGGTGTGTGCTAGATCGTCGCTCCTACTTATCGACTCGACCACAATCATGAGATCTATCTCTTGGCCAATCACTGGCAGTACTCTGAGGTTGATACTATACTTAACCGACCCCTACTGGCCATAACTACGTTGATTTTCATAGACGGACATAGGATTAAATCACTGGACCTTTACCAATACGCAGGATAGGACTTATACGCTTACCAAAGGATTCCATAACACAGGACTTTCTTTAAGCCCTTTTCAACTGGCCAAGAATGGCACTTAAAAACTTTACAATGAGCCCTCTCGTCTCCTCCAGCTATGGCTTAAATGATACCGCTACTGCTTTTCTACAAGAATGATAAATAACCCATGAAGATTGATATGCCATTAAACAAAGAAACAAAACCGTAATAAAAACGAAGGTGGAAGGGTCAGAGAAGAAGAAGAAGAAGAAGAAGAAGAAGAAAATAAATAGAAATGAGGATGTAAAAACGAAGAAATGGAGGGAAAAAACAAGAAAAGACAAACTATGAGGAAGGAAAGAAACGAGTAAGAACGGGAGAAGAAGAAACAAAAATGAAGAAGGGAAAGAAAAAAAGAAGAAAAACGAACATTATGAAAAAAAGATTAAAAGAAACGAAGAAAAATGAAGGATTGTAAATGAAGAAGGAAAAGAATTAAAATAAAATAAAAATGAAATAAAAAAATAGAAAAAAAGGTGTGAGAAAGAAGAAGAAAAAGAAAATTATAGAAAAATTAATTGCAGAGAAAGAAACGAAGAAAAATATCGGATTAGAAACAAAAACGCGAAAGAAAAATATTCGAAAAGAAAAATGAAGAAATTGAAATGAAAAAGCCAAAGAAAAAAAGAAAAAGAAAATTATGGAAAATGAATCTATTAAAAAGAAAAGGAAACGAAGAAAATTGAAGGATTTAAAACGAATGAAGGAAAGAAAAAAAGGCTTTGAACAAATTGAAACGAAGTAGTAAACCAAAAAAGAAGAAAAAGACAGTTATGAAAAAAGAAAAAGAAAACGAAGAAAAACGAAGAAAACGAAGAAGAAGGAGAAACAAAGAAGGAAAATGAAAAAGAAGCTATGCAGAAATAGAAAAAAAGACGTCAATTAAAAAAGAAAAAAGGAAAATTATTAAAAAAAAGAATAAGAAACTTATGAAAAGGAAAGACGCTAGAGAAAAAGAAATTGGAGAAAGAAAGAAAAAAAGATGATAAAATTGAAATGATGAAGTAAAAGAAAAAAAGGAAATGAAAAGAAAGAAAATATGAAATACCAGAACGAACTAAAAATAAAGCGGCAAAAAGAGATGAGGCGAGAGTCGTAAAAAGAAAGAAAGAAAGAAATAATAATAATAATAATAATAATAATAATAATAATAATAATAATATGGGACTTCGAAATAAAGACGGATCACCCTATCCCAGCCAGGAGACCAGACCTGGTATTGATTAACAAAAAAAAAGAGAACGTGTCAACTGGTGGACTTTGCCGTCTCAGCAGATCATAGGATGAAGCTGAAGTAAAATGAAAAGATGGATAAATACCTGGACCTTGCCAGAGAATTGAAAAAGCTGTAGAATATGAGAGTGAAAGTGATACCAATTGTAGTTGGTGCACTTGGAACGGTCCCAAAAAGCTTGGAAAAAAGACTGGAGGACCTGGAAATTAGAGGAAGAATTGAGACCATCCAGACTACTGCACTACTGCAATCTGCCAGAATACTCAGAAGAGTCCTGGAAACTTGAGGAGACTTGTTGTCACTCAGCTTCCAGTGAAATACCATCAGCTAACGCTGATGTGAAAAACTCAAAAGGGGTGAAAATAATAATAATAATCAGTCCCAAAAGGATTGGAAAAGGGTTTGGAAAGTCTGGAAATCAGAGGAAGAATCGAAACCACACAGAACACTGCACTGCTGCAATCTGCCAGAATACTCAGAAGAGTCCTGGAGACCTGAGGAGACTTGCTGTCACTCAGACTCCATTGAAAGACCATCAGCTAATGCTGATGTGAAAACTCAAAAGTCGTGAATAATAATAATAATAATAATAATAATAATAATAATAATAATACTGAAAAGACTTATTGTTACTCAGACTCTAGTAAAAAAAATCAGCTTATGCTGGTGTGAAAAACTCGCCAGGAATAATAATAATAATAATAATAATAATAATAATAAGAAGAAGAAGAAGAAGAAGAAGAAGAAGAAGAAAGAACAAGAACAAGAAGAAAAAGAAAAACAACAACAGCAACAACAATAACAACAAAAGCAACCTACTATAATAACGATAAAGGGAAAAGGAATGAGACCTCAGCATACCTCATATTCCAGAAGAAACATTTTTCAGTGTCATTTTGTGTGTGTGTGTGTGTGTGTGTGCGCGCGTGCGCGCGTTTGTCTATCTGTCTATTTCTGCGTATATGTGTATATATGCTTGTGTATGTGTGCCAGTGAGTGTGTCTTCTCACTCTTTCTCTCTTGTCTTTGTTTTCCTTTTTCTATCTCTTTCTCTTTCTTTCTTTCTTTCTTTCTTTCTCGTCTTTCTATTTTATTTTTGAATCTTTTTTATTTTTATTTTTTTATAGCCAATCGTTTTTTCCTACGAAACAAACATGAACGTAAAGCCCATTAATTCGTAATCGAAGCCTTGTTAGTTCGACTAATATTTACACAGCGCCACAATAGTCAATGTTTCATGAGAGTAACATCTGCACACAGCACGGTGGGAGGCCTCTTTTCAGAAATATTGCCCCAAAAGAAGAAGAAGATGAAGATGAAGAAAAAACGACACAGATAAGAGCCTACCGGCCTGATAATACCCATCGTGACGACAGACGGACAAAGATGGCATTAAATTCTTCGACTCACCCACTGACGGGTGTAATTCTTGAAAGAAAATACTGGACTTGGATTCTACCTTGAGTACTCGAATAATGACTCCAGCCGTCCTATCATGGTATATATATATATATATATGTACCAACCCCTCCGCACGAGCAGGATGTGACACAAGGTCAATTTCTTAAGCGGAGTTATACGGCTTTGAATTCGGAGTTTTCCATCTCCTAGACTGGTTACCTAGCCATGGTTAAAGAGCCCAGTCTGCCCTGCTATTTGCCCATAGCTAGAAGGAGAACTGGATCCCTACCTTTCCCAAGGGTATTAGCGCTATGTGAAATGCAAACAGCTTCGTCCAGGAATTGAACTCTGGTCGACGATTCCACGATTTCCCACTACTCTAACCATTAGACCACGCGCCTCCGTGTCCTATCGTGGTATAATAGTGTTGTAGAGTAGGTAACACCCCTTCGGCACTCACCAGATGGACTGGCTCATAGCCTACGATTAAAGTACGATCAATGAATGATATTCAGACTGACTTTGCTGCGTTGGCTATACTGAACGGACCCTCCTCTTTTAGTGTGAGTTGGTCTTATTAATTGTTTGTACTTATTTGTTCTGTGTTTGTATGTATCCGTTCAGCACCGGATTATGGTGCTTAATAAATGGTTAAGCACACCATTCATCTGTGTATCTTTCCACCGCGTGATACAAAAAAAAAGTTTGCTAGATAGTCTCGCAGATCCATTACAACTCTAATAGCAAGTTCGATCCTCGCTTGATACCACATACTTGCGACCTAGTGACACATCCTACTCGTGGCGAGTGGTTTTGGGTAGAGAGAAGGGCATCCCATCATGGTGTAATGATTAGCAAGTTAGTCTCGCAGATCCATTACTTACTGTTATAGCGAGTTCGATCGCCGCCGGAAGCCCCCTTCTTGCGATCCTACCCGTAATGAAAGGGTTGGCTAAAAGGGCTTTCCTATGTTTGTATTTTAGATTTTCGTAAAATCTTTTTGCTCCTAATTTTCTATAAGAAAAGCTAAATAAAAACATAGGAAAGCCCTTTTAGCCAACCCTTTCATTACGGGTAGGATCGTAAGAAGGGGGCTTCCAGCGGTGATCGAACTCGCTATAACAGTAAGTAATGGATCTGCGAGACTAACCCCCGGGAAATAGTGGGATGTGGGTTTTATTGAATTTTGGTCCCTGCTGGTCTCGCCCAATTTCGCCACCAGGACGCCCCTTCTCCATTTTAATGGTATATCAACCCTCGTGGGTTATCTACGTATTTGCTGACCCAATTTCCCCCACGACTGTACCACATTTTTTTGGTATTTCTTACCTGTATAATGGGATATTTCAAAGTTCTCTGTTCACCTCAGATCCCATTCTATTCAAATAAAGTCCTGTTACTCTGAATGTTTAAGATGAGGCTTCATGATTAGTATTATGTACGTTATTCAGACTATTGTCCCAATCTTCATTGTTATTTGGACACATGGCCAAGTGGATAAGGTAGTTAGGTTAAGACAGTTCTAAGTGACAGTTATCTCTGGATTCCGGGTTCAATCCTGAGTAGAGGCAGTAATATAGAAAGAAAAAAAAATTAACACAACTCCTACCCCAGTTATGGTTAGCGGGATGAGAACAGGATACCCCCGTGGACTGAATATAGGGTTAGGTTCAAAGTTCTGTGATGGCTCCCGATTACGACAAGAAAGTTTCAGAGTTCGAAAAGAAGGTTCCCGAGTCTGAGAATGTTCCCGAGTCCGACAAGAAATACCTGAAGAAGGCTGGAGGTCATATCGGCCGAAACGTTGTACAAATAACAATGAAGATGGGGACAATAGTCCGAATAACGCACATAATACTAAAGTCCTATTATTATTGTAATCTGAGTCCTTTTGCTCAGTTATAATAAACTAACCATCAGCGACTAACGGTAGAATTTCTTTGGTGGGTGAGCCGCTGTGAGCGGCTTAAAGTAGACAAAGAATTAAAAGTGTTCAGGATCAACACTTAAAAAAAAAACGATTGTGCGTCCTCTCTTGATGTTATGAATGCGCACACGGTCGTTGTACAACCAGACATACAGACAGACTAACCACCCGACCAACTTCCTGTCGAGATTGTTTGTTAAACACGGACCTCTATGCTCGCGTTCCATAGCTTTGATCATAGAGCTAAGCCTGCAGAATCTTTTTTTTTTTTTTTTTTTTTTTTTGCTTCTGTTACTGCTGCTTTTGCCTGCACACTTACCGTTTTCTTGGTTGCAGCAGCAAGAACTGCCCCGAGGCAATTTCCTGAAATTGTCTGAGAAACTTTCTGGGGAAAAGTTCTCATTTGCAGGAGGCGAGGTCCTTCCTAAAGCGATAACTTATTTTCTCAACTTCTTAACCTGATTATTCGTTAGTGAAACAAACTTTATCAGAAATAACGATTTAATTTAAAACACATTTCCGGGGGCTTTGTGTCTGCCACATACGTTTACAATCAGATCTTGACTCTTTATTGTTGACCAGTGCCAAATTTGGCTGGCGCATTCTCAGGCTAATAAAGCAAAGGAGAAATTAAGAATGCTATTAACTAGTTGACTCCAAACATCTCGCAGGGTAATTCTTTTAAATGTTCATACTTTATTTATTTCAGTTTTGGATTCTTGGTTTAATTGCTTATCAACTTTCGTGCGTTATTTATTGCCAAAGCCATCCCTGTAAAAAAAAAAACGAAAAAAAAAACAACAAAAAAAACAAACAAAAAAACAAACAAAAAAAAACAGTAGTGTTATCATTTAACCCAAAGTCCAGCACGTTACTCACTACGCCACAGTGATCCCCTTCTGTGTTCTAATGGTATATCAATCTTCGTGGGTAATCTAATGCCAAATCCATACTTTTAGGTGAACAGTAGTGGTACTAGTATTATTTGGATCATTCGGACTATTGTCCCCATCTTTATTGTTATTGTAGAACGTTTCGGCCAATATGCCCTCCAACCTTCTTCAGGTATTTCTTGTCGGACTCGGAAGCCTTCTCGAACTCTGGAACCTTCTTTTCAAATTCGGGAACCTTCTTTTCGAACTGGGAAACCTTCTTGTCGTAATCGGGAGCCGTCACGGAACTTTGAACCCAACCCTTTATTCAATCCACGGGGGTATCCTGTTCTCATTCCGCTAACCATAACTTGGGGTACAGGTGTTAAGCTGTGTTAATTATTATTCTGTTACTATCGCCCTTGACCAGGATTGAACCTGCAGCCTAGAGAAGTTCTGAGAAATAGAAGTAGTATTTAACACATAGTTGGAGGGAGGTGGTTAATACCTTTCTCAAAACTATTAGTTCGAAAGTGAACTTAACAGTGTAACTAGAGTTTGAACTCGCTTAGTACGATATCGCAGAGCGGTACATTAGCCACTACGCTACGAGGACGCCCCTTCTCTGTTTTAATGGTATATGAACCTCCGTGGGTTATCTACATCTTTGCCTACCCAATTTCCCCGATGACTGTACCTTTTCTTGGTATTTCTTACCTGTATGATGGGATATTTCAAAGTTCATTATCTATTCACCTCAGAACTCATTCCATTCAAATAAAGTCCAATTATTATTGAAATCTGAATCCTTTTGCTCAGTTATAATGAACTAACCATCAGCGATTTACAGCAGGATCGCAGTGATAGGAGAGCCGCTGTGAGCCGCTTAAAGTAGGCAAAGAATTAAAAGTTTTCATGATCAACACTTTAAAAATATTGGGCGTCCTCTCTTGTTACGGTTAGCAAGTTATATCCATTACTACTGAATATCAAGTTAATTCCTCGCATGATGCTCTATACTTAAAGCCTTGTGCCATACCCTTCCGCTGGTAAACGGATTGGGTAAATGTTAACTATGAATATAGATAAGAGATTTATGTTTAACTTTTTAAATCCCCGGCAAACTATCTGATGGTGACGTTCCAGTTCTGGAGGTGTGCGAATGTAGACCACCCCTTCATCAGCATTGCTACTAGGTCCACTCTGATCCGGAGGGGTTGTACCTGTTAGGGTTCCATCTATGGGTAAATAGAAAAATGTGTTTATAAAAAATGAGTATCCCTGGCGAATGAATTTATTAAAAACTTTGTAGGCATTAAATGACCCACTGAAGTTGATATGCCGTAAGACAAAACAAACCAAATCCACACGAGCTTGATGTGTCAAAAGGTCAATCTCTAAGCGGAGTTTAACGGGATTGAATTCAGAGTTTTCCTTCTCCTTGACCGGTTACCATACCAACGTTAGAGAGCCCAGTCGGCTCTACTATTTACCTCTAGCTGTTGGAGAATAATTGAGGATACAACGAGGTTGATGTGCCGTAAAGCAAAACCAGCCAAACCAGCCAAAGCCCAGGCAACGGTGGGTAGCTCTGCTAGTGTTCTATAAATTTTGGAAATCTATTAAGTTCTTTTGCAATCGCAGAAATCATCTTCCCTTGAGTTTTTTTAGAGTGACAACCTGACGCCTGGGTGATTCATCAACTCGGCCTCAACCGGCGAGCAATCGTAATGATTAAGGAAAATAATGCAACAGACGTATAACAAATTTATGTTTACATTGCAGTGTTGCCATGTTTCGTTTAGAGTTAGTTTTTTCTTCTTAAATCACCCATGAATATAAAATCAGAGACTCGAATAATATACAAAAAAGAGCTTAGGAAGACAGATTACAGGCAGCCGGTAACAGTAGTATCGACAGAAATAGCTGAAAGCCCCCCCCCCCCAAAAAAAACAATCACAAAAATCTAGAACCATGACATGCAACACTCTATTTTAGCCCTTACTTGGTCTACATGGGCGGTCAGAGAGGCCCGCTCCGATCAATCGGTTGGTCACGTCAAGCCCTAGTACCTATATGATTGCCCCAACCCTATTGCCATTACAGCAAACCCCAACCCTTTTTATCATATATGTGCCTGAAGGCGGTGGCTAAGTCCTGGCGGTCTAGAAAATGTGGAACACCCCTTCATCACCATTGCTCCACTCTGGCCCGGAGTGGCAGTACCTGTTAGGGTCCCATCTATGGGTTAAATAGTAAAATGTGTTTATGAATAGTAAAATGTTTTTAAAAAAATGAGTAACCATTAAGAATGAATTTATTTCAAAACTTTGCCGGCATTAAATGCCCCACCGGGGTTGATATGCCGTAAAACAAAACAAACCAAACCAAAATTTAAAATGGAAAGAAAGAAAACTCTATGGATACTTTATGGAAATTAAAACTGTAAAAGGATTAACTCTCACATGTGGGGAATTCCAATATACTGGTAAATAACTTAATTCTTTTATATATTGGGAAAATAAATCCTAATTCCAATATATGAGAATATTAACGTATTTAGAGTTATTGGGGACATATTTCAAGTTTCTTTAGGGGGAAATTACCGCAACTTTTAAATTCGGACATTGAATGAAAAGACAAGACAATACAAATATATTTAACAACAAATTTAATATGTATAAGCAAGAAAAAGGAAAGCTAGATTAAGGGATTAAGTTTTTGCAAATTTTGGTGTGATTTGCAGAGAACCCAGAGTCCGGTTAACAAAAAGTTCTTTAAAGTTGAATTGTGTTCTCTTGAGATTTCGTAGAAGGGTTAAAGTTTAGTAGACTTGTTGAGTTGATTTCTGTATATTTCTTTTAAAGTTGAATTTGTTCAATTTTAAGGTTTTCTCCTGGAAGCGAGTGGCGACTTATTTTTTCAATTCTGTCTGAGGGAGTTAACTCATTTAGGTCCTCACTGGTCTAAGCCGAACCGACCACTGACTGTTTTCTCATCAACAGTGGGGAGCGATGACGTAGCAAAGGGCACAGCAATCCAGCGCCTTACTGTCCCAGGCTTTCGGGTCAAGAAATGGAACTAATATTTTTAAACGACGCGTCATCTTTAATCAACTTTTTGGTTTGATTTTTAAAGGAAATTTTCATAACTTCAAGCGACAAAAGCGAGGAAATTGCTCATGAGATATAGTAAGTGGCTCAGGGTCATAAGTATGGAGCTCCCATTTGATGCTACAGCCAATGTGAAGTACACGCAGTCACTCGACTTTAGAACGCAAAAGTCATTAAACCGATTAAAATTCATCACCAATTAACGGAAGTGTATGGCAAGTGTGCATGGATCTTAAAAACGTCCGTAAGTAGTGTAGAGAGTTTTCAATGACGACGAGGTTGAAAATTTAAGATCGTGTAAACATCGTTAACAAAAAACAATAAACGTTTCTCTGATTACTAAATATTTTTGTAGCCTTAACTAAGGGATTAGCCTCGTATATATGTATATATATATATATATATATATATATATATATATATATATATATATATATATATATATATATATATATATATTTCGTTTTAAATTCCAATTTTATGCATAATTTAATGAATATAATGTAAATTAGTTTTAATTTGATATGTTTTAACATTCATAAAGTATAATTTTGATGCATAATTTTAATATTTAATGCATAAATTTAATGTAGGTTTAATTCTGATATATATCATTCTAATTAAATTCATAAGCATAATTGTCCTTAAAAATAATTATATATATATATATGTGTGTGTATGTGTGTGTGTGTGTGTTGAAATGCAAAATAAAGGAAAGAAAATGTTGAATGGATAAAATAGGATTTATTTTATTTTATTTTACTGACACGTGTTTCGGCCAGGAGTTTATCCATGTATACATGTATTCTATCTATTATTATTTTAGATACGAAATAAAATAAAAAATAACAATAATAGAAAAAAAACTACAGAAATTTTAAGTATACAAAGAAATAGCGGCCTTCGTCAGAGTAAATCCTTATTGTTTTAAAGGAAATCGGTTGAAATATGGATAATTTCCGAGATGTTCGAAAAAAGAACTTTTTTGAAATCGCTTGAAGAAAGTGTTCTAACGCGATGGAGAAAACAGTTATGATGACGTCATCGTCGCTTGTGACAGATTTTGAAACGGAGAGAAGATGGCTGGAATAATGTCAGGTGGAATTTTAATTTTCAAAGCATGAGGAATATTTGATTTGATTTTTGATTTTTCTTTTTTCTTTATAGTCCTTTTCCAGTATTGGAGAATTGAAAATAAAGTGCATGAAGACGGGTGTACGTGTTGTATTTATTCATTCATTATAGTGTACAATACGTTTAAGGTGCAATTGTTACTATTGGTTTCCAAGAGGCATGCTAGCCACTTTTCGTCAAGACATCACGCCTGTTAAGAAATACAGAGAAAGTGTGCCCGTGTGTGAACATATACACACACTACTTTCACCATAAAGCGGAGGAATACAAAGATTTGGCTCATAGAAGTACACACATATATAAATGTATTGAAATTTGAAAGAAAAAAAGGTTTAAATAAAATGAGTGGTACGTTTATTAGCCGACGCTGCAGTGTTTCAATCTGTTTAGTAGATCTTCTTCAGGGCTTTTGTTGATATAAGGAAGAGTAAAAAATTTTTATCATAGGTTAATGTGGAAGGCTGTGATAGTACTTGTTTATCAATCTGTTCAAAATTTGAAGAGAACGCTATATATATATATATAATATATATATATATATATATATATATATATATATAATCCAAAAGTCCAGAGAAGAAATCTTCCTTACGGCACAAGAGTTTTATTTAAAAAAACCTGTCGCAGTTTGAGAGCTCGATGTGTGCTCTTAATCTTAGAGTCACAGAGCAAATATATAAGTAAAGAAATAACAAAAGACTTAGAGACTTAGCATTATATCCCGACTCGCATCTGATGAGTCGGAGAGTTAGACTATTTGTCTAAGCTCCCTGAAATAGACTATAATGCTAAATCTCTCAGTCTTTTGTTATTTCTTTACTTATATATATATTTATATATATATCTATATCTTTTTATATATATATCAATATTCATATATATATATTATATATATATATATATATATATATATCTTATTATAATGGAGATTGTGTGTTTTTCTGTCTGTAACCGAAACTATATTACTACTCAAGTCACAATTCTCTCAGTATAGACATCACATTCTCATGATTTTATTTATCTAAACCTCAATTATTAATAAAATTGTCTTACATTATTAATACTGTTAACTAAGTCTACATACTGACAACATGCAATATATTTAATATACAACAAAATAGCGTTACAGTGTGAACGGAAGGCTAATTTGCATATTAATATAAAAAAATCGAATTTAATAAATATGTGCTTAGTATTATTGATTTCTAACTGTTTGGTTTATTTTAATGAATATAAGCAAAAAATCTCTTCATGAACCTTAAATGAAATCCATTAATAAGATGAAATAACTGTCATTTTATTCTTTACTTCCTCTTATAACTAAATACTTAAATTAGAAAAAATAACAATGAAAGACGAGATTGATGGAAGAGTAAGTTTCAGTTGTTCCATTTTTTATTATACTCCCTCTGTTTCAAATCTTTTATTATACTCCCTCTGTTTCAAATCTTTTTATCTGTATTCTTATTTAGTTCCGTTAGACTTTCTAATTTAATATAATATTTTATTACATTCAAACTTAAATACTTGCACCCGGAGGGTGCATATATTTGCTAGTATATATAATTTTCCTTTTTTCAATTAGTTTGTTTCGGTCCTTGTATCACCCACAGCATGTGTGTGTTTAACAGGAAATCATTTTATTTCACATTTGCAATGTCCCTACTTTCTTGTATTTATTTCTCACAGCTAGAAAAAGAAAATCGATTTTCTTGTTGATTATTGATTGCCAATTAATATGGTCGCACCCGGATACGATACGATTACGTGTTTAAAAGTAACCGTAACCAACCTCACTTCCTGGTTAACAGATGGATACCTTTTTTATTTGAATATTTGTTTAACTATCTATTACACTCGATCATCGACTTAGAAAAAAAACAATTGGTAAAATCGAGTTTGAACTTTGGGTGAGGCTGTTTGTGTACACTTACCCTAAATATCCTGAGAAAAAAAGGTATGGATTCACATTATCGAGTCCTTACTCAGCACCAGATAGCTTGGATTAAAGATATTGTCTCTAAAGTGCCACGTGTTACGTATATACGCTGATTCTGGTTTGTTGGTTGGTGGTCAGACGAAGCAAATCAATTACAGCAACGACAGCCAGTTCCTAAACAGGACCCTGGATGTTTATTTTCTTTTTCTTAGAGAAGGCTGGAATGGTAGAATGCAAGAGTTACTATTACTATTATTCTTACTACTAACACAATAAAAAACGCCCTCCAGACGATGTAAAAATAGATTCTTGAAACATATTGTCTGGGGGGTGGGAGTTAAAAATTCAATGTCAGCGAGTTTTTCACCCTAAGTAAGTAAAATCATCAAATTCATTAAAGGATTAAAAAATAAAACAATTTGAAATGTAAACTTTAAATATGTATTAGAATAAAACAAACTATATATAGATATATAATACCAGTCGTGTATTTATTAAAACTTGTTTTAAAAACAATGAGGACTGTTTAATGTTGCATGTTCAAATTTTGAGTGTATTTATTCTATGTTATGACTATTTTGGATAATGTGACGTAAGCAGTGACGTAGTTTTTCTTACAGACAAAAACCGGAAGCGAATCTCTATTATTAATAGATTAGTTAAATTGATCACTAATTAGGACTGAGCCTATTCTAGTAGTGACCATACGAAGCGGATTTAACAGGTTTGTATTCACAGTTTTCCTTCTTATCTGGTTGCCTAACCAAGGTTAAAGAGCCCAGTTTTTCCTACTATTTACCCATAGCTGGAGGGTATTAGCGCTATGTGAACTGTAGTTTCGTCCAGGATTTGAACACGGGTCGATGAGTCCATTTCCTATTATTCTAATCATTACACCGCGCACCTTCAAACATACAGTTACAGATGTTTTGGTGCGTTCGCTCATCCGTCATTTATCTCCAACTTCCCTGTTTGTCTTCGAATGTTCGTTGTCTTCGACCAAGTTCACGACATTAGAAAAACTAGCAAAAATATACACCCTTCGGGCACAAGTATTTAAGTTTTAATATTATTAAATAGTATATCGAATTAGAAAGACTAACAACATTAAATACGAACACAAAAAAAAAAGATTACAGTTATTTTTACTTTATTCTAATTCATTTCATTATAAAATTATACATAGGATTGCTTTTTATACGTTTGAGAATAAAACAATAATATTAGAAATCAATAACGCCAAATAATCATTTATCAAACACGGCTTTTGTTAAAATCGGTGTGCAAAATTATTCACACCATGTACTCTGTAAATATTTATTTCTTAATAATGTATAACACACATCACGGGATTTTAAACATATTAATAACATGGGCTGTTTTGAGGCAAATATATCTCAGCTACACTATAATACAAATAAAGCTGTTGATTGGCTAGGTTTAATCCACGTGACCACACCGAGTCCATAAGTTTAAATGGCGGTTTTCAGCACACCTTATATGCCAGAATATTCAAAAGGAAGCGCGTGGTGTAATGGTTAAAAGTCATGGGAAATGGACTCGTCAACCCGAGTTCAAATCCCGGACGTGGTAATTGCATTTCACTTAGCACTACCTTTGGGAAAGGTATGAATCCTACTTTCCCTCCAGCTATGAGTAAATAGTAGGGCAGACTAGACTCTTTAACCTTGGTTAGGCAACCAGTCTTGTAGAAGGAAAACTCTGAATTCAAACCTGTTGAACTCCGCTTAAGAAATTGACCTTGTGTCACATCCTGCTCGTGCGGAGGGGTTGGTAAATATATATATATGCCAGAATATTCCAACAATAATACCTGTCTTTTAAGTTGGTAAATCCTAACCAATTAATTAACCGACTATTTAACCAACTGGACTATTTAAACTTGGTGTGGCAACCGATCTAAAAGGATACATAAACACATGTATTCAGTGGTTTTCTTGTCACGCCATTTGCATAACGTTGGCATGCGCTGCCTGGATATCCTCTTTTGAGTCTTTGTGTTGTGTCATTTGTTAACAGAAGACGTTAGCATAACTTTCTGACTCATATGACTGACGTTATGAAAGAGTTTGCGTCCGTTTCTTTGTCATTTCTCTACTTTCTTAATTGCCAGGGTTCACATCACGTTCTGTGTTTAATGGCACATCAACCTTCGTGAAATATCTAATGATTTGGCCATCCACCTAAAAGAGCAGTATTGGTAACCTTTTAATCCATAGCTGTGAGGATGAAGGTGTTCATACCTTTCTCAAGGGTATTAGTCCGAAAGTAAATGTAATAGCGAGACTGGAGTTCGAAATCGCATACTACGACGTCACAGTCCAGCCTGTTAGCCACTGCACCATGGGGATTTCCCACGTGGTATGACGGTATAATACCGGCCGCCTGTAATTATAATACACAATAATCAACGAAGACGAGAATTGATATGCGAGTAATTGTGCAAACTCAAATTTTGACAGTAAAATGCTGCAACATTCATTGTTAGTCTTGACAAAATAATTTAGATGTGCCAGGTTATTCAATAAACATGAGAATGTTTTTTTTTAAATCTTTTTTAATGTTTTTCCCATAAATGTAAGTTGTGTATTATTTGAAATTTCTTTATAGCAAAAAAATTATTTTGATCTCGTAAAAATCTGTTTTGAGGCCATTCAAAATGGTGGCAAATAAAACAGAGTGCCCCAAACTTGATCAGAAGTATGTCATCAAACTTTTGCTAGTTCATTCCTGGATGAATGAAAAAGAAAATGTAAACTATTATATTTATTTACCAACCCCTCCGCACGGACAGGATGCGACACTTCAATTTCTTAAGCGGAGTTTAACAGGTTTAAATTCAGAGTTTTCCTTCTCCTAGACTAATTACCTAGCCATAGTTAAAGAGCCTAGTCTGCCCTGCTATTTAATGATAACTGGAGGGAGAATTGGATACATACCTTTCCCATGGATATTAGCACTCTGTGAAATGCAAATAGCTTCGTCCAGGAATTGAAATCGGGTCGACGAGTCCATTTCCTAAGACCCAAACCATTAGACCACACACCTCCAATGAAAGCTATTATAAATAGATAAATAGATTAATTAGTTAATTACAAAATGAAAGTCATACAAAAATGAAGAATGAATGAAAGAAAAAGAAAGAAAGAATGAAACGATGAGAAAATGCAATAATAAAAAAAAAGAAAGAATTCATTAATTAATGAAAAAAGGGAAATGAAATATAAGCTAAATAAATTAAATTAAATGAATAAATTAAAAGAAAGATGGAAAGAAAGAAAGAAAGAAAGGAATAAAGAGCGTATAAAAGAATAAAAGAATTCATGAATGAATTAAAAAAATAAAGCTAAGAGGAATAAATCAAATTAAATGAATAAATTAAAAGAAAGAAAAAAAGAAAGAAGTAGAAAATGTAAGGTATAAAAGATAAAAAGAATTCATGACTGAATGAAAAAAAATGAAGGCTAAAATGAATAAATTAAAATGATAAATATATTAAAAGAAAGAAAAAAAAAGAAAGAAAGAACGTAGAAAAAGTAAGGTATAAAGAAAGAAACAATTTGTGACTGAATGAAAAATGAACGCTAAGAAGAATAAGTTAAATTAAATAAATAGATTAGAAGAAAGAAAGAAAAAAGAAGAAAGAAAGAAAGAAAGAAAGAAAAAGGGAGAAAATGTAATTTATTAAAGAAAGAAAGAATTCATGACTGAATGGAAAAAAAAATGAAAGCTAAGATGAATAAATTAAAATCATAAATGAATTAAAAGAAAGAAAGAAAAGAAAGAAAGAAAGAACGAAGAAAATGTAAGATATAAAAGAAAGAAAGAATTCCTGAATGAATAAAAAGAGAAAATCAAAGCTAAAATTAATTAATTAATTAAAAAAGGAAAGGGAGAAAAAGCAGTTAATGAGAATGCCACGACTGGTAGGAATAAATAAATAAATAAGTAAATAAAAAAAAAAAAAAAATAAATAATAAATAAAAAAAGGTGAGGTAAAAGCTCGGAGTGGCATAAAAAAGAAAGAAAGAAAGAAAGAAAGAAAACAAAGAAAGAAGAAGGACGTAAAATACGATGGCAAAAAAAAAACAAAAAACAAAAAACAAACAAACAAAAAAGAACGGGAAGCTGAACGAAACATGGCAGGATCAACATCGAAAAAAAAAAAAGAAAAAAAAGAAAAAAAAACAAAAAAAAAAGAAAAAAAACAGAAAAAAAACAGAAAAAAAAACAGAAAAAAAAACAGAAAAAAAACAGAAAAAAAAAACAGAAAAATAAACACATAGAATAATCAATAAAAAAAAGACATAATGAATTGGTGTGAACCGTCAAAAAAAAGTAATTAAAATAAATAAAACTTATTTTAAATGAATGCCTTAAATGTTTAAATTGCAATCTTGTGTAAATCATTTCTCAATTAGATTTTAACGACGCTTTCGAAATCTCCTTGACGGCTTCAATTTTGAGCGGAGCTAATCGGATGTCCTCTTCCACTTCCGGTTTGGGCTTTCCTTCCCGCCTTTTTCTTAATCAGTTCGTGAATACTTTTTTTTTAAAAGGAAAAAAGAAATAAGGGACTATTGGGAATAGTTGGCACGAAGATTTAGATATTAGGAAAATGTGGCATTTCCTGTTAAACGATGGGAATTATCTATCGTGGAAAATTCCGACAAGAAAAAGGAAAAGAAAAAAAAAAAAGATAGACTACTATTATACCGCACTCATCTATAATACGCACTCAGTATAATACACAGTCATCTATAATACGCACTCAGGTATAATACGCAGTCATATATAAAACGTACTACAGGGTCCCTCATGTAGTGTAATGGTTAGCAAGCTAGGTTCGCAAACTATTGTTAGTGAGTTCGGTTCTCACTGGGCGCCCCATACTTCTGGACTTGTGCCACATCTAAGCTAAGCTTTGTAAATAACTATATAAAACGTACTACATGGCGCCTCATGTAGTGTAATGGTTAGCAAGTTAGGTTCGCAAACAATTGTTAATGAGTTCGATTCTCACTAGGCGCCCCGCAATTTGGACTTGTACCACATCTAAGCTATGCTTAGTAAATAACTATATAAAACATGCCACAGGGCACCTCACGTGGTGTAATGGTGAGCAAGCTAGGTTCGCAAACTATTGTTAGTGAGTTCGATTCTCACTGGGCGCCCCGCAATTTGGCCATGTGCCACATCCAAGCTAAACTTGGTAAATAAGTATATATATTGGCACCTCATGTGGTGTAATGGTTAGCAAGCTAGATTCCTAAGCCATTATTAGTGAGATCGATTCTCACTGGTCGCTCCATACTTCTGGCCTTGTGCCACATCTAAGCTAAGCTTAATAAATAACTATATAAAACGTACTACTCACTTTGGGCTAGGAAATTCTGTGAAAAACAAAATTCTTATCTGTTGTAGACTAGGTAATACCCCTTCGGCACTTTACTATATGGACTGGCTAATACCTTAGCACCCCTTCAACACTCTACCAGATGGACTGGCTCATAGCCATAAAATAGCCTACGATTAAAGTAGATTAACTAGCTGAATAATATTCAGACTGGCTTTGCTACGATGGCTATACCGACCTGACCCTCCTCTTTTATTGTAAGTTGTCTTGGTAATGGTTTGTACTTATTTGTATGTTGGAACTATTTCGGCATATAGTTATTTACTAAGCTGAGCTTAGCTATGGCACAAGGCCAGAAGTATGGGGCACCCAGTGAGAATCGAACTCACTAACAATGGTCTACAAATCTAGCTTGCTAACCATTACACCACGTTAGTCCCTACTATTTCGGCATATAGTTATTTACTAAGCTAGCTTAGATATGGCACAAGGCAGAAGTATTGGCACCCAGTGAGAATCGAACTCACTAACAATGGTCTGCAAATCTAGCATGCTAACCATTACACCACGTTAGGTGACCTACTATTTCGGCATATAGTTATTTACTAAGCTTAGCTTAGATATGGCACAAGGCCAGAAGTATGGGGCACCCAGTGAGAATCGAACTCACTAACAATGGTCTACAAATCTAGCTTGCTAACCATTACACCACGTGAGGTGTCCTACTATTTCGGCATATAGTTATTTACTAAGCTTAGCTTAGATATGGCACAAGGCCAGAAGTATGGGCACCCAGTGAGAATCGAACTCACTAACAATGGTCTGCAAATCTAGCATGCTAACCATTACACCACGTGAGGTGCCCTACTATTTCGGCATATAAGGTGTGCTCCAATTCCCCACCTGGATTTATAGAGTAGCCGTAGTCACGTGGTTTATTCCTTCGCCAATCACTAGCCATACTGCGTGGCTGATACACTACTTAAACACTGATACTGGCCATAATTCTACAAGCACTCATTGAGGGAGGGACTTACAATACTCAGGACTCTTTACCAGAAGAACCAAAGGATTCATTATCAGAGGATTACCAAGGATCCAATTCCACTGGACAAGCGATCTTGCTTAGAGCCTACAGGATGGCCCATAAGATTTTAACATTGTATGTATCCGTTCAGCACCGGATGTTGGTGCTTAATAAATGTGTTAAGCACACCATTCATCTGTGTATCTTTCCGCCTCGCGATACAACATCATGTATAATGCGCTCTGACTTCTTTAGATTTTAATATAACTTCAGCATTTGTTCAACTTTTTGACTAAAACCATCATCATTATCATCATCATCATCAAGCCGCGTTAGTGGTACGGATATCCATGGCAATCTCTCACCAACCGTCCCTATCTTTCGTCGCACTCAGGGGGGGGGTCTCTGCGCAGCATCCAGTATCCGCAAAAGAACTGGTCAGTGTAGGTCTTTGCGCCCGGACGACCCACATTAACGTGCCCGTGTGCGGGTTTCAGCTGGAGAACTTCACTTATGTGCCCGTCCTTACTTCTCCAGCAGCGTCCACCATGTCTGGTTTGTCTCACTCGGATGGGTAGTGTGATGGGGTTCAAGTAGCCGTGCTGCTGCTTTTTGTGTGTGGTGTTGTTCCCATGATTTGTATAAGATCACGCGAAGTATTCTTGTGCAACTCCAATGTAGCTTACTCTCCAGGCACTTCGTTAAGGTCCAAGTGGTGCAGCCGTACAGTAGCACTGATACAATCACGTCTTGGAAGAATTGTCGCTTCAAACTATCATTGAGATCAGATTTTTTTTTAAATCTGAATAAAAATAATCATTTATATATTTTATCTCTCTATCTCTTCTTCTTTCAAAAACTGTTACACTAAAGATATACAATTATGTCGTTGGCTGAGAAACGCGTCGCGGATGTACTAATGACGAAACGATCGCATGACTTGCACGCTTTTTGGAACATCAATGCTTTCGTTTTGAATTTAAATTCTTTTCAGTTTCTCTCTCGATGAGTTTGGATTAATAAACAAGCTCTGAAGATGATTTTATATAAATTGAAATATTGTTCAATATTAGCTATGAATATGATATAAAATATTTTCATTTTAACAGCATTGTGTGTTTTCATATCCTTTTATCTATACTTATATATATATATATATATATATATAAGTTAGAGTAGTGAATACAAAGTCCACGGCGCTTAATAACTTTAGGTATCACCTACACTTGCTAAGATATACATGCTCTATCAATGATATTGAGCTCTTTTTACTTATGAATATAGGAAACTATCTGCATTATTAAATCTTATATATATATATATATATATATATATATATATATATAAGATTTAATAATTTGCTTTAGAAGCATTGTTGATAAAGTATATTATTATTTATATTTTTTTGCTTGAAGGCAATTACAATGCGTATATCGTATAAAATTCGATAATTATTGAAAATAATCATGACAAGCAAACTCGGCAAATATTGTGCCCCACGTAGAACATCGTATAGCTGTTTCAACTTAATAAAGTTGAAACAGCTGTACGATGTTCTACGTGGGGCACAATATTTGCCGAGTTTGCTTGTCATGATTATTTTCAATAATTATCGAATTTTATACGATATACGCATTTAATTGCCTTCAAGCAAAAAGATACAAATAATAATAAATAATAATAAAAAAAAAATAATAATAATAATATATATATATATATTATATATATATATATATATATATATATATATATATATATATTATATATATGTGTGTGTGTGTGTGTGTGTGTGTTGAATTCTCTTCTTCCTCCATTTGGACATTAACAGTACAAGAGTTCTTTCACTTGAACATCATAAAGCCGGGAGTGAATAGAATTTCTCTTTTATGTCATTATTTTTCTGATTTTTGCTGATAATAAATATTGGTTTCGTTTCGTTTGTTTTGTTTTACGGCATATCAACCTCAGTGGGTCATTTAATGCCGATAAAGTTTTGAAATAAATTCATTCTTAATGGATTATACAATTTATTTTATAAATACATTTTTCTATTTAACCCATTGATGTGACCCTAACTGGTACTACCACTCCGGGTAAGAGTGGACCAGGGAGCAATGGTGAAAAAGGGGTGCTTCACATTCCCTAAACCTCCAAAACTGGAACCTCACCATCAGATAGAGTTTAACTTCATTCCCAGGACATGTAGACTCTCAGCCACCGCCTTCTAGCACCCATATAATAAAAAGGGGTTGGGGCTTGCCAATAAGGGCAATAGGGTTGGAAAAATCATATAGGTGCTAGGGCTTGACGTGACCAGCCGATTGATCGGAGGGGGCCTCTCCGGTCGCCCGTCTAGCCCAAGATAGGGCCAAAGTGGAGTATTGCATGTCATGAACTGCTCATCCACCTGGGCTCTATCCTTAAGCATCACGGGTCGCCACCCACGGCCAACCGGTGGCTCCATTGGGGAAGTCTTACCCCTCTGCAGAGGTGCAGTCGGTGCATTCTAACTCTTTAGCCGACAGGGCGGCCTTAGTTTAGATGAACCAATCAGACAAGCAGTTACCTCTCATGAGAGACTGGAGCATCATCATCTTCCTAAACATTTTTTTCTTATTTTTGGCTGACTGTCGGACTCAGAAATGTCTAGAACATTACAAAAATGGGCGTGGATCTGTACGAAAAATTTTTTTTAAAAGCAATGAAAAGTAATGAAAACGCGGGCGTGTTGACAATATAATGGAACAAGACTACGTGTTCTGGTCGTGAAAGGGTGTGGGTCGTAATAATGGTTTTAATTTCACGCCTATAAATCTTTGTTGTTTCAAACTTGCAGACTAATCGGCTCCTTGAATGATGTTCCTCACCGAGTGTAAAACAGAACACTTCTCCTACCCTTTTTTTTTCTTTTTTTTTTTTTTGCTCCGGGTGTGAAAAAAAAATTAATAAATTAAATTGCTGACATTAAAGTCTTGATGTTTATTGGTTGAGTATAGTGCGGCGCAAGGCCAAGCGGGGAGGGAGAAGATTGTGTTACACCAATGTTCCCAGTGGAGAGGATCTGCCTGTCTGCCCGCCAAGCGAGATCTGTTTAACGGTAATGAGCGAAATGATTTGTCACGTGGTAATTAACAAAATTATCAAGATTTAGATCAGAATACGAAAAAAAAATGCGTAAACTGTGTTAAAAAAATAATTTAAAAAGATAGATAGATATATATGTATTGAGATGGATAGATAGATAGATGGATAGATAGATAGATCTATAGAATAGACAAGGAGAGATAAATAGAACGATAAATAGATAGATATATATGTATTGAGGTGGATAGATAGATGGATACATAGATATATAGAATAGACAAAGAGAGATAGATAGAAAGATAGACAGATAGGTATTGAGATGGATAGATAGATGGATACATAGATATATAGAATAGACAAGGAGAGATAGATAGAAAGATAGATGGATATATATATATATATATATATATATATATATATATATGTATTGAGGTGGATAGATAGATGGATACATAGATATATAGAATAGACAAGGAGAGATAGATAGAAAATAGATAGATAGATGGATAGATAGATATATATGTATTGAGATGGATAGATAGATGGATACATAGATAGATAGAATAGACACGGATAGATAAATACAATGATAAATATATATATATATATATATATATATATATATATATATATATATATGTATTGAGATGGATAGATAGATAAATAGAAAATAGATGGATATATATATATATATATATATATATATATATATATATATATATATATATATATATATATAATATGTATTGATGGATAGATAGATAAATAGAATAGACAGGGAGAGATAAATAGAAAGATAAATAGATATTTAGATAGATAGATAATTGATGGATAGATAGATATATAGAATAGACAGAGAGAGATAGATAGAAAGATAGATAGATAGATATATATGTATTGAGGTGGATAGATAGATGGATACATAGATAGATGGATACATAGATAAATAGAATAGACACGGATAGATAAATAGAAAGATAGATAAATAAATAGATATATATGTATTGAGGTGGATAGATAGACATTTTATGGGTGTAATCAGGTTGACCGGTGTGGGTGGGGTTTGCAATCATAAAAGACAATCCAGTCTTTAAACTCTTTTAGCTCAGTCGGTAGAGCGCCCGACTATGAACCACAATGTTCCTGGTTCGATATCGGCCCTCGCCAACTCAGCGTATAAGTAGCACAGGGATCTGTGCGGTAAAGTGAGGAGCTGATGGTAGGCGTGGCGCCTCGACTCAGACGCTGAAACAATCTCCTTGGTCTACCGCTAGTGAAAAGGAGATAGACTCCCTCGCTGACTTGCTGATAAGGACTTTAGGCCAGCCCGACGACTTAAAATACTTAGTGTTCTTTCAGCTAATGTGTGTATTCCTTTACAAAAGAACGATACATTTTTCGATGTTTTGAATAGTCATATATCCATCCAAAGAAGGGGATTCTTGCGCTAGTGAAAAGGGGATATACTCCCTCGCTGACTTGCTGATAAGGACTTTAGGCCAGCCCGACGACTTAAAATACTTAGTGTTCTTTCAGCTAATTTGTGTATTCCTTTACAAAAGAACGATACATTTTTCGATGTTTTGAATAGTCAGATATCCATCCATAGAAGGGGATTTTTATGAGTCGGGTAGAAGTGATTATAATTCATCTGGTTAAATCGAACGTAACGGAAAAAACATCGATTCCACCATCGTATGTCAGAGAATCTGTGTTACGCCTCAAAGATACGTGGTTCATAGTTAACTGACCTAAAAAATGAAAACAAAAAAACAAAATTAATATCGAGTATTGACGAGTATTTTATGGGTCTAACCAGGTTGGCCGGGGTGGAAGTAATCTTTAATCCTATAAAACAAGGTTTACACAAGATAAAATAATGAGATTGGGGTTAAATCGAACTTAACGGACCTAAATTCCACCATCGTAAGAAAAAAAAGACCAAAATCAGGGAATCAACTGAATTTAATAAAATTTTCAGTGTTGATATATTAATGAATAAAATATATAATGCCACCAGTTATTTTATTTAAAAACTTTTATATTTTTTTCAGATCAGTTACCTTTGAACCACGTATCTTTAAAGCGTAAAACAATTCTCAAAGATACGTGGTTCAAAGTTAACATAGTATTTCAAGATATTCTCCCTGTAATTTTGGTAAGTATATCTGATAAAGTGAAATGCCAGTGTTGTTTTGTTTCTGCATAATTAATCGACAATTCAGCCATCCCAGCCTATATATATATATATATATATATATATATATATATATATATATATATATATATATGTACACACGCATAAGCACATAAACACACATATATAAATGTATATATATATGTATGTGTGTATACATGTATATATATGTGTTTTTATATAGATATATATGTACATATATATGCGTAAGAATATATATCTATGCATATGTATGTATATATATATCTATGTATATACTTGTATACGTATGTGTATATATGTATATATATGTCTATATGTATATATATGTATGTACATATGTATATATGTTAATATAAGCATAATGTATATATATATATATATATATATATATATATATATATATATATATATATATATACAGACTCATATCTGTATGTACATATCTCTATTTTTTGCATATTTTTATATATAATATATAAAAATATGCAAAAAATAGAGATATAGATATACAGATATTAGTCTCTCTCTCTCTCTCTCTCTCTCTCTCTCTCTATCTATATATATATATATATATATATATATATATATATATATATATATATATATATTTATGCTTATATAAACATATATACATATGTACATACATATACATATACATATATTTACTTAACACATAGATATACATATATATATAATATATATACGTATACAGGTATATACATACATATATATGCATAGATAAGTATAGATATATATTTATGTTTACATTTATATAATCTTATTTATATGTAAAAATTTGTGTTAAATTTAATGTACATATATATATATATAAAAATATATATATATATATATATATATACATATATATATACTTTACATAATATATATATATATATATATATATATATATATATATATATGTGTGTGGTGTGTGTGTTATGTTGTGTGTGTGTGTGTGTGTGTATAATAGTGTGTGCATGAATTGTCCACATAAGTCTATCTGCTGCTTGCCACATCAAAAGCGTAAGATTAATGATCATTATTATGGGGAGGGGTTAGTAAGTGCATAAGTATACAGTACTTGAGATGCGAAAATGCTGTTATAATTGTCGTCACACCCGTTTGGATGAGATGGTTACAGAGAAGACACGCTGTCATAGGAAAGTACTTATTAATAGACCTCCCTCCCCTCACCTCCCCCCAAAATAAACGCAACTCACAAAAAAATAAAACCGTTACTATTTATTGAAAATGCGATCTTTGATGGTTCAGGCATTAGTTTTACAACTGAACCGGCGGCAGAATGTTAAATGCATATGCCAAGAGGATGAAAGAAAACCCCCCGTAGTCATCGATGATTTGAAAGCTAGTCTTGGCCTTTCAAGCCACCAGTCCTGAGTTCCGTCCTGGTATCTATTATAGCTAGTTTTAGTTATTTAGAGCTTTTACATAACGAGAGCGGTCTGTAAAGTAATGTGGCTGATTGTTTTATGTTTCAGGTTGGCAACCCTGATCGAAAATCAAATTATTAATTCAGTGCCTATTTGCCTCAAAGAATTAATGTTACATAATTATAATCAGCTGATGATTTATGTACGTACCTATAGTTAGAATACTTTTAGCAGGGTCCGAATTTTTAGAATAAGGGGTTCCTATGGATGTTACCCGACAGTTATTGGCGGTTAGTTAACTTTTTAATAGACCCATTGAAAACGCACCATTACTGACGCGTGAGAATTATTCTCAGATGCGACCAGACTTTCGAGGAGCGAGGACGTTGTTGTCAGCTCTCGGGCTCCATATCGATTCGCGGCGGATGAATATGAGCTGCGTCTAGAAATAAAGCTTTATCAAGAAAACACCCAAGTCCTGTTAATTGATTAATTCAAACAAGAATGACCAGCCCAACACGAAGAAATCAACAAAGAAGATCAACCCCCAGCAGAAGCCCTGAAGATAAGTCAACCCAGAAAGAATGGCGACCGAGTTAGACGCAGTAAGTAGAAGTGTAACAAGTAAGAACCATCATCTATCATCACCTCATCCATCATCTATCTACGTCTACTCTCCCTCTCTCTCCTTTTTATTGTCTTTCCTAGCCCCCTTTCTTTATATATCTCTTTACTTTTTTGTATCTCTCTCTCTCTCTTTCTTTAATACTATCTATCTATCATCTATATTTTCTCATTTTTCTCTCTCTCTCTCTCTCTCCCCCCTCTCTCTCTCTCTCATTTTCTCATTTCTCTCTTTTCTCATTTATCCCTCTCCCCCCTCTCTCTTCTCTCTCTCATATATATATATATAATATATATATATATATATTCTCATATCTCTCTGTCTGTCTGTCTGTCTGTCTCTCTCTCTCTATCTATCTGTGTTTCTCTCTCTCCCGATTATATACATCCGAGTAGAGGGGTATATAACATTAATATTCAGCTGATTGATCTTGTATTACTACAAAGTAAGTCAGTGAATTATCTATCTCAGACTGGTCATATCTATCTATCTACCTACCTATCTATTTATCTATCATTTAAAGAAAAAACGATTTCCAATGCATATTTATACTAAAATCACGCACAATACATTTTTATACTAAAATAATTGCCAATGCATTCATATAATAAAGTCATGACCATAACATTTTTATACTAAAATCATTTCCAATGCATTTTTTTACAAAAATCATTTCCGATACATTTTTATAGTAAACCCATTTCTATAGTATTCTTATAGTAAAAAGATTAAATTCTTTATCAAACGTCAACTCAATACGATAAAACAATAGCCAAAACAACTTCCAATGCATATTTATACTAAAATTGTGCACAATACATTTCTATACTAAAATAATTGCCAATGCATTTTTTTTACAAAAATCATTTCCAATACATTTTTATAATAAACCCATTTCTATAATATTTTTATAGTAAAGATTAAATTCTTTATTAAACATCAAGTCAATGCAACAAAACAAATCAACAACTTAATACAGACTCACACAGATCAATTTATATTGGTAGGAAATGGGATCGGCGACCCGAGTTCAGACCCTGATCGAAGCTATTTGCGTTTCATTTCGTATTAATGTCATTGGGAAGGCCATGAGTCTATCACTTCTCCCAAACCCAACTATGAGTAAATAGTAGGGAGGGTTGGGTACTCTATCATTGGTAAGGTAACCTGATTAGCAGAACGAAAACTCTGAATTCAAACGAGCTGTACTCCACTTTTTAAATATGAATATGAATTGTTTAACTTCATGTGTATTGATAAATTGGTAGAAATATTTTTCATGTTAGATCGTTCATTAACTTTATGTATTTTAATATATTGATAGAAACTTTCATTAACTCCACGTATATCAATTAGTAGAAATAATTCTTACTAGCAGGACCCGTGGATATACCACAGTATGATAATTCAATTATTACGTTTGATACTTTTACTTAAAAGCTATTGAAAATAGTTCAGTATGTAAAAAGTATAGTAAACTTATTTAATCCGCTCTCACTCTGTCTTGAAAGATGGTTGTAAAAGTGTTAGGTACATCTAACAAAAATAGACTTAAACAAAAATAGAGTTGCTCCCCCTTATTTATCAAACCCGGAAGTGGATGGCGTTTGTTTATGTTTTGAACGCAGCATTAAGTACTGATATGTCGCTTGAAGGTAGAAGCATTTCTCTACCCTGTGCTAAATAAAACCTTGTTAATTTAATAACAATCTTGTCTTGTATAATCATTTCAATCCTCCATATGTTATCTGTATGTTAAAAACATAACAAAAAGATTTACATGGACATGCCGATAAAAATCTGAGTGGGGGGGGGGCTTTAAAATGACCATTTCTTGCATTCTGCTCGGGGTGGAGGGGTTAGGTAGATACAGACATGACATGTTTGGATGCTCGGTCACTTTGAACGAGATTTTGACCAAAAAGATGGCTCCAGTGATACTATAACCACCTACTCAATTCTCTGTTCCTATGACTATATCCTGTTCCCAAAATGGAGGTGCGTGCTCTAATGGTTAGAGTCGTAGGAAATGGACTCGTCGGCCCGAGTTCAAATCCTGGAAGTGGCTGTTTACATTTCACATAGCGCAAATACTCTTGGGAAAGGTATAAATACAACCATTCTCCCTCTAGCTATGGGGAAATAGTAGAGCAGACTGGGCTCTTTAGCATTGGATAGGTAACTAGTCTAGGAGATGGAAATCTCTGAATTTAAACCTGTTAAACTCCGCTTAAGAAATTGACCTTGTGTCGCATTCTAATGGTACGGAGGGATTGGTAAATATATATATCGTGTTTCCAAAAATCAAAACCTAGTTTCATGTTGGCTACCGGAAACTCTTTTTTGATTTGTGATTAAGTTGATTCAGAGTTAAACAAAACCAAATAAATGAACATCCGGGGACCTCAGGGTTCCACAATCTTAACAACAGGGGTATGTTGACGCTGTAAGGGTGTCTTGAAAATGTATTCCATCGGATTAGCCATAGAACTGAAATATTGTATTTCTAGTTACCAATACACACCTATTAAAATTTAGTTTAAACGGCAACAACTATCAGAACTTTGGCTTAACGTAGCTTCTGAGTATCTATTGTTGTCTCAAAAGGCATTACCTTTAGGCACCCCTTTTTGATCTCGATTAAGAAAGGACATGTTTTTCATTTACACTGTCAATATCCGGTTGTTTGTTAGGGTTAGGGTTAGGGTTAGGGGTTAGGGTTAGGGGTTAGTTTTATAATTTTATCGTCTAAAAATCGTCTGTTAAAAGAACCGGATATTGACGGTGTAAATGAAAAACATGTCCTTTCTTAATCGAGATCAAAAAGAGGTGCCTAAAGGTCATATGGTCTCAAAAGGCGAATTAAAATGTCGGTTTGCAACAATATATTTAGACGCGTGGGCTAGTGGTTAGATTCGTGGAAAATGAACTCGCCGATTCGAGTTCAATTCCTAGACGAAGCTATTGGCATTTCACATAGCGCTAATACCCTTGGGAAAGGTATGAATCCATATATTCTTCCTCCAGGTTAAATTGTAGAGCAAACTGGGTCCTTCAGCCTTGAGTAGGTAACCAGTCTAGGAGAGGGATAACTCTGAATTCAAAATTCCCTCCAGCTATGGGTTAAATAGTAGGGCAGACTGGGCCCTTCAGGCTTGGGTAGGTAACCAGTCTAGGAGAGGGATAACTCTGAATTCAAAATTCCTCAGGTCGGTCGTTGATTGGGTTTGTGGCAACCCTTGATGCACCAATTCTTTCCTATCGACGGTGCCAAAAAGTGTGGATGGTCCAACACAAGCCTTCACCACTATAAACAAATCACTGTGTGGATGTTCATTGTATGAACACTCATACGTCGATCGACGGGAGAGTCCCTCATTTAGACGAAACAGCTTTTTCAGGACTTACCAATATGGTGACCAACTGCAGATCTAGAATTGTTGTACAAAGTCAATTATATGTATCTTTGTTAAAAAAGAATTGAACATTCGTACCAAACAAAGCAACCACACCCCTCTCACTGAGTATCATTACTTAGTGTAAATATTGGATGTGATTTTCATTCAATATTTTTGATAGATTCCATTTTTATTCACGTGGGGATTCACGAGATTTCATTTTTTATCTATACGGAGATCCACGCGATAGACCATGAAATAGAAAGGGGTCCTGACTCTCCACCCTCTCTCTCTCTCTCTCTCTCTCTCTCTCTCACACACACACACACACACACACACACACAAACATAAACACACTCATTCTTATCGCAAACTTTCTGCAATAAGCTAAAAGTTGGCAGTCCCTCTTATTTTTTTTCTGAAATCGGTATATCTCATATATTTAGGTGAAGGAAAACTGAATTTTAACCTGATAAAACGCCGTTTAAGAAATTATCTTGTGTCGCATTCTAATTGTGCGGAAGGGTTGATATATATATAATATATATATATATATATATATATATATATATATATATATATACTATAGTGTGAGATGGTCACTGTTTCAGCTTTTGCTGGAATGGTGTACCAAAGGCAGTATTATTGGTAGAGTGCTCAATATAAAATAAAGCTGTTATATAATATAAGATAAAAATATAAAGGTTTTACATATCTATTTATTAGGTGACAAAGGAACATTCACAACCATATTGGTTTCATGCGATGCAATCATCAGGTGAAGATGTTAAAAAAAATCGAAAAAATCGAAAAAAATCGAAGAAAAAAAAATCGAAGAAAAAAAAATCGAAAAAATTTTTTCTTTCTCGATTTTTTTCGATTTTCCTTACATTTGAAACATCTTCACCTGATGATTGCATCGCATGAAACCAATATGGTTGTGAATGTTCCTTTGTCACCTAATAAATAGATATGTAAAACCTTTATATATTTATCTTAATATATATATATATATAGCAACATTTCCGCACAATTAGGATATAACATACAAGGTGTCATAAAGTATCAGATTGAAGCTGCATTTACCAAGATAGAAATGAACAATGAATGGCATGTTAATTTTATTTTACAGAAAGGATGTTAGTAGTGTACAAAAGAATACTACTAAAGACACAGGGAACCGGATATGACTGATACTTGACAATGATATTGTATAGAGCATGGATTCTCAACCGGGGTCCACATGGACCCTAGGAGTCCATGAAATATTTCTGGGGTTCCACAGGCAAAACAACAAATTAGGTGTCCACAATGATATTTTGGTGATCCATGAAGAAAACCAATTCAGAATGGTTTTTATTATTAAAATTAAATTTTTATTGTAATTTTGGTTGGACGAGAAGAAAGATAAAATAGACATTCAAACGAATTTGGATGTATTTTCTAGATTTTGAAAAATTTCCAGAAAATTGCCTTGAAAGCAATAAAAAAAAGTGATAAGTGCTGGTTTTATATATGTGCCTCAGGCAGTCAGTTCTTTTCCTATTATATTGTCAGTCTGACCTTTGCCCTTCCATACTAATCTTCTTAGTGGATTTATTCCAGATATACTTCGATCTGTCAAACCTTTCAAGGGGAAAATCTATTAAAATGTCGACTTTGTGTGGGTAGGTTAGAGTAACCTCCCTTTATTGATAGTTAACTTAAAGTGACTGTTCGTGGTGTTATGCAAATATTAGTGGCAGGCCGTCGGTAAGTCTCTACTTAATGACTGGTGGGCGCCGCCATTTGCATTCTGGACTTCGTATGTCGTATGAGACGGTCGATTCGTGTTACTCTTCTTACAGACTTGACCCAAGCAGTTCACTTCAGTTTAATGTTGAACTCCACCGTGAAAAGGTGGGAGATATTAAAAGTTCCTAGTACAGACATTATTTCGTATTTTTTAAAATTTCTGCATTTCAATTATGGAAAAAAATATTTCCCAGTTTAAAACTATAAAAAGACTGAAGAGAAAAATGGAAATTTTTCCCGTTTTGATACAAATTTCAAATATCAATTCATATCTTGGCAGTTATCTGATATGATTATCAGCTTTGAGGAAATTAAAAATGTCGGACCATATAACCTTAAGGCACCCCTTTTGCGATTTCGATTCGTGGGGACATTTTTTTCATTTACACCGTCACGGTTAATTGTTTACAGACGATTTTTAGAGTTTTTTAATTATAAAACTAACCCCTAACCCTAACCCCTAACCCTAACCTTAACCCCTAACCCTAACCCCTAACAAACAACCGGATTTTTACGGTATAAATGAGAAAAGTGTCCCCACGAGTCGAGATCGCGGAAGGGGTGCCTTAAGGTCATATGGTCCAAAATGTCAATGTCTATACTTTAGGGGCCGGGTTAGCTCAGTCGGTAGAGCGTTCGGCTAGAAACCACAAGGTTCCTAGTTCGATACCAGACCTCGCCAACTCAGCGTATGTGTAGCACAGGGATCTGTGCGGTAAGGTAAGGAGCTGATGGTAAGTGCGGCACTCCACCTCAGACGCTAAGATAATCTCCTTGGACTAGCGCTAGTGAAAAGGGGATAGACTTCGTCGCTGACTGGCTGATACCGACTTTAGGCCGCCCCGACGACTTTATACTATAGAGCGATATTAGGTCCCCATCAGGAATTCTCAATGGGAGGCAGATATGGACATCGCTCTTAAGCAAAAAGCATCTTGATGATGTTGATACAGCAGTACAAGGACAAGTCAAAGGGCCATTAATACAAAAATAAAGACTGACATCTTTCCTTATATTCTGATCAGATGATGGCCGCTATAAATACTTAGCTACTTTTATTATGACTGGAAGAATATTTAAGTATTAAAAAAAAAGTCGTCGGGGCGGCCTAAAGTCGGTAGCAGCCAATCAGCGAGTATATCCCCTTTTCACTAGTACTACACCAAGGAGATGTTTTTTTTTCATCTGAGGTGGAGCGCCACACCTACCATCAGCTCCTTACTTTACCGCACAGATCACTGTGCTACTCACACGCTGAGTTGGCGTGGGCCGATATCGAACTAGGGACCTTGCGGTTTCGAGCCAAACGCTCTACCGACTGAGCTCTACCGACTCCTTTTAGAATAAAGTAATAAGTTCTCAAAATATTGCAAAACCTGTGACTTCTTAAGGTATTATCAACCCTCTGTCGAATATAGAATCAAAGGTAAGATCGGCTTGGTATGGGACTCTTTCTTTCAACCACTCTCCCATTAGTCGATGTATTTACCCAACCCCTCCGCCATAGACAGGATGTGTCACAGGGTCAATTTTGAAGCGGATTAAAGTTGGTTGGAATTCAGATTTTTCCTTTACCCAGACTGGTTGTCTTTCCAAGTCTAAAAAAACCCAGTCTGACCAACTATTTATTCATAGTTGAGGGTAGGCTCAAACATATGGATTCATGTCTTAGTGTGAAGTGAAGAGCAAAGAGCCTTGTTCAGGATTTGAACTCGAGTCTCTTGACCTTGTGCCAGACTAATGAGCGTTTAGTAAGTAATGTAAAGAGACAGGAAGAAAGGAAGAGAGTTATTTTGAAATATTCTTAATAGATATCTCGAGAAGAAACAGCTGTTGTAGCGGGGAGGTTATTAAACATGCTTGTCTCGCGTAAGTATGACACGAACCCGATCAGTAGACCGAGAATAGACATTAATAGGTAACGTGGAAATCATTAATCAGGAAGGAACGAGCGATGAACTTGAGATTCCGTAAGCATGGCCCAGTGTGTAATAAATTCAAAAAAGAGGTCACGTGTTCTGCACAGAAGAACAGAAACCAGAATTTGTCTCCCGCTAAAATACACAAGAGCTACACGTGACCTTTACGAAAAGGTACATGCGCATGCATTCACAGAAGAAAGTCTGACTACATTTTAGATCACAGCATATAGGATTGGATCCATACGTTCCATAAATATCTAGAAAATTTAGAGACGTGTGTGATATTGCATAATAAATTAATAGCGGGGTTTCAAGTATGAATACTACCACTGGCAAAAATTATGGAATTAGCACACTAATAGATTTTTTTCTTTTATTTAGCAGTTAAATAAACTGTTTGGACTTGTTAACAAAAAAGAGTTAAATGAATTAACTAGACTAGCAAATATATGCACCCTCCGGGTGCAAGTATTTAAGTCTTAATGTAATAGAATATCGTATTAAATTAGAAAGGCTAATGAAACTAAATAAGAATGCAGATAAAAAGATTTGAAACAGAGGGAGTATAATCGAAAAATAGAACAACTGAAACTTACTCTTCTATCACTCCCGTCTTTCATTGTTATTTTTTCTAATTTAACTATTTAGTTAAATTAGGAAGTAAAGAATAAAATGACAGTTATTTTTTCTTGTTAATGGATTTCATTTAAGATTCATTGAAGAGATTTTTGTTTATATTCATTAAAAATAAAACCAAACAATTAGAAATCAATAATACAAAGCACATATTTACTAAAATCACATTTTAAATATCAATATGCAAATTAGCCTTCCCGTTCACACTGTAAACCGCTATTTTGTTGTATATATAAATATAATAGCATGTTATTAATATGTAGATTTGGTTAACAGTATTAATAATGTAAAACAATTTTATTAATAATTGAGGTTAAAATTAAAATAATTTCATGGTGAATGTGACGTCAATAACTAAGGGAATTGTGACTTGAGTAGTGATTTAGTTTCGGTTACAGACAGAAAAACACACAATCTCCATTATAATAGGATAGGAATTAAATAACAAGTTCAGAATTTAATTAGTTAAAAAAAGAAAGAAAGAAAAAAAAACGTAATTTACGATCTATGTTAATTTTAAATTTTAACCAAATTCTAAAATAAAAAAGATTTCGGCTAACTTGCACAAAGGTGTCAAAATTAGGGTGACCCAGAAAAAACAGAACCCACAAATTTTACAATAAAACTGTTAATTTTAACTATGGGGGTCTAGGGTTAGGGGTTAGGGTTAGGATTAGGGTTTGGGTTAGGGTTAGGGTTGTGGTTTAGGGTTAGTTTAATGGGAAAATGAATAAATAATTTGGGTTCTGTTTTTTCTGGGTCAACCTGTATACCGGTGAGCCAGAAAAAACAAACCCACAAATTTTGTAATAAAACTGTTAATTCTAACTAGGGGGTAGGCTTAGGGTTAGGGGTTAGGCTTAGGCTTAGGCTTAGGGGTGGGTTAGGGTTTAAGGTTAGTTTAATGGGAAAATAAATAAATAATTTGAGTTCTGTTTTTTCTGGGTCACCCTAATTTTGACACCTTTGTGTAAGTTCAGTCAAGATTTGTCCCCCAACCTCGCTGAACTATTAATCAATGAACGGCCGAGAGAGAAGATTTGATTGAAGGCAGACGACTTATTTGAGTCATTAAATGCAACGACCAGTTACAGAGACGTAGAGTAGACGGAAGAAGGAAGTGACAATCTTGATATTCTTGGATCGGAATATGTCGAGACAGCAAGATTTCCTGAAGTGGAAGTTAATTTTCAGATGTAATAGAAATTATATTTTCTCTTTCTAACCTATAGGCATGAAATAACTCTAGAGGGGTTGACATACCGTTAAAATCAATCAATCAGCATCTTTGAAGCTGATGGTAAGGAATTTAAAAGTTAGTGGTTCTGACTAAGTATTCATCTATCCAATCTAATCAATTATCGAACAATGCACGGCTGACTTCTGATTTAGGTCGGAAAATTAACACAGAAAGTTTTTTGGTGGTCCCCAATGACAGTTTAACTACAGTCTATGAATTAACATTTTTCGAATTGGGTTACGGTTTTAGGGGATTAAGGTTGTTTTTAATAACGTATTGCTTAAAAAACCCAAATTACTATACATTTAATTAACCATTGAAATGAATTATTGAATCTATTATTGAGACAGTTGTTTGTGTTAGTATTGCAATGTATAATTTCAATTAAACTTAGTTTCAAAAAATATTTTTCAACATTAAATGTATAGTAATTTGGGTTTTTTGTTGTTTATTTTTTTAAGTAATACCTAATTAAAAACAACCTTAATCCCCTAAAACCGTAACCCAATTCACAAAATGTTAATTCATAGACTGTAGTTAAACTGTCATTGGGTACCACCAAAAAACTTTCCGTATTAATTTTCCGACCTAAATCAGAAGTCAGTCCAATACACTGTGAAAAAACACAGGGAGAAGTGCGTTCATGCCTTTGCTAAGACTATTAATGCAAAGTGAAATGAAATCGGGACAGTCGAAATTCGAAATTTATAAACTGTTGTTCATTCTGGTACGCCAACTTATCCTACCCACCCTCTGGCTCCAAAACTACACCAGAATCAGACAACTGTTGTCGATGCTTGGCTGTGTGATGAAACAATAATTCAATGGGAGGTCGGTACGAGGTTTGGTGGGGGGGGGGGTCGGATAGATGATGGGTTGATCGAGACAGAATGTTAGGGGATGAAAAAAGAAATTAAGATCCCCCAAAGTGGCAGGATTGACAGGCAGATTTCGGCCCAAGATAAGGCCCATCATTCAACAGGACATGAAATGGTATTTGGGGGTCTGCAAAACTGATTTAACACTATCTACATGACGTGGGTCTCAATTCTATCACTGGATACCACCATGCAAGCCGAAGATAGACGCATATATATATATATATATATATATATTATATATATATGATACTGTGTGATATATATATGTTCATAGAATACTATGTTATATATATATATATATATATATATATATATATATATATATATAATATATATATTATACTAGCAAATATATGCACCCTCCGGGTGCAAGTATTTAAGTTGTATTGTAATAAAATATTATATTAAATTAGAAAGGCTAATGAAACTAAATAAGAATGTAGATAAAAAGATTTGAAACAGAGTGGAGTATAATCGAAAAATAGAATAACTGAAACTTACTTTTCCATCAATCCCATCTTTCATTGCTTGATTTTCCTAATTTAACTATTTAGTTAAAATAGGAAATAAAAAATAAAATTGCATTTATTTCTTCTTGTTAGTGAATTTCTTTTAAGATTTTTGCCCGAGATTTTTGCTCATATTCATTAAAATAAAACCAAACAATTAGAAATCAATACTACTAAGCATATATTTATTAAAATCGAATTTTTAATATCAATATGCAAATTAACATTCCCGTTCACACTGTGAACTGTTATTTTGTAGTATGTATAAATACAATTGCATGTCATTAGTACCTAGATATTAGATAGGTAAACGGCCTTCGGCCCTGGACTGTTGATCTAATAGACAGCTTTGATCCCAGGGGGCCACCCCCAGGCAAGAGCTGCCCCACTTGATTTAAAGGGGCAGGGCTGGGTTTATTGCCCAGTGCCTGAGGCGCCCCTTGAGCAGGAATGCCGACGGGATCAATGCATTTTTGCACCCGCCACGCGTGAGTCACGGCTTGTGGGTGGTCTTACATTAATAGAGCCTTGAGCCTAACCAGTACAAGTGGGGTACGTGGTAGATATCAGGTAGATATGGTTAACAGTATTAATAATGTAGAAAATTTTATTAATAATTGTGGTTAAATAGAAATAAAATCATGGCGAACGTGACGTAAATAACAAAGGGAATTGTGACTTGAGTAGTGATATAGTTTCGGTTAAAGACAGACAAACACACAATCTCCATAATAATAATAATAATAATATATATATATATATATATATATATATATATATATATATGAGTTTAAGTAAACAAACAAATGTGTTTATTTTTATATGGCTTTAAGCCGACAATTTTTTGAGGATATGTACTTAATTGAAGTCATACCTAATTTTGAAAATTAATTAGTTAATTAGTTAATATGCCCGCCTAAATTCATTAATTATTAACTAATTCATTTTCAAAATTAGGTATGACTTCAATTAAGCACATATCCTCCAAATTTATATATATATATATACAGAGAGAGAGAGAGAGAGAGAGAGAGAGAGAGAGAGAGAGAGAGAGAGAGAGAGAGAGAGAGAGAGATCTGTGACATAATATCTATCGTCAGTGAAGATGAATTCAGCGGAGTACTAAGATAAAATCTTGAACGAGGCTAAAACCCCTGTCGACGTGGTTTAGAATACGCTGATTCCATCTCCAGCAGGTGTAAGACCCCCACAAAAAGGGGGGATCTGGATGTGATACTATTCTGATTGTGAATCTTCTGGGGAGTCCGGAGTACTGGTTTTCCATTATCATTACTCCCAGGTTCACCCTGACTCTGTTGGTTTCCCATTTCAGGGTCAAATAGATGTGTTTAAAAATTATCTGCTTTCGATGGGTATATAACTATAAATTATTTGTATGAAAATAACATATAACTATGAATTATTTGTATTATGAATATCTAGACTATATAAATATATAACATTAATAACTTTATAACTTTTATAATATATACTATATAACTATTCGTTATAACTAATTACATTATTAATATTTATTATATATTAGTAACTATATATCTTATCATTATAACTATATAATTATTTGTATTATGAATATCTGTACTATATAAATATATAACTTTTATAACATACACTATATAGCTATATATCTATTCGTTATAACTAATTACATTATTATTATTTATTATATATTAGTAACTATATATTATATTATTATTGTAACTATATAATTATTTGTATTATGAATATCTATACTATATAACTTTATAACTTTTATAACTATATAACTTTTATAATATATACTATATAACTATTCGTTACAACGAATTACATTATTATTATTTATTATATATTAGTAACTATATATTATATCATTATAACTACTAGCAAATATATGCACCCTCTGGGTGCAAGTTTTTAAGTTTTAATATAATAAAATATCATGTTAAATTAGAAAGGCTAATGAAACTGAATAAGAATTCAGATAAAAATATTTGGAACAGAGGGGGTATAATCGGAAAATAGAACAACTTTGAAACTAACTGTTCCACCATTTTCCCTTACTCCCGTCTTTCAGTGGTAAATTTCCATAATTTAACTATTTAGTTAAAATAGGAAGTAAAGAATAAAATTACAGTTATTTCTTTATGTTAATAGATTTCTGTTAAAAATTTATCCCCGAGATTTTTTGCTCATATTTATATTAAGATAAAACCAAACATTGGAAATCAATAATACTAAGCATATATTTATAAAATCAAATTTTTTAAGATCAATATGCAAATTAGCCTTCCCATTCACACTGTAAACCTCTATTTGTTGAATATATAAAATATAATTACATGTTATTAGTATGTAGATATTGTTAACAGTCTTAATGATTTAAAACAATTTTACTAATAATTGAGGTTTAAATAAAATCATGGAGAATGTGATGTAAATAACAAAGGGAATTGTGACTTGATTAGTAATATAGATTCGGTTACAGACAGAAAAACACACAATCTCCATTATAATAAGATATAATTATTTGTATTATGGATATCTATACTATATAACTTTATAACTTATATAACTTTTATAATATATATTATATAATTATATAACTATTCGTTATAACTTGTTACATTATTATTATTCATTACATATTAGTAACTATATATTATATTATTATTATAACTATATAATTATTTGTATTATGAATATCTGTACTATATAAATATATAACTTTTATAACTATATAACATTTATAATATATACTATATAACTATATAACTATTCGTTATAGCTAATTATATTATTATTATTTATTATATATTAGTAACTATATATTATATTATTATAACTATATAATCATTTGTATTATGAATATATGTACTATATAACTTTTATAACTATATAACTTTTATAATATATACTATATAACTATATATACTATATAACTATGAATTATTTGTATGAAAATAACATGTAATAATGAATTATTTGTATTATGAATATCTACTCCGACGGCTATCATAAGAAACAAGGTCGCAAGTAAGTGTCATCCAGTGAGGATCGAACTCGTTATTCAGTAGTAAAGAATACACGAGACTAGCCGACAAACCATTACACCACGATGGGACGCCCTTGTGTTACGATTTTATGGGCCATCCTTTAGGCTTCAAGCAAGAGCGCTTGTCCAGCGGAAATCATTGGTAAAGAATCCTTTGGTTGTTCCTTGGTGCTCCTCAGTATTATAAATCCTTCGTCAATAATTGGAAATGGACGTCTCTCAGTATCAGTTATTAAGTAGTCAACCAGTCACGGATTAGGGCTTTTGATTGGCTGAGGTTTAAACCACGCCCAGTCTATAAATGTAAATGGTGTATTGCAGCACAACTTATATATATATATCAAAATATTCCAAGACCTTGCTAATCAACTCGTTCGCAATTACGGGGCATCCGGCGAGGATCGAATTCGCTATTCAGTTAAAGTGATCTGCATGTCAAGCTTGTTAACCATTGCATTACAATTAGACACCGTTTTTCTCACCAAACCCGTTTGCCACAGGTTGGATGTGACACAACGTTGCAACGATGGGGATCCAGCAAGGATTTTATTAATCTAACCAGTTTGCCATGGATGTAATGTCACATGGTTGGCAGCCTTCCGATGGAGTAGTGTCAAAGTTTTTTTTTGTTTTTTTTAACTACATAGCCTGGGCGGGTTCGCATGGAGGATAAGCTGTTGCCCCTGCAGCAAATCTCTGTCTCCACACTGCCACTGTGATCCAAAGGAAAGGTAAGGTACCAATGTGGTTTGGCAACGGTAGTGTCGCAGGATTTGATGGGTAGTATTGGATTTCAGCATCACACCACCTTAGGGACTCCATCTCCTGATTTGTTTTCGGGGTTTACTCCCCTAGTCTTTTGTTGAAAGGCAGCAGAGGTTTTGTATCGGATTTTTTCTTGACTTTGATGGGTTGGAGACAAAACAGAATTTTAAAAAATGTTCGAGAAAAGAATATTTTAAAAATCATTTTTGGAACGCAGAGACCGCATTTTTCTTCTTATCATTATTATCATTATTTCAATTTCATCTGATTATTTTAATAATAATAATAGCGTAATCCGTATACATTTTGATAAACGGACCGAAACACATGTGTAAGTGATATCGATTAAAAGTGATATCGATTAAATTCATTTTTATCCATCTAGATTTCTTTTCTTTACTCATTTTTTCCCCATATTGTCGGATTGAAATTCCCTTTCCATTCTTACACACACACACACACACACACACACATACACACATATATATATATATATATATATATATATATATATATATATATATATATATATATATATATGCCATCGTCTTTCGCAAACGAACGGATGCCAACCATCGTATCGAAATTTGATTATATATCGCAGAAACACCCCTAATTCCGTTGTATGCTGCAGTTACACAAAATTCAACATGCTGAACGGACTGATTCGGTAGCGTGTACCCCTCTACGATCAACTGGTTTAACCGAATACATTTGGAATATCTGTCTGGAAAAGGTTATTGGACGTGACTGTATGTAGATATTAATGTGTGCGTACACCGAAAACAGCCGACGTATGCACAGATGCACACAAGCCTACCAGTGTGAAATCAGTTACAGTTGAGAGGTAGCCTAGAAAATGATAATAGCAGTAAATGAATGTAACGTTTTGTTTGTTTGTTTTGTTTTTTTTTTGTTTGTTTTGTTTTTTTGTCAGACATCTTTTACAACTTATTGCGCCCACTTGTGGTGTTTTGTTAAAAAATATTTTTTTTAAAAAAAAGAACAAAACAACAATAGTTGCTTGAAATACTGAGCCTCTTATCGTCTTCCCCAGACCCGTCGAAAGAGAAAATTTAAGCAAAGGGATGCCGACAATAATAATAATAATAATAATAATAATAATAATAATAATAATAATAATAATAATAAAAAAGAAACCTTGGGTAAAAATATGAACACTTGACTAAAAAGAAAAAGAAAAAAAAGAGTGGAAAACTGACTCTATACAAAAGGAGAAGACTTTTAAAAAAAAAAGAAGAAATTCTGCTTTTGTAAATAAAAAAAAAAGGAGGCTTATTGTTGGGTTTCTGAAACACGCATCTGTTCTTCTCCTACTAATGTTACTAAATAGTTGACCAGGGTTCAATCCTTGAAGCCGTTTGTACATTCGTCGGTATGTCATTTTTTTTTACAGTCTTATCTGTGATAATTTGATATTTTTTTCTCTTTTTTTTTCGGTAGATTTTTTATACATTTTGTTGTCTATTGTTTTTTTTTAAATTTATAATCTCAAATTTCATTATCAGATGACTTGTCCTTTCCACCTCTTCTATGAATGTTCTTTCTTTCTTTTTTTCTTCTTCTCTGTCACCACCGTTGTTGTTGTTACTCTTCTTCTTCTTCTTCTTCTTCTTCTTCTTCTTCTTCTTCTTCTTCTTCTTCTTCTTCTTCTTCTACATCACCATAACGATATCTTATTTTTCTTTAATCTATTCGTGGTCGTTTTGTTGTTGTTATTGTTGTTCCTTCTGCTGCTGCTGTTGTTTTTGTTTTGTTGTTGTTGTTGTTGTTCGTCGTCGTCGTCGTGATCTCTTATTTTCCTTAATCTTTTCGCAGTTGGTGTAGTCTTCTTCTTCTTCTTCTTCTTCTTCTTCTTCTTCTTCTTCTTCTTCTTCTTCTTCTTCAAAAATATTTGCTATCCCGTTGGGTGGAACTGTAGAATACACCAACTGAACCTCTGCAGATTCATAAAATACCACCACTGGGACACCAGTTGGCAATACAATTAAAAAATTAGTGAAATAGATCACCAATTAGGACTGAACCTATTCAAGTAGTGATCATCACAAGAGGAGGTTAACAGCTTTAAATCAATTATTATCCCATCCTCTACCCCTGCAATGCCAGGTAGCCACTTCTAATTTAATATATAATTTTTCTTTTTTCATCTTAGCCAACTGCCAGAGAAAAATCGTTTAAATTAAAAAAAATTTTTTTCAGATTAGTGAAATAGGTCACTAATTAGAACTGAGCCTATTCTAGTAGTGACCACCCCAAACGGATTTAACAGGTTTGAATTCAGTTTTTTCTTCTCCTAGACTGGTTGCCTAACCAAGATTAAAGAGCCCAGTCTGCCCTACTATCTACCCATAGCTGGAGGGAGAGTAGTTGGATTCATACCTTTCCCAAGGGTATTAGCTCTATGTAGCTTCGTCCAGGATTTGAACTCGGGTTGACGAGTCCATTTCCTACGTGCCTCCACGTGGATGGCTACTTGTATTGCTTGGGAATGGGATTGCAGCGGGGTAGCGGTCTGTGAATCGGGTATAAAGTAATCCCGTGAAGTGCAAAACACCACTCGACCCTTACTTACTGGTAGGAAAGACCCGTTCCTGGCCCTATTCTCCAAATTGCTCTTATGGAAAACTGCCGACCCTTTGTTTCATATAGATACTTGAAGATGCTGGATGAGGGTCAACCACCAGTAGTTATTAATACACATCTTTTTATAATGAAAAATGTGTTTGTGTTTTCTGTCTGTAACCGAAACTATATTATTATTCATGTCACAATTCCCTTAGTTATTTACGTCACATTCTCAATTATTTTGTTTTTTATTTAAACCTCAATTATTAATAAAATTATTTTACATTATTAATACTGTTGGCCATAACTACATACTAATAACATGCAATTTTATTTATATATACAAAAAAATCTTAAATGAAATCCATTAACAAGAAGAAATAACTCTAATTTTATTATTTACTTCCTATTTTAACTAAATAGTTAAATCAGGAAAATTTAGCAATGAAAGACGGGAGTAATGGAACAGTAAATTTCAGTTGTTCTATTTTTTGATTATAGCTCCTTCTGTTTCAAATCATTCTATCTGCATTCTTATTTAGTTTCATAAGCCTTTCTAATTTAATAGAATATTTTATTACATTAAAACTTAAATACTTGCGCCCGGAGGATGCATATATTTGCTAGTGAAAATGGAGATTATTTCTTAAACAAATATATAGATAAAAACAAGATTTGGCATAAAATAATCCACAATGGTTGATATGCCATTAAATTAAACAACCAAACCAAACCAAGAATATTTGTTTAGGCCCTTTTCTTGATATTTACTTGCAGTATCTGTAGTCAACCCTCCATGTTTTGAGCGCATCTTTGATGAACTAAGATAAAACGGTGCTTTCTATGCGACCTGGTCCCGGAGTGGTAGTACCTGTTAGGGTCCCATCTATGGGTTAAATAGAAAAATGTATTTATAAAAAAATTGTATTATCCATTAAGAATTGATGTATTTCAAAACTTTATCGGCATTAAATGACCCACTGAGGTTGATATGCCGTAAAACAAAACAAACCAAACATTGTCTACTAATTATCATGCAAGGCGTTTTTTTTTTTGGTTTTTCTTTTCTTTTCGGTTAGCACTATCGGCCTGCAAAGTGTAGTTTTAAAAGTGTGATCGACAACCTATTCCTTTTCTCTAAAGGACCAAGTATCCAGTAGGCACCCCAAAAGAAAAGAACACCTTTTGCTTTTCACTGTAAACTCCCGGTTGTTTGTTGTTTTTTTTTTTTTGCGAATTGCCAGTTCACTTGAGTGAGGAGATAAATAAAGACTTCCTGGTTAGGTTTAAACGGGGAAGAAAGCTTGCAACAAACCTTGTTGCGACCTTGCAAGTAGATAAAAAGGAATCGTAACCTTAGGTCTTGTAGAATTAGTCCAGAAAAAAATGTAGTTCCTTCGTGAGTGGTGACAAGGTATTTATTTACCAATTCGACCAATCAAAATGAAAGTAGACACCAACCACTTGTATATATTACTACGCAATCTTTATTCCTGCTTTCTTCCCTCAGAAGATTGCAGGTGAGTAGTTTTCATTTTTTTCCGACAGTTTACGAACAACAGACGATTTTTTGTATTAGAATTTCACTGTAAGATTTTTTAAAAGTTTGTACATGTATATTTACAACCCGAAGGCATGTTTTTATACTAAAATAGTTTTCTATTTTAATAAAAAATATAATTATTTCATGTTGTTTTTGTTAATTCAATAGGAAATTTTGTTTAATTATAAAACTTAAAAAAAACGAAAGACAGGTTTTTATATTAAAGACTCATTTTTATATCAAAATAATTTTTATTTAATCAGAAGAGAAATGCAGATATGTTTATTTAAATGAAAATAGTTTTTATTAATAAAATATTTTTTTAATGTTTATTTAAATAAAAGGATGTTGTTCGGAAATGGTATCACACAATTTATAAAGTTTATTTTACATGCGCCTCTCGTACCACACACGGAAGTGTTCGGTGAAAAGCAAAAGGTGTTCTTTTCAAAACAGCTCCCAGCCGGGGTGCCTATTGGATACTTGGTTCTCTTTAAAAATTCGTTATTAATTGATTTGCGAGAATTGTTGCTAACCTAACGGTTAACTCACAAGACAAATGCCTAATCCGAATCATCCATTTTAATTTTTCCATTATCATTTAACTATAAATTTAATTATTGCTAAAAACTTTGCGTGCTAATTTACATATCAGGTTACAGACATGGCTCCATATTACCACCATTACGTAACACACCCATTGCCACTTTCAGCTGAAATTGAGAGCAATACTTGTTCGGGTTAATCATTTGGTCATTAGGAAAGATATTATAATAGATAAATTATAATCACGTCTACTCGACTCGTAAGAATTCTTTGGATGGATACTGGACTATTGTTGCGTAGGGGCCAGTAGTAGTAGTCGTCAGTAGTAGTAACCGTCGTTAGCTCAGAGATACAACATACGAAAGTCGTATAGTCGAAAAGGGGTTGTTTATATATTTTCTATACCCGTGGGTTCTTTTTCAGAGAGAGAGAGAGAGGAGAGAGAGAGAGAGAGAGAGAGAGGAAGAGAGAGAGAGAGAGAGAGAGAGAGAGAGAGAGATGTGTGTGTGTGTGTGTGTGTGTGAGAAGTAATAAAACAAAAATAACATTATTATAAATTTTAATATTTCTCAATGGAAGCATCCAACTTATATCAAAATTGGGGGTGTGTTGAGATTTTTTCAGGTAATTTATGAGGAAGTGCGTCCCGGTCTCCTGCCTCAAAAATTGCTACCCGGTGACTATTAAAATTACGACCCAGCTCAGTCTATTCCAAACTATCCATCTTCATATCTATCTATCTATCTCAATTTGTTCATATTTATCTATATTACTTTAAATATTAAGATTTTTTTTATTCATGTTTGTTTAATATCTTGTTTTCAAGTTTAAATAAACAAGAATGACGACAAAAAAGATGCGACCCCCCCAATACATTTACTTGTCGAAAATATCTATATATCTTCATTTGTTCATATCTATCTATATTATTTTGTTTGTTTATCTATCTATCTATCTCAGTCTATTCCAAACTATATATCCATCTTCACATCTAAACAAGAATTACGACAAATTACGATAAATAAACAAGAATTACGACGAGCTGGGGTTGTTATTTTGATAGTCACCGGTTAGCAATTGTTGAGGCAGGAGACCGGGACGAACTTCCTCATAAATTACCTTTTTTCAATATAGTTATTTACTAAGCTTAGCTTAGATATGGCACAAGGCCAGAGTATGGGGCGCCAATGAGAATCGAACTTCACTAACAATGCGTTTGCGAAAGCGAGCTTGCTAACCATTACACCACGTAGGTGCCCGACCTTTTTTAATATAGTTATTACTAAGCTGAGCTTAGAATGGCACAAGGCCAAGAAGTATGGCTCCCAATGAGAATCGAACTCACTAAACAATGGTTTTGCGAAAGCGAGCTTGCTAACCATACCACCATTGAGGTGCCCGACCTTTTCAATATAGTTATTACTAAGCTAGCTTAGATATGGCACAAGGCCAGAAGTATGGGGCTCCAATGAGAATCGAACTCACTAACAATGGTTTTGCGAAGCGAGCTTGCTAACCATTACACCACGTGAGGTGCCCGGACCTTTTTCAATAGTTATTTACTAAGCTAAGCTTAGATATGGCACAAGGCCAGAAGTATGGGGCTCCCAATGAGATCGAAACTCACTAACAATGGTTTGCGAAGCGAGCTTGCTAACCATTACACCATGTGAGGTGCCCGACCTTTTTTCAATATAGTTATTTACTAAGCTTTGCTTAGATATAGCACAAGGCCAGAAGTGTGGGCGCCCAGTGAGAATCGAACTCACTACCAATGGTCTGCGAAGCGAGCTTGCTAACCATTACACCATGTGAGGTGCCCGACCTTTTTTCAATATAAGGCGTGTGTTAGAAGCCCACTTCTAATTATAGACTCGCCGAGTACCATGTGATTAAACTCTTGGCCAATCGCTAGCAGTACTCCGCTGCTGTTATAATACTTAAACCCAAGAGTACTGGCCATAGGTACTCATAACTACTGCGGCTTTCGTGGACGACGGACATAGGATTGGATCACTGGACCTTTAGCACTACGCAGGATAGGACTTATTCACTTCCCAAAGGATTCTATACATCAGGACTTACTTTACTTTAAGCCCTTTTCAACTGGCCAAGGAGGCATTAAAAAAGTTAACAGAGAGAGGAAGAGAGAAGAGGAGAGAGAGGAGAGAGAGAGAGAGAGAGAGGGACGAATTGGTGTGTTTTTTGTCACGGGTCACATACCGTTCAACCAACCCAATTATGTCCTCAGGCATTAGGGGTCGCCACTCAAAGATAACAAGTAGCCTCAAACCCATATGCTGAAGTGCAGTGGGCGTATTTTCCTGTCTCAGCCGACAGGGCGAAAACTCACGAGTAATGCTTTGTTTGTTTACTTTGGTAACGATTACACAACGCTATTTTAAGGTACTTATGCAGAATAACGCACAATTCATTTGAATCACATTTTATGTATAAATAGCATTAGATGTCAAAAACTACCGAAATAGCCTAGCCTAACCCTAGTGTCTTCAAACCCGGATGGTTAGTACCTGTTAGGTCCCATCTATGTGTTAAATAGAAAAAAGTGTTTATAAAAAAAATGATTATCCATTTAAGAATTAATTTATTTCAAAACTCTTGTCGGCATTAAATGACCCACTGAGGTTGATATGCCGTAAACAAAACAAACTAAACAAACAATACTTACCTAAATGACTAATGTATTTAAAAAGAAAAACATATACATCACAAACCACTGAGACATTTTTTATGTTCTTATATTCTTTAGAGGAAGCGCGTGTGTAATGGTTATAGTCATGGGAAATGGAACCGTCGCCCCGAGTTCAAATCCTGGATGTGGTAATTGCATTTCACTTTGCGCCCAATACCCTTGAGAAAGGTATGACCCTACTCTCCCTCGCTATGGATAATAGTAGGGCAAAATGGCCTTTAACCTTTGCGTTAGACAACCAGTCTAGCAGAAAGGAAAACTCTGAATCAAACCTGTGAAAAACCGCTTAAGAAATTGACCTTGTGTCACATCCTGCTCGTGCGAAAGGGTTTCGGTAAATATATATATTCCTGAAATTCTTAGGATAACTCTTTTTGACTATCAGTGAGTTATCTTATATATAATGGAGATTGAGGTTTGTCTGATCTATACCGAAAACTATATTACTATACAAGTCACAATTCCCTTTGTTATTTACATCACATTCTCTGATTTTATTTTTTATTTAATCTCAATTAAAAAATTGTTACATTATTAATTGTTGACCATATCTACATGATATTTTCCACGTACCCACTTGTACGGTCAGGCACAAGGCCTATTTATGTGCTGACATCCCACAAGCCGAGACTCATGGGTGGCGGGTTGAAAAATTGCGTCGATCCCGTCCCGTCGGCATTCCTCCTCAAGGGGGGCGCCTCAGGCACTGGGCAATAAAACCAGCCCTGCCCTTTAAATCAAGGGGCAGGTGTTGCCTGGGGGATAGCCCCCTGGGATTGACGCCGTTAAATTATATCAATGGTCCAGAGGCCGAAGCCACTGTTGACCATATCAAAACTACATAACATAGAATTGTATTTATAATACAACCAAAAAGCGACTTAGGAGTCTGTGAATAGAAAGGCTAATTGCATATTGATCTTAAAATGATTTTAATAATAAATGCTTAGTATTATTTGATTCTAATTGTTTGGTTTTTATCTTATTGAATATGAGAAAAAAATCTCTGTGATAAATCTTTTAAAAAAATCCATTAACAAGAAATAACTGTAATATTATTCTTTAATTCCTATTTTAAGTAAATAGTAAATTAGGAAAATACCCAATGAAAGACGGAGTAATTGGAAAAATGAAGGAAGAGTTAATTTCAAAGTTGTCACTTTCACATCATACCCTCTCTGTTCCAAATCTTATCTGCATTGTTATTCAGTTTCATTAGTCTTTCTAATTTAATATGAATATTTATATTAAAACTTAAATACTGCACCGGAGGGTGCATCTAATTCAGTTCATCTCTCTTCT
>CM042142.1:117808519-117833519 GCA_023376005.1 Doryteuthis pealeii
GCGAATGCATTTCTATAATAAAATCCTGACCATTACATTTTTATACTAAAATCTTTTCCAATGCATTTTTATAGTAAACCCATTTCTATAGTATTTTTATAGTAAAAAGATTAAATTCTTTATCAAACGTCAAGTCAATACGATAAAACAATAGCCAAAACAACTTCCAATGCATATTTATACTAAAATTGTGCACAATACATTTCTATACTAAAATCTTTTCCAATGCATTTTTTTAACAAAAACCATTTCCAATACATTTTTATGGTAAACCCATTTCTATAGCATTTTTATAGTAAAGATGAAATTCTCTATTTAACGTCAAGTCAATGCGATAAAACAAATCAACAACTTAATACAGACTCACACAGATCAATTTATATTGGTAGGAAATGGAATCGGTGACACGAGTTCAAACCCTGAACTAAGCTATTTGCGTTTCATTTCGCATGAATGTCATTGGGAAGGGCATGAGTCTATCTCATCTCCCAAACCCAGCTATGAGTAAATAGTAGGGAGGGTTGGATACTCTATTCTTGGTAAGAGAACCTGACTAGGCGAAAGAAAACTCTGAATTCAAACGAGCATAAAAAATGACCTTTTGTCGCATTTTGCTCGGGATAGGGTAGGTGTGTAGATAAATACAGGACATGTTTGGATGGTCGGTCGATTGGTCACTTTGAACGAGATTTTGACCAAAAAGAGGGTTCCAGTGATACTATAGCCCCTACTCACTTCTCTGTTCATATGACTATATCCTGTTCCCAAAATGGTGGTAGGTGGTCTAATGGTTAGAGTCGTAGGAAATGGACCCTTGGGAAAGGTATTAATCTATATATTCTTCCTCCAGCTATGGGTAAATAGTAGGCAGACTGTGCTCTTTAGCATTGGATAGGTAACTAGTCTAGGTGAAAGAAAACTCTGAATTCAAACCTATTAAACTCCGCTTAAGAAATTGACCTTGTGTCGCATCCTGTTGGTACGGAAGGATTGGTAAATATATATATCCTGTCCCCAAAAATCAAAACCTAGTTCCATGTTGGCTACCGGAAACTCTTTTTTGATTTGTGATTAAGTTGATTCAGAGTTTAAAAAAAAAAAATGAACATTCGGGGACCTCAGGGTTCCACAATCTTAACAACAGGGGTATGTAGACGCTGTAAGGGTGTCTTGAAAATGTATTCCATCGGATTAGCCATAGAACTGCAATATTGTATTTATAGTTACCAATACACACCTATTAAAATTTAATTTAAACAGCAACAACTCTCAGAACTTTGGCTTAACGTAGCTTCTGAGTATCTATTGTTGTCTCAAAAGGCGGACCATATTACCTTTAGGCACCCCTTTTTGATCCCGATTAAGAAAGAACATGTGTTTCATTTACACTGTCAATATCCGGTTGTTTGTTAGGGTGAGGGTTAGGGTTAGGGGTTAGGGTCAGGGGTTAGTTTTATAATTAAAAAATATCTAAAAATCGCCTGTTAAAAGAACCGTATATTGACGGTGTAAATGAAAAACACGTCCTTTCTTAATCGAGATCAAAAAGAGGTGCCTAAAGGTCATATGGTCTTAAAAGGCGAATTAAAATGTCGTTTTGCAACAACATATTTAGACGAAACAGCTTTTTCAGGACTTACCAATATGGTGACCAACTGCAGATCTAGAATTGTTGTACAAAGTCAATTAGATGTATCTTTGTTAAAAAAGAATTGAACATTCGTACCAAACAAAGCAACCACACCCCTCTCACTAAGTATCATTACTTAGTGTAAATATTGGATGTGATTTTCATTCAATATTTTTGATAGATTTCATTTTTATTCACGTGGGGATTCACGAGATTTCATTTTTTATCTATACGGGGATCCACGCGATAGACCATGAAATAGAAAGGGGGTCCTGACTCCCCCCCTCTCTCTCTCTTTCTCTCTCTCTCTCTCACACACACACACACACACGCACACACACACAAACATAAACACACTCATTCTTATCGCAAACTTTCTGGAATAAGCTAAAAGTTGGCAGTCCCTCTTATTTTTTTTCTGAAATCGTTATATCTCATATATTTAGGTGAAGGAAAACTGAATTTTAACCTGATAAACGCCGTTTAAGAAATTAATCTTGTGTCGCATTCTAATTGTGCGGAAGGGTTGATATATATATATATATATATATATATATATATATATATATATAGTGTGAGATGGTCCCTGTTTCAGCTTTTGCTGGAATGGTGTACCAAAGGCAGTATTATTGGTAGAGTGCTCAATATAAAATAAAGCTGTTATATAATATAATAAGATAAAAATATAAAGGTTTTACATATCTATTTATTAGGTGACAAAGGAACATTCACAACCATATTGGTTTCATGCGATGCAATCATCAGGTGAAGATGTTTCAAATGTAAGGAAAATCGAAAAAAATCGAGAAAAAAAATCGAAGAAAAAAAAATCGGAAAAAAATTTTTTTCTCGATTTTTTTCGATTTTCCTTACATTTGAAACATCTTCACCTGATGATTGCATCGCATGAAACCAATATGGTTGTGAATGTTCCTTTGTCACCTAATAAATAGATATGTAAAACCTTTATATATTTATCTATATATATATATATATATATATATTAATATATATATATATATATATTATATAGCAACATTTCCGCACAATTAGGATATAACATACAAGGTGTGTCATAAAATATCAGATTGAAGCTGTATTTACCAAGATAGAAATGAACAATGAATGGAACGTTAATTTTATTTTACAGAAAGGATGTTAGTAGTGTACAAAAGAATACTACTAGAGACACAGGGAACCGGATATGACTGCTACTTGGCAATGATATTGTATAGAGCATGGATTCTCAACCGGGGTCCACATTGACCCTAGGGGTCCATGGAATATTTCTGGGGGTCCACAGGCAAAACATAACAAATTGGGGGTCCACAATGATATTTTGGTGGTTCATGAAGAAAACCAACTCAGAATGGTTTTTATTATTAAAAATCCAATTTTTGGTATTTTTTCTTTCTTTCGGCGGGGTGACATACGGTAGTGGAAGTTAGGTCCGTTAAGTTTGATTTAACTGGAATGCTAGTTGTCTTATAAACCATCATCTGACAGCAAATTGCAGATTACGACTAATTAAAACCAAATAAAATGGATTTTTTTTCAAACATAACTTAATCCCAAAACTAAGGAATATTTTGGGAAGTATTTTGTGTCATTAAACTAAATAGGAAAAAAAGCCTTTAGCAAACAATCATTAATAATAGATAACAATCTATATATTATTACTAGTCTTCCTTAATTTTGGTTGGACATGAAGAAATCTGAAGTAGAAATTCAAACGAATTTGGATGTATTTCTTAGATTTTGAAAAGGTTCAAGAAAATTGCCCTGAAAGCAATAAAAAAATAAGTGACAAGAGTTGGTTTTAGATATGCACCTGAAGCAGTCGGTTCTTTTCCTATTATATTGTCTGTCTGACCTTTGCCCTTCCATACTAATGTTACATAATTTATGTATAGATTATTGTCAACACCCTGTATTTCTGAAGGGATGTCCCCTTTTCATATCACGGGCGGGACTTTCCATGGAATATTACAGAAAGACCGCGAAATACGTGAAGTCACGGGGGACCGAGTTAACCCATCAGTACCTGCTTGGACGTCTGATGAGAAGCATGGGCTCATTATGCACACGCGCGTTGTGTTAGTTAGAAGAAGAATTTTAGTTAAGTATATAAAAGTTTAAAGAAATAAGATGGTGTTCTTGTTTGATGAATGTCTTGACAAAAAGACTGACCAAGAAGAGGGAATGCATCAAAGATGGACAGCCAACAAGAATCTAGAAATAGAATTCAACACGGAGAGAAAGATTAGAAACGACTAGAGATCACCAATGGCCAAAGAAATAAGTAATGCAAAATGCATCTCTCTGTCTACCTGTGTCTATCTCTCACCCCTCTTTCCAGTAAAAGAACACTTGTGTATGTACCCAGCATGGGTATATGTGTATGAGTATGTAACACTAATTTCCTTGGGGAATTTATTCCAGAAATACTTCGATCTGTCAAAGCCTTCCAGGGGAAAATGTATTAAAATGTCAACTTTGTGTGGGTAGGTTAGAGTAACATCCCTTTATTGATAGTTAACTTAGAGTGACCGTTCGTGGTGTTATGCAAATATTAGTGGCAGGCCGTCGGTAGGTTTCTACTAAATGACTGGTGGGCGCCGCCATTTGCATTCTGGACTTCGTACGTCGTATGAGACGGTCGATTCGTGTTACTCTTCTTACAGACTTAACCCAAGTAGTTCACTTCAGTTTAATGTTGAACTCCATCGTGAAAAGGTGAGAGATATTAAAAGTTCCTAGTACAGACATTCTTTCGTATTTTTTTAAATTTCTGCATTTCAATAATAAAAAACATATTTCCCAGTTTAAAAGTATAAAAAGACTGAAGAGAAAAATAGCAAATTTTTCCCGTTTTGATACAAATTTCAAATATCAAGTCATATCTTGGCAGTTATCAGAAATGATTATCAGCTTTGAGGAAGTTAAAAATGTCGAACCATATGAACTTTAGGCACCCCATTTTCGATTTCGATTCGTGGGGACAAAAAAAAAACGTAAAAATCCGGTTAATTGTTTACAGACGATTTCGGGATTTTAAAAAAATTATAAAACTAACCCCTAACCCAAACTCCTAACCCTAACCCTAACCCCTAACCCTAACCCCTAAGAAACAACCGGATTTTTACGGTGTAAATGAGAAAAGTGTCCCCACGAGTTGAAATCGCGGAAGGGATGCCTTAAGGTCATAGGGTCCAAAATGTCAATGTCTATACTTTAGGGGCCAAGTTATCTCAGTCGGTATAGCGTTCGGCTGGAAGCCACAAGGTTTCTAGTTCGATACCGGTCCTCGCCAACCCAGCGTATGAGTAGCACAGGGATCGATGCGGTAAGGTAAGGAGCTGATGGTAAGTGCGGCACTCCACCTCAGACGTCAAGATAATCTCCTTGTACTAGCGCTAGTGAAAAGGGGATATACTTCCTCGCTGACTGGCTGATACCGACTTTAGGCCACCCCGACGACTTTATACTATAGAGCGATATTAGGTCCCCATCAGGAATTCTCAATGGGAGGCAGATATGGACATCGGTTGTAAGCAAAAAGCATCTTGATGATGTTGATACAAGCTGTACAAGGACAAGTCAAAGGGCCACTAATACAAAAATAAAGACTGACATCTTTCCTTATATTCTGATCATGTTACGTAGTGCCTTTTCTTTGACGGCACTAAATATCTATATGTTATATACTTCTCTTTTACTTCTTATTCTTGTCGTCTATTCTTCTGGCCGGATCTGGTATATCTTCTAAGGTCTCCTCTGGTCTTCTTATATGGGGATTCCGGGTCTGGTTTCTGCTGCTAGGGATTACTTGTTATCAGAAGCCTTGTGTCATTGTTAGCTTTTAGTAATAACAACAAGACTTCGATTTACGATGATGTTACTTTATTCGTAGAACCCCAGACCAGACAATGCGCGCGGATCCTTACATCTTGCTAGCTTCGCTTCTAAGTCCTAACTGTCTAACTTGCCTACCCCTTAAACCGGAAGGGGCTTTCTATCGGGGTTCCGTTTCTCACGGTTCTCCCCAGAACGCAAGGTGAGAGTGAGGTCAAGCATTGTCACTCACTCTCAAGGCCATCAGCTGTACTGATCGCCATAATGATTTCTACACTATTGTCATAATCATTAGGTATCTAGTGATTATGTAACAATCAGATGATGGCCTCTATAAATGCTTAGCTACTTTTATTATGACTGGAAGAATATTTAAGTAATTTAAGAAAAGTCGTCGGGGTGGCCTAAAGTCGGTAGCAGCCAAGCAGCGAGGGAGTCTATCCCCTTTTCACTAGCGCTAGGCCAAGGAGATGCTTTTTTTCATCTGAGGTGGAGCGCCACACCTACCATCAGCCCCTCACTTTACCGCACAGATCCCTGTGCTACTCATACGCTGAGTTGGCGTGGGCCGATATCGAACTAGGAGCCTTGTAGTTTCTAGCAGAACGCTCTACCGACTCTTTTTAGAATAAAGTAATAAGTTACCAAAATATTGCAAAATCTTCTTGAGTCTATCGAATATAGAATCGAAGCTGAGATCTGCTTGGTATAGGAATCTTTCTTCAAACCACTCTCCCATTAGTCGATGTATTTACCCAACCCCTCCGCCATAGACAGGATGTGTCACAGGGTCAATTCTGAAGCGGATTAAAGTTGGTTGGAATTCAGATTTTTCCTTTACCCGGACTGGTTGTCTTTCCAAGTCTAAAAAAACCCCAGTCTGACCAACTATTTATTCATAGTTGAGGGTAGGGTCAAACATATGGATTCCTGCCTTAGTGTGAAGTGAAATGCAAACAGCCTTGTTCAGGATTTGAACTCGAGTCTCTTGACCTTGTGCCAGACTAATGAGCGTTTAGTAAGTAAAGTAAAGAGACAGGAAGAAAGGAAGAGAGTTATTTTGAAATATTCTTAATAGATATCTCGAGAAGAAACAGCTGTTGTAGCGGGGAGGTTATTAAACATGCTTGTCTCACGTAAGTATGACACGAACCCGATCAGTAGACCGAGAATAGACATTAATAGGTAACGTGGAAATCATTAATCAGGAAGGAACAAGCGATGAACTTTAGATTCCGTAAGCATGGCCCAGTGTGTAATAAATTCAAAAAAGAGGTCACGTGTTCTGCACAGAAGAACAGAAACCAGAATTTGTCTCCCGCTAAAATACACAAGAGCTACACGTGACCTTTACGAAAAGGTACATGCGCATGCATTCACAGAAGAAAGTCTGACTACATTTTAGATCACAGCATATAGGATTGGATCCATACGTTCCATAAATATCTAGAAAATTTAGAGACGTGTGTGATATTGCATAATAAATTAATAGTGGGGTCTCAAGTATGAATACTACCACTGGCAAAAATTATGGAATTAGCACACTAATAGATTTTTTTCTTTTATTTAGCAGTTAAATAAACTGTTTGGACTTGTTAACAAAAAAGAGTTAAATGAATTAACTAGACTAGCAAATATATGCGCCCTCCGGGTGCAAGTATTTAAGTCTTAATGTAATAGAATATCGTATTAAATTAGAAAGGCTAATGAAACTAAATAAGAATGCAGATAAAAAGATTTGAAACAGAGGGAGTATAATCGAAAAATAGAACAACTGAAACTTACTCTTCTATCACTCTCGTCTTTCATTGTTATTTTTTCTAATTTAACTATTTCGTTAAATTAGGAAGTAAAGAATAAAATGACAATTATTTTTTCTTGTTAATGGATTTCATTTAAGATTCATTGAAGAGATTTTTGTTTATATTCATTAAAAATAAAACCAAACAATTAGAAATCAATAATACAAAGCACATATTCACTAAAATCAAATTTTAAATATCAATATGCAAATTAGCCTTCCCGTTCACACTGTAAACCGCTATTTTGTTGTATATAAAAATATAATAGCATGTTATTAATATGTAGATTTGGTTAACAGTATTAATATTATAAAACAATTTTATTAATAATTTGAGGTTAAAATTAAAATAATTTCATGGTGAATGTGACGTCAATAACTAAGGGAATTGTGACTTGAGTAGTGATTTACTTTCGATTACAGACAGAAAAACACACAATCTCCATTATAATAGGATAGGAATTAAATAACAAGTTCAGAATTTAATTAGTTAAAAAAAGGAAGAAAGAAAAAAAAAACGTAATTTACGATCTATGTTAATTTTAAATTTTAACTAAATTCTAAAATAAAAAAAAGATTTGGGCTGAACTTGCACAAAGGTGTCAAAATTAGGGGGACCCAGAAAAAACATAACCCACAAATTTTATAATAAAAATGTTAATTTTAATTATGGGGGTCTAGGATTAGGGTTTAGGGTTAGGGTTAGGATTAGGGTTATGGTTGGGGTTTAGGGTTAGTTTAATGGGAAAATGAATAAATAATTTGGGTTCTGTTTTTTCTGGGTCACCGTGTATACCGGCGAGCCAGAAAAAACAAACCCAAAAATTTTGTAATAAAACTGTTAATTCTAACTAGGGGGTAGGCTTAGGGTTAGGGGTTAGGCTTAGGCTTAGGCTTAGGGGTGGGTTAGGGTTTAAGGTTAGTTTAATGGGAAAATAAATAAATAATTTGAGTTCTGTTTTTTCTGGGTCACCCTAATTTTGACACCTTTGTGTAAGTTCAGTCAAGATTTGTCCCCCAACCCCGCTGAACTATTAATCAATGAACGGCCGAGAGAGAAGATTTGATTGAAGGCAGACGACTTATTTGAGTCATTAAATGCAACGACCAGTTACAGAGACGTAGAGTAGACGGAAGAAGGAAGTGACAATCTTGATATTCTTGGATCGGAAAATGTCGAGACAGCAAGATTTCCTGAAGTGGAAGTTAATTTTCAGATGTAATAGAAATTATATTTTCTCTTTCTAACCTATAGGCATGAAATAACTCTAGAGGGGTTGACATACCGTTAAAATCAATCAATCAGCATCTTTGAAGCTGCTGGTAAGGAATTTAAAAGTTAGTGGTTCTGACTAAGTATTCATCTATCCAATCTAATCAATTATCGAACAATGCACGGCTGACTTCTGATTTAGGTCGGAAAATTAACACAGAAAGTTTTTTGGTGGTCCCCAATGACAGTTTAACTACAGTCTATGAATTAACATTTTTCGAATTGGGTTACGGTTTTAGGGGATTAAGGTTGTTTTTAATTACGTATTGCTTAAAAAACACCCCCCAAAAAACAAATTACTATACATTTAATTAACCATTGAAATTAATTATTGAATCTATTATTGAGACAGTTGTTTGTGTTAGTATTGCAATGTACAATTTCAATTAAACTTAGTTTTGAAAAAATATCTTTCAACATTAAATGTATAGTATTTTTTTTGTTTTTTTTTTGTTGTTGATTTTTTTAAAAGCAATACGTAATTAAAAACAACCTTAATCCCCTAAAACTGTAACCCAATTCGCAAAATGTTAATTCATAGACTGTAGTTAAACTGTCATTGGGTACCACCAAAAAACTTTCGGTTTTAATTTTCCGACCTAAATCAGAAGTCATCCCAATGCACTATAAAAGAACACAGGGAGAAGTGCATTCATGCCTTTGATGAGACTATTAATGCAAAGTGAAATGAAATCGGGACTGTCGAAATTCGAAATTTATAAACTGATGTTCCTTCTGGTACGCCAACTCGCCCTACCCACCCTCTGGCTCCAAAACTACACTAGAATCAGGCAACTGTTGTCGATGCCTGGCTGTGTGATGAAACAATAATTCAATGGGAGGTCGGTACGAGGTTTGGTGGGGGGGGGTCGGATAGATGATGGGTTGATCGAGACAGAATGTTAGGGGATGAAAAAAGAAATTAAGATCCCCCAAAGTGGCAGGATTGACAGGCAGATTTCGGCCCAAGATAAGGCCCATCATTCAACAGGACATGAAATGGTATTTGGGGGTCTGCAAAACTGATTTAACACTATCTACATGACGTGGGTCTCAAATTCTATCACTGGATACCACCATGCAAGCCGAATATAGTCGCATATATATATATATATATATATATATATATAATATATATATATATATGATATATGTGATATATATATACATATATATACTATGTATATATATGTTTATATATATATATATATATATATATGATATATGTGATATATATATATTTATATATATATATATATATATATATTATATATATATATATATACTATGTGATATATATATATTTATATATACTATGTATATATATATATATATGATACTATGTGATATATATATATTTATATAATACTATGTTTTATATATATATATATATATATATATATATATATATATATATATACTAGCAAATATATGCACCCTCCGGGTGCAAATATTTAAGTTTTAATGTAATAAAATATTATATTAAATTAGAAAGGCTAATGAAACTAATGCAGACTAAAAGATTTGAAACAGAGTGGGGTATAATCGAAAAATAGAATAACTGAAACTTACTCTTCCATCAATCCCGTCTTTCATTGCTAAATTTTCCTAATTTAACTATTTAGTTAAAATAGGAAGTAAAAGATAAAATTACATTTATTTCTTCTTGTTAGTGAATTTCTATTAAGATTTTTGCTCGAGTTTTTTTGCTCACATTCATTAAGATAAAACCAAACAATTAGAAATCAATAATACTAAGCATATATTTATTAAAATCAAATTTTTAATATCAATATGCAAATTAACCTCCTGTTCACACTGTGAGCTGTTATTTTGTAGTATGTATAAATACAATTGCATGTTATTAGTACATAGGTATTAGATATTAGATAGGGTCAACGGGCTTCGGCCCTGGACTGTTGATCTGATTAACAGCGTTGATCCCAGGGGGGCACCGCCAGGCAACACCTGCCCCCCTTGATTTAAAGGGGCAGGGCTGGCTTTATTGCTCAGTGCAAGAGGTGACCCCTTGAGCAGGAATGCCGACGGGATCAATGCATTTTTTGCACCCGCCACGCGTGAGTCACGGCTTGTGGGTGGTCCCACATTAATAGAGCCTTGAGCCTAACCAGTACAAGTGGGGTACGTGGTAGATATCACGTAGATATGGTTAACAGTATTAATAATGTAGAACATTTTATTAATCATTAAGGTTAAATAGAAATAAAATCATGGCGAACGTGACGTAAATAACAAAGGGAATTGTGATTTCAGTAGTGATATAGTTTCGGTTAAAGACAGACAAACACACAATCTCCAATAATAATAATATAATAATAATATATATATATATATAATATATATATATATATATATATATATGAGGTTAAGTAAACGAACAAATGAGTTGATTTTTATATAGCTTTAAGCCGACAATTTTTGGAGGATATGTGCTTAATTGAAGTCATACCTAATTTTGAAAATTAATTAGTTAATTAGTTAATATGCCCGCCTAAATTCATTAATTATTAACTAATTAATTTTCAAAATTAGGTATGACTTCAATTAAGCACATATCCTCCAAATATATATATACAGGAGAGAGAGAGAGAGAGAGAGAGAGAGAGAGAAGAGAAGAGAGAGAGAGAGAGAGAGAGATCTGTGACATAATATCTATCGTCAGTGAAAATGAATTCAGCGGAGTACTAAGTTGAAATCTTGAACAAGGCTAACACCCCTGTTGACGTGGTTTAGAATACGCTGATTCCATCTCCTGCAGGTGTAAGAACTCCGTAAAAAGGGGGGATCTGGATGGAACACTATTCTGATTGGGAATCTTTTGGGGAGTCCAGAGTACTGGTTTTCCATTATCATTACTCCCAGGCCCACCCTGACTCTGTTAGATTTTCATTTCAGGTTCAAATAGATGTGTTTAAAAATTATTTGCATTCGATGGGTATATAACTATAAATTATTTGTATTGTGAATATCTAGACTATATAACTATATAACTTTTATAACTATATAAGTTTTATGATATATACTGTATAACTATATAACTATTCGTTATAACTAATGACATTATTATTATTTATTTTAAAAATATTTAGTTAAATAAATTCAACACATATTGCATTGTAAATTGCCTTCAAAATCTTTATATTACACATACACACAATGCTTCAAAGATACTATAAAGAAACAAACTTTATTTCACTATGCCGAGCAAGGCTATATTTATAGTAAAAATTAAAAGAATTTCGAACAATTTCCACGCGCGGGAGCAGCCGAGCCGTTTAACATCACGGAATTAGCCGATTTAACATCACGGAAAAAATTTTCAAATATACGGCGTTCATCAACTTCTTAAACAAAAAATGATTACAATATCGCCGTGGGATAAGTACTATTAAAAAATCACCTAGTACTTTCAATAACTCTGAAGATGGAATTTTACTTCCGAAAATATTTAGTTTTTAAAAAAAAGAAAAAAAGTTAAATAAATTCAACACATATTGCATTGTAAATTGCCTTCAAAATCTTTTTTATTACACATACACACAATGCTTCAAATATACTATAAAGAAACAAACTTTATTATTTATTATATATTAGTAACTATATATTATATTATTATTGTAACTATATAATTATTTGTATTATGAATATCCATACTATATAACTATATAACTTTTATAACTATATAACTTTTATAATATATATTATATAACTATATAACTATTCGTTATAACTAATTACATTATTAATATTTATTATATATTAGTAACTATATATCATATCATTATAACTATATAATTATTTGTATTATGAATATCTATACTATATAACTTTATAACTTTTATAACCATATAACTTTTATAATATATACTATATAACTATATAACTATTCGTTATAACTAATTACATTATTATTATTTATTATATATTAGTGACTATATATTATATTATTATAACTATATAATCATTTGTATTATGAATATATGTACTATATAACTTTTATAACTATATAACTTTTATAATATATACATATAACTATCTACACTATATAACTATGAATTATTTGTATGAAAATAACATGTAATAATGAATTATTTGTATTATGAATATCTACTCCGACGGCTATCATAAGAAACAAGGTCGCAAGTATGTGTCATCCAGCGAGGATCGAACTCGTTATTCAGTAGTAATGAATACGCGAGACTAGCTTACAAACCATTACACCACGAAAGGACGCCCTTGTGTTACGATTTTATGGGCCATCCTTTAGGCTTCAAGCAAGAGCACTTGTCCAGCGGAAATCATTGGTAAAGAATCCTTTGGTTGTTCCTTGGTGCTCCTCAGTATTATAAATCCTTCGTCAATAATTGGAAATGGACGTCTCTCAGTATCAGTTATTAAGTAGTCAACCAGTCACGCATTAGGGCTTTTGATTGGCTGAGGTTTAAACCACGCCCAGTCTATAAATTTAAATGGTGTATTGCAGCACAACTTATATATATATATAAAATATTCCAAGACTTGCTAATCAACTCGTTCGCAATTACGGGGCATCCGGCGAGGATCGAATTCGCTATTCAGTTAAAGTGATCTGCGTGTTAAGCTTGTTAACCATTGCATTACAATTAGACACCGTTTTTCTCACCAAACCCGTTTGCCACAGGTTGGATGTGACACAACGTTGCAACGATGGGGATCCAGCAAGGATTTTATTAATCTAACCAGTTTGCCATGGATGTAATGTCACATGGTTGGCAGCCTTCCGTCTACGAGAGACGATGGAGTAGTGTCAAAGTTTTTTTTTTTTTTAACTACATAGCCTGGGCGGGTTCGCATGAAGGATAAGCTGTTGCCCCTGCAGGAAATACCCCCTCTCCACACTGCCACTGTGATCCAAAGGAAAGGTAAGGTACCAATCTGGTTTGGCAACGGTAGTGTCGCAGGATTTGATGGGTAGTATTGGATTTCAGCATCACATCACCTTAGGGACTCCAGCTCCTGATTTGTTTTCGGGGTTTGCTCCCCTAGCCTTTTGTTGAAAGGCAGCAGAGGTTTTGTGTCGGACTTTTTCTTGACTTTGATGGGTTGCCGACCAAGACTAAAGAGCCCTTTTAACCCATTTGGAGATCCATGCGAGTGGCAGGTATCGCAATCTTACTGCTATTGGTGTTCCTGAGAAAAGAAATGAGATTAGAGATACGGTATATTTTGCATTTGTTTATCAGATACGCAACAGTACCTTCTGGTCAGTTTTTTTTTTGGGGGGGGAGGTATGGTTAAGTCCACTAAAGGCATCTTAATGTTACATACGTATATGGCATACAGTGAGGATCGAACTCGCTATACAATGATCATGAATCTTTCTTTCTTTCTTCTTTGTCCAGTTTTCTTTTTATTTTAATGTTGCCTTCATATCATATCGAAACATCAAAACAGGAGCTGGAAAATAGCGGACGAGCTCAGGGGTAGACAACGACCACCCACAATGACAGTAATAAGATTGGCGTAATTACTACACACATACACCCCAAAATTGGCCATGGTTGGCAACCCAAGAAGAATCTGTGATAAAACCATCGCTGCTGAACCGCTTACATAATCCCGAGGAACGGCTGGCGACTAAACCCCGAAAACAAATCCGGACCGGTGTCCCTTAGGTTGAGTAACGCTGAATTTCAATGCTACACAGCAACTCCTGTAACACTGCCATTGCCAAACTACATAGGTTCTTATCCTTTCCTTTGGACCAGACCGTCAGTGTAGAGTAGGGGATAAAAATGAATTTAATCGATATCACTTTTAATCGATATCACTTACACATGTGTTTCGGTCCGTTTATCAAAATGTATACGGATTACGTTATTATTATTATTAAAATAATCAGATGAAATTGAAATAATGATAATAATAATAATAGGAAAAATGCGGTCTCTGCGTTCAAAATGATTCAAAAAATATTATTTTTTCGAACATTTTTTATGATTCTGTTTGTCTCCAACGGATTTTTTCTTCTCAAAAAAAAAAAAAAAAAAAAATTCGCTCTGATGAAGGTCGTAAAAAATCTCTGTGTACGGAATATTTTTGCATTTTTTCCTATTATTATTAATTATTATTATTATATTTTATTATTATTATCATTATTTCAATTTCATCTGATTATTTTAATAATAATAATAACGTAATCTGTATACATTTGATAAACGGACCGAAACACATGTGTAAGTGATATCGATTAAAAGTGATATCGATTAAATTCATTTTATCCATCTACATTTCTTTTCTTTACTCATTTTTTACTCATATTGTCGATTCAATTCCTTTCCATTCTTACACACACACACACACACCACACACCACACACACACATATATTTTATATATATATATATATAATATATATAATATAATACAGATTAATGTTACCATTGACTAGATGATTTGGCATTCTCCGTTTGTCATGGGCTGGGGGCCCAGTGTGTTGAGTCCCCGCTCTTCACGCTGTGGTCCGCTGGTTCAATCTCTAGTGGCGGAGATTGTGGTATGCACTGCTGATGAGACCAAAGTGGTCGAAACAGCTGTCCAGTGCTCCGAATGTCGCAAATGGTGTTTGCCGAGTTGTCTGGTCGTGGTAATATGTTTCAAATTATCAAATTATATATATATAATATATTATATAATATATCCCATCGTCTTTCGCAAACGGACGGATGCCAGCATCGTATCGAAATTTGATTATATATCGCAGAAACACCCTAATTCCGTTGTAATGCTGCAGTTACACAAAATTCAACATACTGAACGGTCTGATTCAGTAGCGTGTACCCCTCTACGATCCACTGGTTTAGCCGAATACATTTGGAATATCTGTCTGGAAAGGTTATTGGAACGTGACTGTAATGTAGATATTATTGTGTGCGTCACCGAAAACAGCCGACGTATGCACAGATGCACAACAGGCCTATCAGTTGTGAAATCAAGTTACAGTTTGAAGAGGATTAGCCTAGAAAATGATAATAGCAGTAAATGAATGTTGTTTTGTTTGTTTGTTTTTTTGTTTTTTTTTTGTTTTGTTTTTGTTTTTTTTTTGTCAAGATGACCATCTTTTCAATTATTGCGCCCACTTGTGGTGTTTTGTTAAAATAATTTTTAAAAAAAAAAGAACAAAACAACAATAGTTGCTTGAAATACTGAGACTCTATCGTCTTCCCCAAACCCGTCGAAAGAGAAAATTTTTAAGCAATAGGGATGCGAAATAATAATAATAATAATAATAATAATATAATAAAAAAAGAAACCTTGGGTAAAAATATGAACCACTTGACTAAAAAAGAAAATAAGAAAAAAAAAGAGTGGAAAACCGTCTTATATAAAAGGAGAAGACTTTAAAAAAAAGAAAAGAAATTCTGCTTTTGTAAAAAAAAAAAAAAGGAGCTTATTGTTGGGTTTCTGAACACGCATCTGTTTCTTCTCCTACTAATGGTTCTAAATAGTTGACCAGGGTTCAATCCTTGAAAAGCCGTTGTACATTCGTTGGGTATGTCATTTTTTTTTTTTACAGTCTTATCTGTGATAATTTGATTTTTTTTCTCTTTTTTTTTCGGTTAGAGATTTTTTATACATTTTGTTGTCTATTGTTTTTTTTCTAAATTCATAATCTCAAATTTCATTATCAGATGAACTTGTCCTTTCCACCTCTTCTATGAATATTCTTCTCTTCTTTTTTTCTTCTTCTCTGTCACCACCGTTGTTGTTTGTTGCTCTTCTTCTTCTTCTTCTTCTTCTTCTTCTCTCTTCTTCTTCTTCTTCTTCTTCTTCTTCTTCTTTCTTCACCATAACGATATCTTATTTTCCTTTAATCTATTCGTGGTCGTTTTGTTTTTGCTATGTTGTTGCTTCTGCTGCTGCTGCGTTTGTTTTTGTTTTGTTGTTGTTGTTGTTGTTTGTTGTTCTTCGTCGTCGTCGTCGTGATCTCTTATTTTTCCCTTAATCTTTTCGCAGTTGCCGTAGTCTTCTTCTTCTTCTCTTCTTCTTCTTCTTCTTCTTCTTTTCTTCTTTCTTCTTCTTCCTCCTCACACTTTCTTCTTCTTCTTCTTCTTCTTCTTCTTCTTCTTCTTCTTCAAAATATTGCTATCCGTTGGGTGGGACTGTAGAATACACCAACTGAACCTCTGCAGATTCATAAAATACCACCACTGGGACACCAGTTGGCAATACAATTAAAAAAAATTAGTGAAATAGATCACCAATTAGGACTGAACCTATTCAAGTAGTGATCATCACAAGAGGAGGTTAACAGCTTTAAATCAATTATTATCCCATCCTCTACCCCTGCAATGCCAGGTAGCCACTTCTAATTTAATATATAACTTTTCTTTTTTCATCTTAGCCAACTGCCAGAGAAAAATCGTTTAAATTAAAAAAATTTTTTTTCAGATTAGTGAAATAGGTCACTAATTAGAACTGAGCCTATTCTAGTAGTGACCACCCCAAACGGATTTAACAGGTTTGAATTCAGTTTTCCTTCTCCTAGACTGGTTGCCTAACCAAGATTAAAGAGCCCAGTCTGCCCTACTATCTACCCCTAACTGGAGGGAGAGTAGTTGGATTCATACCTTTCCCAAGGTTATTAGCGCTATGTGAACTGTAGCTTCGTCCAGGATTTGAACTCGGGTTGACGAGTCCATTTCCTACGTGCCTCCACATGAATGGCTACTTGTATTGCTTGGGAATGGGATTGCGGCGGGGGGAGCGGTCTGTGACTCGGGTATAAAGTGATCCCGTGATGTGCAACACGCCACTTCGACCCTTACTTGGGCTAGACGGGCGGTAGGAAAGACCAGTTCTTAACCCTATTCTCCAAATTCCTCTTATGGAAAACTGCCGACCCTTTGTTTCATATAGATACTTCAAGATGCTGGATGAGGGTCAACCACCAGTAGTTATTAATACACATCTTTTTATAATGAAAAATGTGTTTGTGTTTTCTGTCTGTAACCGAAACTATATTATTATTCATGTCACAATTCCCTTAGTTATTTATGTCACATTCTCAATTATTTTGTTTTTTATTTAAACCTCAAATTATTAAAAATTTTTACATTTAATACTGTTGGCCATAACTACATACTAATAACATGCAATTTTATTTATATATACAAAAAATCTTAAATGAAATCCATTAACAAGAAGAAATCACTCTAATTTTATTATTTACTTCCTATTTTAACTAAATAGTTAAATCGGGAAAATTTAGCAATGAAAGACGGGAGTAATGGAAGAGTAAATTTCAGTTGTTCTATTTTTTGATTATAGCTCCTGTTTCAAATCATTCTATCTGCATTCTTATTTAGTTTCACAAGCCTTTCTAATTTAATAGAATATTTTATTACATTAAAACTTAAATACTTGCACCCGGATGGTGCATATATTTGCTAGTGAAAATGGAGATTATTTCTTAAACAAATATATAGATAAAAACAAGATTTGGCATAAAATAACCCACAATGGTTGATATGCCATTAAATTAAACAACCAAACCAAACCAAGAATATTTGTTTAGACTCTTTTCTTGATATTTACTTGCAGTATCTGTAGTCAACCCTCCATGTTTTGAGCGTATCTTCGATGAACTAAGATAAAACGGTGCTTTCTATATGACCTGGTCCCGGAGTGGTAGTACCTGTTAGGGTCCCATCTATGGGTTAAATAGAAAAATGTATTTATAAAAAAATTGTATTATCCATTAAGAATTGATGTATTTCAAAACTTTATCGGCATTAAATGACCCACTGAGGTTGATATGCCGTAAAACAAAACAAACCAAACCTCGTCTACTAATTATCATGCAAGGCGGTTTTTTTTTTTTTTGGTTTTTCTTTTCTTTTCGGTTAGCACTATCGGCCTGCAAAGTGTAGTTTTAAATGTGTGATCGACAACCTATTCCTTTTCTCTAAAGGACCAAGTATCCAGTAGGCACCCCAAAAGAAAAGAACACCTTTTGCTTTTCACCGTAAACTCCCGGTGGTTTGTTTTTTGGCGAATTGCCAGTTTACTTGAGCGATGAGATAAATAAAGACTTCCTGGTCAAGCTTAAACGTGGAAAAAAGCTTGCAACAAACCTTGTTGCGACCTTGCAATTAGGTAAAAAGGAATCATAACCTTAGGTCTTGTAGAATTAGTCCAGAAAAAACGTAGTTCCTTCGTGAGTGGTGACAAGGTATTTATTTACCAATTCGACCAATCAAAAGGAAAGTAAACACCAACCACATGTATATATTACTACGCAATCTTTATTCCTGCTTTCTTCCCTCAGAAGATTGCAGGTGAGTAGTTTTCATTTTTTTCCGACAGTTTACAAACAACGGACGATTTTTTGTATTAGAATTTCACTGTAAGATTTTGTTAAAGTTTGTTCATGTATATTTACAACCCGAAGGCACGTTTTTATACTAAAATAGTTTTCTATTTTAATAAAAAATATCGTTATTTCATGTTGTTTTTGTTAATTCAATAAGAAATTTTGTTTAATTATAAAACTTTAAAAAACGAAAGACAGGTTTTTATATTAAAGACACATTTTTATATCAAAATAGTTTTTATTTAATCAGAAGAGAAATGCAGATATGTTTATTTAAATGAAAATAGTTTTTATTTATAAAATATTTTTTTAATGTTTCTTTAAATAAAAGGATATTGTTCGGAAATGGTATCACACAATTTATAAACTTTATTTTCCATGCGCCTCTCGTACCACAAACGGAAGTGTTCGGTAAAAAGCAAAAGGTGTTCTTTTCACAACAGCTCCCAGCTCAGGTGCCTATTGGATACTTGGTCCTCTTTAAAAATTCGGAATTAATTGATTTACGAGAATTTTTGCTAACCTACCGGTTAACTCGCAAGACAAATGCCTAATCCGAATCATCCATTTTGATTTTTCCATTATCATTTAACTCAAAATTATTGCTAAAAACTTTCCGTGCTAATTTACATGTCAAGTTACAGATATGGCTCCATATTACCACCATTACGTAATACACCCATTGCCACTTTCAGCTGAAATTGAGAGCAATACTTGTTCGAGTTAATTATTTGGTCATTAGGAAAGATATCATAATAGATAAATTATAATCACGTCTATTCGACTCGTAAGAATTCTTTGGATGGATACTGGACTATTGTTGCGTAGGGGTCAAGTCAGGCTGTAGTAGTAGTCGTTAGTAGTAGTAACCGTCGTTAGCTCAGAGATACAACATACGAAAGTCGCCATAGTCGTAAAGGGGTTGTTTATCTATTTCTATACCCGTGGGTTCTTTTTCAGAGAGAGAGAGAGAGAGAGAGAGAGAGAGAGAGAGAGAGAGAGAGAGAGAGAGAGAGAGAGAGAGAGAGAGAGAGAGAGAGAGAGAGCGTTAGGGGAGGGTGAGATGGCTGAAATAAGAAATTTATTAATCAATAGTAGTACAAATTATTAAAAAAAAATATAAGTAAAAGAAAAACTTTATTGGTTTAAACTACTATTGAAGGGAGGCCATGCCTAATAGCGTGAAGCTAATCCCATGGATATGACCACCCTTGGACGCTCACAGGAAACGATACATGAAACACAACGTAAACCTATACATATATATAATGAGACAAATTAGCCGTGTGAGAATCTAAATGCAAATCTGTTGTTTATAAGAGTGAGAGAGAGAGAGAGAGAGAGAGAGAGAGAGAGAGAGAGAGAGAGAGAGAGAGAGAGAGAGAGAGAGAGAGAGAGAGAGTGTGTGTGTGTGTGTTGAGAAGTAATAAAACAAAAAATACATTTTTATAAATTTTTAATATTTCTCAATGGAAGCACCCACCTTATATCAAAATGGGGGTGTGTTGAGATTTTTTCAGGTAATTTATGAGGAAGTGCGTCCCAGTCTCCTGCCTCAAAAAAATGCTACCCGGTGACTATTAAAATTACGACCCAGCTCAGTCTATTCCAAACTATCCATCTTCATATCTATCTATCTCAATTTGTTCATATTTATCTATATTACTTTAAATACTAAGAATTTTTTTTATTCATGTTTGTTTAATGTCTTGTTTTTAGTTTAAATAAACAAGAATTACGACAAAAAAAGATGCGACCTCCCCCCCAAAAAAAAATACATTTACTTGTCGAAAATATCTATCTATATCCATTTGTTCATATCTATCTATATTATTTTGTTTTTTTTATCTATCTATCTATCTCAGTCTATTCCAAACTATATATCCATCTTCATATCAAAACAAGAATTACAAAAAATTACGATAAATAAACAAGAATTACGACGAGCTGGGGTTGTTATTTTGATAGTCACCGGTTAGCAATTGTTGAGGCAGGAGACTGGGACGAACTTCCTCATAAATTACATTTTTTCAATATAGTTATTTACTAAGCGTAGCTTAGATGTGGCACAAGGCCTGAAGTATGGGGCACCCAATGAGAATCGAACTCACTAACAATGGTCTGCGAATCTAACTTGCTAACCATTACACCACGTGAGGTGCCCGACCTTTTTTCAATATAGTTATTTACTAAGCTTAGCTTAGATATGGCACAAGGCCAGAAGTATGGGGCACCCAATGAGAATCGAACTCACTAACAATGGTCTGCGAATCTAACTTGCTAACCATTACACCACGTGAGGTGCCCGACCTTTTTCAATATAAGGCGTGTGTTAGAAGCCCACTTCTAATTATAGACTCGCCGAGTACTATGTGATTAAACTCTTGGCCAATCACTGGCAGTACTCTGCTGCTGTTATAATACTTAAACCCGAGAGTACTGGCCATAGGTACTCATAACTACTGCGGCTTTCGTGGACGACGGACATAGGATTGGATCACTGGACCTTTAACAATACGCAGGATAGGACTTATTCACTTCCCGAAGGATTCCATAACTCAGGACTTACTTACTTAAGCCCTTTTCAACTGGCCAAGGATGGCATTTAAACCCTTAACACAGAGAGAGAGAGAGAGAGAGAGAGAGAGAGAGAGAGAGAGAGAGAGAGAGAGAAAAGAGAGAGAGAGAGACGAATTGGTGTGTTTTTTGTCACGGGTCACATACCGTTCAACCATCCCAATTATGTCCTCAGGCATTAGGGGTCACCACTCAAAGATAACAAGTGGCCCCTTACCCATATGCAGAAGAGCAGTGGGCGTATTTTCATGTCTCAGCCGACAGGGCGAAAACTCACGAGTAATGCTTTGTTTGTTTACTTTGGTAACGATTACACGACGCTATTTTAAGGTACTTATGCAGAATAACGCACAAGAGATATATCATTTGAATCACATTTTATGTATAAATAGCATTAGATGTCAAAAACTACCGAAATAGCCTTAGCCTAACCCTAGTGTCTCAAACCCGGAGTGGTAATATCTGTTAGGGTCCCATCTATGTGTTAAATAGAAAAATGTGTTTATAAAAAAAAATTGATTATCCATTAAGAATTACTTTATTTCAAAACTTTATCGGCATTAAATGACCCACTGAGGTTGATATGCTGTAAAACAAAACAAACTAAACAAACAATGACTTACACTTAACAACTGATGTATTTAAACAGAAAAATCAGATACAGGAACATCACAAAACCTCTGAGACATTTTTATGTTCTTATATTCTTTATAGGAAGCGCGTGGTGTAATGATTAAAGTCATGGGAAATGGACTCGTCGCCCCGAGTTCAAATCCCGGATGTGGTAATTGCATTTCACTTTGCGCTAATACCCCTGGGAAAGGTATGAATTCTACTCTCCCTCCAGCTATGAATAAATAGTACGGCAGACTGGGCTCTTGGGGTGGTCACTACTAGAATAGGCTCAGTCCTAATTAATGATCTATTTTCACTGGGCTCTTTAACCTTGGTTAGGCAACTAGTCTAGGAGAAGGAAAACTCTGGATTCAAACCTGTTAAATTCGCTTGGAGTGGTCACTACTAGAATAGGCTCAGTCCTAATTAGTGATCTATTTTCACTGGGCTCTTTAACCTTGGTTAGGCAACTAGTCTAGGAGAAGGAAAACTCTGGATTCAAAACTGTTAAATTCGCTTGGGGTGGTCACTACTAGAATAGGCTCAGTCCTAATTAGTGATCTATTTTCACCGGGCTCTTTAACCTTGGTTAGGCAACCAGCCTAGGAGAAGGAAAACTCTAAATTCAAACCTGTCAAATCCGCTTGAGGTGGTCACTACTAGAATAGGCTCAGTCCTCATTAGTGATATATTTTCACTGGGCTCTTTAACCTTGATTAGGCAACCAGCCTAGGAGAAGGAAAACTCTGAATTCAAACCTGGCAAATCCGCTTGGAGTGGTCACTACTAGAATAGGCTCAGTCCTAATTAGTGATCTATTTTCACTGGGCTCTTTAACTTTGGTTAGGCAACCAGTCTAGGAGAAGGAAAACTCTAAATTCAAACCTGTTGAAAACCGCTTAAGAAATTGACTTTGTGTCACATCCTGCTCGTGTGGAAGGGTTGGTAAATATATATATTCTTGGAATTCTTTGGATAATTTTTAAAATTCTTTTGACTATCATGTGAGTTATTCATATAAGACTGTCTTTTCTAAAGAGTTCTGAAAACATTTTCTGTGCGAAGATGCCAAATATTTCTGTTATACTAGTCACCAGAAGGCATCGAAAGCACAACATCAAGACGAGAGTTTGAGTAAGGGATGTTACATTTGGGCCACGTCCAATTCATCGCCTACGAAAAAAGAAATTCATTCAAGAATTCTCCAATTCAAACAGATATAATTACAAGAGACTACCTCCACACCACCACTCTATTTGAAGACTGCGAAGAGTCTGGGACTCTATTCTGAGCAGGGAAAGAATATACCATTCTTGAAGAATGGTCAAGAATGCGTCAGTACTAAAATTTTATATTAACGATTGCACTTCAGTGTGAGAATCAAATAAAAAGGAATATAAAATTTGGTCTAGAGATTTTTCTTCAAAGAGTGTATTATTAGATAACTAAAGAGAGAGAGAGAGAGAGAGAGAGAAGAGAGAGAGAGAGAGAGAGAGAGAGAGAGAGAGAGAGAGAGAGTATATAAACAATATATAGAAATACATATAGAAAAGACTAATATACTCAAGTATATATATTTATATATATATATATATATATAAAGGAGAATATGTGCTTAATTAAAGTCGTACCTAATTTTGAAAGTTAGATAATTAATAATTAATTAATTAGGCGGGCATACCTATTCAAATGTAAGGCTAAACAAATCGAGAAAAATTGTTTAGCTTTACATTTGAATAGGTATGCCCGCCTAATTAATTAATTATTAATTAATTAACTTTCAAAATTAGGTACGACTTCAATTAAGCACATATTCTCCCAAAAATTGTCGGCTAAAAAAACCCATATCAAAACACATCGTTTGTGTATTTACTTCTCATATATATATATATATATATATATATATTGGATGTTATTGTATTTGCCTTTGCATTGTAATTGCCTTCAAGCAAAAATATAAATAATAATAATGATGATAATAATAATAATAATATATATATATATATATATATATATATATATATATATATATATATATATAAAATCAATAATATATTATATTATGGATATTAATATCTCGTTACTATTAGTTTCATGCTTACTGCAATCCTCAGACGAGAGTCAAATGGTTGAGATTTTAAAAAAACGTTGGTTTGTTTAGCGTTTATATAAATGTGAAGCGTGTTTACGCGATGGAATGTTATAGCGCTAAAGTTGTATTAAAAAACAAAAACAAATATGCTTTGGTTTTAATGCACACGGTGCCCAGATGTTTTGTTTTTCTTAATAAAAGGAGGGTGAAAATTAAGGGATTAATTAGGATCAGGTGGTAAGTGGCACAATAACAATTTGTTCAAATGTCTGCATTTTGAAACGAGTTTGCTTCTATATTAGCATTGAGTACCTTTATATGCCAATACTTTTCTCATTCAGTCTCTATTCCTTCTATATTGTATATATATATATATATATGAATTCATTTGACGCGTAAATGTCATCTTCCCCCTACCCCTTGCATATTAAACGCACACAGCAACTCAAAAGTTAAGAGAATATTCTCTTGCCACCTGAAACAAACATCGTTTCTCAATGGTAATCATGCTCACACACTGACACACACACACACACACACACACACACACAGAGACAAACTTGAGGTTTGTTTCGATGTCGTTTATCGCAAAAGATTTATACACACACGCGCAACCACACAACTAAAAAATGCTCAATCCTTTTTTCGATACACACACTTACACAGTCCCATACTCACACCGTAAAAGAGAATATTTGACGTCATATTTCAAACTGTCTATTTTTCAGCGTTCTTTTTTCTTTCTTTTTTTTTCAAACTTCAAATTTTAAACAGACTGATAAA
>CM042142.1:117841019-117843201 GCA_023376005.1 Doryteuthis pealeii
TTTCAAAATGTTAAATTTCATATATATATATATATATATATATATATATATATATATATATATACTATTGTGTGAGATACTGGAATGGTGTACCAAAGGTAGTATTATTGGTAGAGTGCTCATTATAAAATAGAGCTGTTATATAATATAATAAGATAAATATATAAAGGTTTTACATATCTATTTATAAGCATTGTTCAAATGTCGCACATTCACAGAACAACGTATTATGTGTGTGACCAGTTACCCCGCGTACGCAACCTTTATGCTGTCCATAAACACTCTCATACATTCAAATTACCACCACATACATACGCACATCATTTTATCCAATCATACGCGTCCCATGTCTATTGAATTTTCTGAAATTTTTGGAAATTTTTTTCGATTTTCCTTGCATTTGAAACATCTTCACCTGATGATTGCGTCGCATGAAACCAATACGGTCGTGAATTTTCCTTTGTCACCTAATAAATAGATATGTAAAACCTTTATATATTTATCTTATTATATATATATATATATTTATATTTTTGCTTGAAGGCAACTACAATGCGAATATCGCATAAATTCGATAATTATAGAAGATAATAATAATGACAAGTGAATCCCGCAAAGAATCACTCGGTGTGTAGAATATCGTACAGGCTGTTTCAACTTTATTAAGTCTCATCAGCGATATATACTAACGACTCCCCTCCGACAGGAATCGAAACCGTGACCTCTAGCAGGATAGTTAAACACTATACTGTTTCAGCCATGGTACAGCACCGAGAAACTCATGCGAAATTAACCTTGTCATTGATACTGGGGCGACTACTGCCATATGAGGCAAGTGAGTCGCTGAGTGGATAATAACAGACACATCCGGGGCCTTATGCTCCTCGGCGAAGGAAATAAAATTTTTTGGATGTTTGTTTATTTTTTAGAAGCATTGTCGATAATATTTATATTTTTGCTTGAAGGCAACTACAATGCGAATATCGCATAAATTCGATAATTATAGAAGATAATAAGAATGACAAGTGAATCCCGCAAAGAATCAATAAAATAAAATAAAATATAATATATATATATATATATATATATATATATATATATATACACTCATAACCAATCCTTATGCCATTCACCATATATACATGAATCACTACATCTTCAAACCCAGTATATAAGACCCACTCACTCCCAAACACCTGTGGCATCATTATCAGAACCCCCATTGCTATACACTCTATCTGAGAGAAAGAGGAAAATCTCCTACTACCAACCTCTGCTAACACCAACAACTGATCACCCCTTCCCTTATTCACGATCTCCTAATTCAACAGTAAGAAAATGTTCACCATTGAAGCAAGAACTCAATCCAAAGTCCTGAAGAAGGTCTAACAGACCGAAACGTTACAACGTCGACATCACTACCTACAATAAACATCCATTTTCTACAACATCCCGTGTTTGTCTACCTTTCTCCACACACACACACACACACACACACACATGGTTTCTAGTTCGATACCGGTCCTCGCCAACTCAGCGAATGAGTATCAAAGAGATCAGTGCGGTAAAGTAAGGAGCTGATGGTAGGTGTGGCGCTCCACCTCAGACGTAAAAACAATCTCCTTAGTCTAGCGCTAGTGAAAAGGGGATAGACTCCCTCGCTGTCTGGCTTATATCGACTTTAGGCAACACCGACGACTTATATATATATATATATTTATTTATTTATTTATTTAAGAAATGGATATAAAGTAACCGACTCGAGTTTCATCATCTGAATCGTCAGGGTTACATCCGCTGAATTATTCGAGTTTTCGATTAATTCAGCGGATGTAACCCTGACGATTCAGATGATGAATCTCGAGTAGGTTACTTTATATCCATTTCTTAAATAAATTTTGCTCTACATTGTATTGAGCACTTTGTATTTTTTTTCCCGGTCTTAACCCCTGGATCCTGTGTGCTTCCAACGATCGTACCCGTACCCACCGGTAAGCCACCACTCATACATAAATACATATATATATATATATATATATATAATATATACTTTGGTCTGTTCATACCTATCTATCTACCTATACATTATTTTGATGTATGTGAACCAAATTCTCCAGACAATAAACTCTACAATATAAATTTTGTCAACGGTACGCTCGAAGTGATAGCAACCAATACATAT